>CM055834.1:27778482-28378482 GCA_029582265.1 Zoroaster sp. YZ-2022 | reverse complement strand
TACAGTCACAATAATTATCCCTAATTAGTAAAACAAACAAGATAAAGTCTTTATATTAGTCAAGCAAGACAAGTAAAACAGAAAAGATCCATCTTAGTTGGATATAGTTGCTGCAAAATTTAAAATTCCCAAGAGAGTTTAGTTGGTAAAGATGAATAATTCATACGTTTTTACATAAAACGTGATTGTACACTATGGTGACAACAATAAATAACAACAAAAGCTACATCAACATCCAAAATAGAAAAAAATAGGAATGTTAATAACAGCAATATCAACAACGACGACACAAGGGCAGATCCAGAATTGCAGAGGGGGCTACCTCCAAAAAGTCACAAATTTCAGACTTTCCTTATCTTACAGTACAATATTCGTTGGCAGTTATTTGTATAATCCCGTTGTCCTCCACCCTCCCCTCCAGCTCGCAATATTTGTGGAAAAACATCGTGGACATAAAATAAATGTTATTAATGACGTGGATATTTCCAATACTTTCAAATATGTTTACACTTTTTTGGCAGGAATCTTTCACTTTTAATATATCTTCAACATATTGAATGTTTTTCAAAATATAGGCCTATTTAATTTATTTATCTTTAAATATGAATGCTTCCTAAACATATGCTTGGATAGTAGGGGGTTAGAACAGAGTGAGCTTCAGGGGTAGTACAATTTAGGATCACCCCAACCCGCCCCCTCCCTTCCAATCTTTAAAATTTACGCCACTAATGAGCAAAGCCTGGCTTGATGTATAATCGAGATTTGAGTTGGGCTTCTGGCTGCCAGGAACTCGTTTCCCATGGGGGGGGATGAGACTTATCGTACATAAATAATGTAAAAACTCAACAAATAATAATCGTGGTGAAGGTTCGTGTATTTAAATACCTTGTTCCAGAGGAAAAACAATTCCACGAAAACATTCCTGCTACAAACTGTGACATTATACTGTTACTATTTATGTTTGCATGGACGATCGAAATATATTTTAATGTATAAATTTGAAGTGAATTCCTGATGTACTTAACCATATCGGGTTTCAGGATCGGAGAGAGATCCTCTTTCTCATTTGCCTCACTCCAAACAATCGATGTATCTATGTACATGTTATTAACCTGTCTATATACCTCTAAATGCAATAACAAACTATGAGATACCTATAATGTTATTTCCCGTTATCTACAGGAATGGCATGTATCTGGGTTTGCATTTGTTTAGTGAGATGTATATTTGGATGATTTAGTAAGCCTGGCAATATTTAACTATCTGTTTGAAGGCATCAGGTATATTAACATAATTGGTATTCAAAACCAAAATGAGCGAATTATTCATATCTGAAAGCTTACTTAAGTTGGCTTTGTTTCAACGTCGTCTCAAAGGAGGCCTATTATACTACAGGCATTGTACACTTTTGGTATTAAACTTTCTGTAAAAATATGCAAATACATAAGCCGCACCTGCGAAAGTTTAAGCTTATTTCGTTGCTTCGTTATTACGAGCACAGATTTGTGTGTATTCAGTCTAATGGATCTTCAACTCATCATTTTACAAAGGAAACTGCAACATGTCAGACGGAATAATATCTCAGGATATTTGGTACTATTACCATCTCAAAACCATGTAAGATTTTAGATAATATTTCGTTTATTTCATTGTCTTTCCGGGTGATTACCAATGGCGTAAACCCCTTTTAACGAGGTTTACAAAAATTGGGAAAACAAGGGAAGTGGACGTTAGTTTCATGTAGGGTAATTGCCAGTGGTGTTCTCCCCTTTTACATGTTATTGTTATTTGTTCTGTGCATAAGCTGATTGTTTAAAGATCACCACTGTTCGATAGAGCAATAATAATGTGTTGTGTACAGCGTAATTTGCAGTAGAATGTCTACAGAGATCATTGGCTGTCATCACGCTTGCCTACAACTGTAACATACGCAAGATAGGGTATGTGCGTGCCTCACATGACACCAACGTTCCCTGTCATCAAAACGCTGGATCCATTTTCAACGCTAGAGAGCCAAGTCAGCTACAACGTGTACTCCGGATTTAAAACAGTAACAGTAAAACTATGTAGGCCTAATTAGTTTTAAAAACGGAAGCAAATTTCACAAAAACACAATATGTAGCTTAAAGGGACAGTATCATCACGTTCACAGAAGACTTTCAACAGGGCATGGGAATTGGTGTCCTAGTTTAAAATGAACACATTGACTGAAAATCACTGACTCATTTATGCAGCAGCAACGATAATATGACCTTATCATGTGGGGTATTAATTTAAAACTAGCACTCAAATTCCATGCCCTGTTGATTGTGACGATATTGTCCCTTTAATTATTTTAAATTGACTCTGTCTTTCTCGTTTGTGTCTCTGTTTACGTTCCGTAATTGAATGCCAATTGAAAATCCCGGACTTAAAATAATTTTTATAATGGACTATTTTTTACAACGCGTGATTTTCTAGAGATGACGGCAGAACTCTTGTAGACCTATTATACCTTTGAGCGCTGTTCTCAATCCCCAATCGACAGCACTTTCATGCTGAAAATATCTCTAATTCAATCTCTCAAAGGCAACAGTGTACCGCTTCAAAGATTTCTCCGTCGTCCTAAAACAAATAGCATTATTTTTGTGTCATTAACCAAATAGTTCAAGAGCGGAATAAATACTGCTGAAAGCCTCTCACATACCTTGACTTGAACTCGAGAGAAGCCACATGCTTTTAAAATGACATAACTTGGCCTTATGTCATTGTAACCTTTGATCTTTTTTTCTTCTTTTTTCTAATTCAGAATCAACATTTTGTTAAATCTCCCCCCTCGTCCCCCCCCCCCTCTCTCTCTCTTTCTCTCTCTTTATATAAACAAATCAATGTGTTTGTTCAGTCTCGGCTAACTGGGGCGCACTTCCAGATTGTTAATGCATATACTTTGTGGATAATATTGTGACCTTTCACTAAACAAAGCCCATGGCTAGCTGTGTGTGAATTTTTTAATAGAACAAGGAAAGTATGCAGTGTAAAATATAACATATTACCAGTCTATGATAAAACCTACTCAGGATTTGGACATGTCAGTTTTATTGTTTTTGGACATTCCTTTTATACATTTGAAATTTGCTCTGCTAAATTTGTGCCCGACAGTATACAGAGCAGTTCAAACAGAACAACGTCAATACAACCTTTCTGGGATGCTTTTATAAGCAACTTGGAGCCTTTTGTTGCGTGGTTGTATCCAAATATCCATTTTGTATGCGCGAATAGTACAAAATATACTGTTTCTTCTTGTGTAATGTTTGAAAAAGATCGATATTACTGTATTTAAAAGCATGAAATTGATAGCCAACGTATAATACAAATGTCATTCGATATGAATTTTGCTGGGTGAAGCATTTAAAGGTGTATGTAAAGTTCAAATGAAATGTGTGTTTTTCTAAAAGGGAAAATAAAACAACTGTTCTTATAATAAGGCATAACTTCCAACGATGTCATTTGGGAAATACCGTCTCAACAGCTCAACTCAACCCTGCCCGCTAAAAATATTCTAGCAAGTACATTTCCAAAGAGGGCGAGTGCTCATTTCCCTTTGGCGATAGATAGATAGATATGTATGTACACACATGATAGATATGTATGTACACACATGATAGATATGTATGTACACACATGATAGATATGTATGTACACACATGATAGATATGTATGTACACACATGATAGATATGTATGTACACACATTGAAACTATATCATCTCCTATTTTCGGACAATGTTTTATACATGTATAATTATTTTGTTGTTGCTTCATCTTGGTCACGTGTCCCATTTTCACCCACACTAGACTGTGATGGATACTGTGTAAGGCGAATGAAACTAGGCCAGTTCAATGCGTAAATTGAAGGAAATCTTGAAACCAAACGTTGGCATATTTAGACCTTAAATTAAATGTATTCCCTACTAAATTCAATAACTATAGGCCTACCTACTAAATTCTGATTGTGAACAAAATGAAACAGTGTTGCTGTGCAGGTTGAAAAAGGGTAAAAACCATGCCACTGTATTAAACTAGTTGTATTCAGTTTATCTCAAGGCGTTTGATGCATATAGCCATCTGCAGAACAATTAACTCCTATATGTTCTAATTTAAAATTAAATTAAAATGCAGGGTTTTTTTCTCGCTTCTCTTAATATTGACCTTTAATGAAGACAAACAAACTTCTTTATTACTGGCCAGTGGCACTTCTCCTGCTGGTAGCTATAATTATAGGGGAAATGTAGAAATTTTAAAAGCAAAATGTGTGTAATCAATTAAATATGCTGATTGCACCGACCGACGTGACACAAAGTGAGCGTGGCAAACTTAATATTTCGCGCTCCAATGATGGGGCAATCATGAAGTCACGATTCTCGCCATGGTGTTTGCCCGGCGAGTCTGAATCAATATAACGGGCAAAGTTGTCTAAACAAATCACACGCATCATAACATTCACTGAACAAACCAGAGCAAAATAAATTATAGTGTGTGTTAACTGGCTGAGAACGAAATAATATTGTGTCACGATTCTCGCGAAAAGATAACTCAGACACTCTCAAAATCACCAAATCGTTCTGAACTAAAGACCAGTGTAAATTGTGTATCACGACCACTGAATTTGTATCTCTCTCTCTCTCTCCACAAGATAAACCGTTCACTCTGACACCTATTTGAAGATTGCGAGTGATTTGACCAATACAAAGTAAAAAACAAAATATGTATTTTACACAAACAATGTACAGACATTACGGTTGCTCTGAGAAATATTTAAGACCACATATTGTAAGATCGCTTTCTGACCGTAAAGGCAGTGATTCTATTTTTGTAACACAAAATAATATACCGTCCCTAATAAACAAAATAAACATTATGGAACTTTTCCCCTAAACAATTAAAATAGAAAAAGCGATTATGCACATGGGGTTATGAAAAGGTAAGAATATTTAATATATATTTCACTAACCATAAGTAAAAATTTAGCGTGTGTTTCATTTTGCTTATGACCTTGATCGATCAATGGTGGAAACACAAAAGTGCTGGATTTGAAAGTAATTTGTCTTGAGTCTAAGGTCTACGGATGGTTCTTTTCAAAACAGATAAAGTTGCATGATTTCAACTGGTACCCCAATCCTGCTACTTTACGTTGCACCTGGTCAATCGAAGCTCATATTCCGACCAACATGTGACGATTAAAGCCGTGGTGGTAATAAGAGCCACATATTAGTGGCGATATATCACAAGCTCCACCATCGGTATAAGTGTGCCCTTTAATTAGCCATCAGTATCTTGTCTATAGAACTCGGCTTAAATGACAGTGTGGAGTGTGTGTTCGTCTTGGTTTGAAGTGTATGGTCAAATTGCCTAAAAGCCAATGTACATTCTGGAAATGATCAAGCAGATAAGCATATGGCAAACATGCACGTTTATCGCAATAATCTATGCGGGTATACTGTGTGAGCTAAGACCATAGTAGGCCTAATTACTTTAATATTCGACCACGCCATTCAGCAGCGTAAAACTTTCACGGAGTTTCGTGGTAATTAGAGTGTTTTAAAACGTAATTGCCAATATAGCTAATGTGACATCCATACTATACGGTATTTACATGTACAATAACTCCTTTAACTTTAATAGTCACTCCAGCCGGCACTTTGTTTCAAATAAATACTCTTTGCTGAAATAGTTCGTCATAGTGAATAGTAATACTATGAAAACTACGCCAGTTTCGTTTTTATTAGGTGTTCGGGTATGTACCCGAAACACCTATTGTTAGGTGTTCGGGTATGCACCCGAAACACCTATTGTTTTTGTTCGTTTTTTTTTTCTTCTCCTTCTTCTTCTTCTCCGGATAGACTGTCTACAAAAAAACACATACTTGCAAACTTCACATGAACTTCAAACTTGGCATGTACTTAGAACTTAACAAGTAGATGAAACTCGAGTTGTGAGTGACCCCGATTTGACCTTACTTCCTGTCCAAACCGGAAGTCAACGTTTAATATTTAAAAAAATCATATCTCAACAACCACAACAGGTAAATGGATATTTTTTGCACTATTGTATAGATTGTTAATTGTCGAAAAATATTTACAAAAACATGACCCCAATTTGACCTTACTTCCTGTCCAAACCGGAAGTCAAAGTTTAACATTAAAAAATCATATCTCAACAACCACAAGAGATAAATTCACAATTCTTTCACCATTGTACAGATCGTTAATTGTCAAAAATATTTTCAAAAGGTGACCCATTTGACCTTTACTTCCTGTCCAAACCGGAAGTCAAAGTTTAATATTTAACAAAAATCATATCTCAACAACCACAAGAGATAAATTCACAATTCTTTCACCATTGTACAGATCGTTAATTGTCAAAAAATATTTTCAAAAAGTGACCCCAATTTGACCTTTACTTCCTGTCCAAACCGGAAGTCAAAGTTTAATATTTAACAAAAATCATATCTCAACAACCACAAGAGATAAATTCACAATTCTTTCACATTGTACAGATCGTTAATTTTCAAAAAGGTGACCCCAATTTGACCTTTACTTCCTGTCCAAACCGGAAGTCAAAGTTAAATATTTAAAAAAATATCTCAACAACCACAAGAGAGAAATTCACAATTCTTTCACTATTGTACAGATCGTAAATTGTCAAATAATATTTAGAAAAAGGTGACCCCAATTTGACCTTACTTCCTGTCCAAACCGGAAGTCAAAGTTTAATATTTAAAAAAATCATATCTCAACAACCACAAGAGGTAAATTAACATTTTTGCAGCTTTGTTCAGATTGTTATTTGTCAATAATATTTACAAAAATTTTACCCAATTTGAACTTTACTTCCTGTCCAAACCGGAAGTCAAAGTTTAATATTTAAAAAAATCGTATCTCAACAACCACAAGAGGTAAATTAAAAATTGTTGTACCATTGTACAGATCGTTAATTGTCAAAAATATTTATACCCAATTTGAGCTTACTTCCTGTCCAAACCGGAAGTGAAAGTTTAATATTTAAAAATCATATCTCAACAACCACAGGAGGTAAATTGACATTTTTGTACCATTGTACAGATTGTTAATTGCCAAAAGTATTTACACAAAGGTGACCCCAATTTGACCTTACTTCCTGTCCAAACCGGAAGTCAAAGTTTAATATTAAAATAATTTCTAAATTCAGTATTGTATTGTATTCAAATAAACTTCTCGCGAGAACTTCAACAGACGTTAACATTTGACTTCTCCAACACTTCGAATTGATGACGTAACCATTTTAACTTCAACCGAACACCTTGTTTTTGTTGTGACAAAAACTTATATCTAGTTTTGTTCGGTTTTTTAGGTGTTCGGGTATGCGCCCGAAACACCTATTGTTATTGTTCGGTTTTTGGGGGTTTTTTTTCTTTTTCTTCTCCTTCTTCTTCTTCTTCTTCTTTTCCGGATCGATTGTCTACAAAAAAACACATACTTGCAAACTTCATATGAACTTGAAACTTGGCACATACTTAGAACATAACACGTAGATGAAACATAATTTGTGACGTCATTATTAGGTCATCAGATATCGAATTTCGATCAATCATACTTTATTAGTTAAAACGTTTTGATTACGTTGCAAATGAAAGACTACACGGCTTTTTCAACGCTAAAAAAGTGCGCCCTCTGTTGGTGAATGTAAATCAGCTCTGGTCGTGCTCATTATGTATGCACGTAATTTGGTGAATGTAAATCAGCTCTGGTCGTGCTAATTATGTATGCACGTAAAAATCATATCTCAACAACCACAACAGGTAAATTGACAGTTTTTGCACCATTGTACAGATTGTTAATTGTCAAAAATTATTTACACAAAGGTGACCCCAATTTGACCTTACTTCCTGTCCAAACCGGAAGTCAAAGTTTAATGTTTAAAAAAATCATATCTCCACAACCACAAGAGGTAAATTGAAATTTTTGTATCATTGTATAGATTTTTAATTGTCAAAAATATTTACACAAAGGTGACCCCAATTTGACCTTACTTCCTGTCCAAACCGGAAGTCAAAGTTTAATGTTTAAAAAATCATATCTCCACAACCACAAGAGGTAAATTGACATTTTTGTATCATTGTATAGATTGTTAATTGTCAAAAATATTTACACAAAGGTGACCCCATTTGACCTTACTTCCTGTCCAAACCGGAAGTCAAAGTTTAATGTTTAACAAAATCATATCTCCACAACCACAAGAGGTAAATTGACATTTTTTGTATCATTGTATAGATTGTTAATTGTCGAAAATATTTACATAAGGTGATCCCAATTTGACCTTACATCCTGTCCAAACCGGAAGTCAAAGTTTAATATTTAAAAAATCATATCTCAACAACTACAAGAGGTAAATTCACAATTTTTGTACCATTGCACAGATCGTTAATTGTCAATAAATATTTACAAAAAGGTGACCCCAATTTGACCTTACTTCCTGTCCAAACCGGAAGTCAAAGTTTAATATTAAAAAATCATATCTCAACAACCACAAGAGGTAAATGGACATTTTTTGCACTATTGTATAGATTGTTAATTGTCGAAAAATATTTACAAAAACATGACCCCAATTTGACCTTACTTCCTGTCCAAACCGGAAGTCAAAGTTTAACATTTAAAAAAATCATATCTCAACAACCACAAGAGGTAAATTCACAATTTTTGTACCATTGTACAGATCGTTAATTGTCAAACAATATTTACAAAAAGGTGACCCCAATTTGACCTTACTTCCTGTCCAAACCGGAAGTCAAAGTTTAATATTTAAAAAAATAATAT
The DNA here is from genome assembly GCA_029582265.1 of Zoroaster sp. YZ-2022. NCBI lineage: Eukaryota > Metazoa > Echinodermata > Asteroidea > Forcipulatida > Zoroasteridae > Zoroaster > Zoroaster sp. YZ-2022. Next base: position 28,369,652 of record CM055834.1, on the reverse strand, counting down.
CTCAACAACCACAAGAGGTAAATTCACAATTTTTGTACCATTATACAGATTGTTAATTGTCGAAAAATATTTACACAAAGGTGACCCCAATTTGACCTTACTTCCTGTCCAAACCGGAAGTCACAGTTTAATATTTTAAAAAAATCATATCTCAACAACCACAAGAGGTAAATTCACAATTTTTGTACCACTATACAGATTGTTAATTGTCGAAAAATATTTACACAAAGGTGACCCCAATTTGACATTACTTCCTGTCCAAACCGAAAGTCAAAGTTTAATATTAAAAAACGAATTGATGACGTAACCATTTTAACTTCAACCGAACACCTTGTTTTTGTTGTGACAAAAACTTATATCTAGTTTCTTTTCTTCTCCTTCTTCTTCTTCTCCGGATAGACTGTCTACAAAAAAACACATACTTGCAAACTTCACATGAACTTCAAACTTGGCATATACTTAGAACTTAACAAGTAGATGAAACACGAGTTGTGAGTGACCCCAATTTGACCTTACTTCCTGTCCAAACCGGAAGTCAAAGTTTAATATTTAAAAAAATCATATAAAAACAACCACAGCAGGTAAATTGAAATTTTTTGCACCATTGTATAGATTGTTAATTGTCGAAAAATATTTACAAAAACATGACCCCAATTTGACCTTACTTCCTGTCCAAACCGGAAGTCAAAGTTTAACATTTAAAAAATCATATCTCAACAACCACAAGAGGTAAATTCAGAGTTTTTGCACCATTGTACAGATTGTTAATTGTCCAAAAATATTTACACAAAGGTGACCCCAATTTGACCTTACTTCCTGTCCAAACAGGAAGTCAAAGTTTAATATTTAAAAAAATCATATCTCAACAACCACAACAGGTAAATTCACAGTTTTTGCACCATTGTACAGATTGTTAATTGTCAAAAACTACTTACACAAAGGTGACCCCAATTTGACCTTACTTCCTGTCCAAACCGGAAGTCAAAGTTTGATATTTAAAAAAAATCATATCTCAACAACCACAAGAGGTAAATTGACATTTTTTGTACCATTGTATAGATTGTTAATTGGCGAAAAATATTTACACAAAGGTGACCCCAATTTGACCTTACTTCCTGTCCAAACCGGAAGTCAAAGTTTAATATTTAAAAAAATCCTATCTCAACAACCACAAGAGGTAAATTGACATTTTTTGCGCCATTGTATAGATTGTTAATTATCGAAACATGTTTACACAAAGATGACCCCAATTTGACCTTACTTCCTGTCCAAACCGGAAGTCAAATTTTAATATTAAAAAAAATCATATCTCAACAACCACAACAGGTAAATTCACAGTTTTTGCACCATTGTACAGATTGTTAATTGTCAAAAATATTTACAAAAACATTCTGACGTCATCATCACTACCCTGACAAAATCCGAACACCTATGTGTTTGTCATATGACAAACACTTAAGTCTAGTTTTTTTTTTCTTCTCCTTCTTCTTCTCCCCATCGACTGTCTACAAAAAAACACATACTTGCAAACTTCACATGAACTTGAAACTTGGCATATACTTAGAACTTAACACGTAGGTGAAACAAAATTTGTGACGTCATGATTAGGTCATCAGATATCGAATTTTGATACCTCATTCTTTATTTGTTAAAACGTTTCGATTACGTTGGATAATCAAAGTCTACACGGCTAAAAAAGTGCGCCCTCTGTTGGTGAATCTAAATCAGCTCTGGTCGTGCTCATTATGTATGCATGTTTAAGGAATTGAGCGTTTACGCTTCGGAAATGCAATTGACTCGGCTATCGTGACCCCTGAAAAAATTGTGTTTCTGATCAATTCGTTTCGCAACATGTATTATGTGATTGACTAAAATCCTTTTTAGGTTCTTTTTTATGTCAGCATAATCTATTTATTCTGAAAAAGGTCACTTAATAGCTCTTTTCGAGGTCGTTGAATCGATTAACTGCCACATGTTTCAACAGTTGGGTGCATGCAGACCTGCGGAGGAAACCTTCCACAAAAGCGAGTTTTTCACTATTTTTTGAATTTTTCCTATCACCAGTGGATGTTTCATCGTTGAAAACAGACATTATTATGCACACTTAATTGAAGGTGAGTCTGGCCAATGACAAAATTACGAGAATTTTTTATTTAAAAATAAGCATTTTAACCGACTTCAGACATGTCAGATGTGTTGTAACGCATTGGTTGATGCATGCATGCAGATAGATTGATGACAGTGCAGTCGGTAATGTGTACGGTATGGGCGCCAGTGAATGGTACTAGTACTTTAAACGTTGGGACTAATTTAGCGGGTACCCGGTTTTATGTAAACAAAGTGTGCTTACGTGGGTTTTCCTCCATGACTCTTTTGAAATACTACTACTAGTGTGCTAAATAGTCTGTAACGTTAGGATAGTGAAGCCTAGGCATGAGTATGTTAGCTCTGTGAAATTAAATAATTGATTTTTAAAATTTAAACAAACAAATGGTCTGAAAACATTAAAAACATTAGTACAGCTGGACATGTCTACCAATGTCATGCATGTATAATACATGGAGGTACTTTGTAAATCGTCCTCATCAGGATTTACTACTCAATAGAGAATTTCACATGGTGTCACCGTAATTAGTCGTACTTAATCATGAAATTTAAAGAATATCATTTATGATACTTTTCAGAATTTGTGATCACGTGAAATCATGAAATGGTTTTGAATACAACAAGATAAAACATGCTTATTTTGAGTTTAATTTTCTTTTCACGGCTGATCTTCCTAGATGGAACTCCCTCAATTCTGGTGTGGCGATGGTTTGATCACTTTATGAGAACATTGCAAACAGTAGGATTAGCTGCAAAGGTAAGAGTTATGTCATATTAGGAAACAGTCCGGCAGTGGGTTAGAAATGAACAGACTTTACAGATATTTTTATTGTTTTAAGTAGTAAACTCTTTGTATGTGTAAAACTGTACCATGAAATTGCTGTAAAGGGAAGTTACAACAATGGTAAATCTAAAAACCTATAAATCAATCATCCTGAGAAATGATTTGGTTTTCATGTTAGAGAAAAGAGGAATCGTTGTCAAAAACGGAAAAAACATGTAACAGTTTTTGTTTATATTTTTTACAAGGATGTGTTAGTACCATATACCAATGTACATGTACATGTACATTCCCTTTATTTTTATATTGCATTTTTAGATACATGGACACCAAAATGTAAGTAAATAGGCCCTGAACTATTTGACCAATGAAAGATAATACACGAGGTAGTGTATCCCATGTGTATGTATACATACATGTACATATGTGTAAAACAATGTTGTTTTTCTTATTTTTGACAGATCTTTATGCATGCCCTTATTCCTGGTATTGTGGTGGTGTGATGGCACTGCATGATGCTTAACAACTTTTGCAGAGGATCTTTCATTCCGTGAACTTCACGTCCTGCCATGTTGAATTCAGTATATACCAGCTTGCCACCTTATGGCACCTCCAATAGACCAATTTCTACTTTATACATACGTGTAAATGTAGCTTTGGGCTGATGTTGATTCCAGAGAAACTTCAGTAAATTCAGTAAATCAGGAGTACAATGTCTGTGTCAAAACAGCATGGAGTCAAGGAGTTGAACAATTGTAATATCTTGAGTGTAGGAAAAACTGAACAATATCCGTACTATTGCGCAGGATTTCTGTGTAAAAAGAGGATGTGAATGATAAATCTGATGTCGCGTACATCTGCAAACATTTGAACTAAACCTGTCATAAATCAGTGCACTATGACGTTCAAGTTAATCATCATTGCCAAGGCCTGATTTGCATCTAGTGCTCTACTCTCTTATTTTTCATCCTTTTGGAGCTAAACACTGTTCTTCAGTACATCATTGTTATGATTCAAAATATTCTTGAAAATATTTTTCTGTGTACTCACCTAGGCCCAATATCAGTGCTGCTTAGTTTATAGTTATACCCATGAACTTGTTTTGTGTGGGCTGGGTGAAACAACATTTGTGGTATCAAAAACGTAAGCACTTAATGTGATTAAACTTGCATAGCCAGGTTAATTTATGATGTATTATTTGAAAATAAAGGGTTTTTATGCACTGTTCAGTACCTGAAACTTATGTTCGCATAAAGACTGCAGACTAGATTGAGGTAAACAAAGACAGATATGACATGTGAATATAAAGATTGTACCCATCTCTACCAAACATCTCAAAATTAACATGTGACAATGTTGCCAGAGAAAATATTATAGGGCTGTGATTCCTTTTTAAAAATTACTATTTTTGTGATAGTAAAAACAAAACAACTGAAAGTTAGGAAAAGAAAATTTAAATAAATGTTAATATGAAAAAAAACTATTAATGCAAAGTTTCTTTCAAAAACATTCTGACGTCATCATCACTACCCTGACAAAATCCGAACACCTATGTGTTTGTCATATGACAAACACTTAAGTCTAGTATATATTTGATTTTTTTTTTTTTTTTTTTTTTTTTTTTTTTAACAATGGTATTAAGATACTTTGGTCCCATGTTATGATATGATTATGTTTAAACAAAAGCACTTCTGCTTGTTTTCATTAGTCCATCACGGAGAAATGGTTGTTTCGGGTCCAGGTAGGTGTGTGTTCCATTACTTGCTTTGAGAAAGGGAAACCGGTTTTCCAACCTTTGATACATTAAAGGGTCTATGAAATATCAATGTTTAAGCTGGAAAACATTATAAATAATTCTGTATCCATATTGACATCAATTTTCTACCTTTTTATTTCTAATTTGTTGTTGTTTTATCGTAACTTTTGTTGGTCTATATGCTTATGATAATTTGCCTAAATATGTATCTGCATAAAGTTGCATTTCATATGCCCTTTAAATAATACTATATTCATTGTTTATGCTTCAGAAGCATAGTAGGTATTTTGGGTTCACCCTTAGAAGATGCATCATGTCCATCTACAGTGCATGTAATTACATCTAGTCCTATACTATTGAAGACGTAACATACGCTATACTGCATTTGAACCGCACCATATTCGATTTTGGTGGCGGTAGTGTCCCCCAAACCCATGTCCATGCGCGTAGTAGATGCGTGTGTCGGTTCCAGCACCTATTTCCCGAGCCCCATCGTAGGAACGTTCTGATTTTTTAATCACGTTAACCCTGGTTTCCACTGACCGTTCACAAACATTGGACGTGTAATTTTTGACACAAAGAAGTGGCTATACAAAAATAATAATAGGAAATCCAATCATTGAAATTACTTTATTTTGTTCCTTATTCGTTCTTCGAGTGCTTTGATGATGTACATTGGGAAATTGATAGCGCTGTCAATTGTTCACACGGTTGGGCCTGGAATCTATCGCAGTTGTCGAACACCTTCGGCCCCTTCGGCCCCTTCGTCACAAAAAGAATTATGGACACAGTATGAGCAGGTTTTCAAACATAGACCGACAATCCTACGTTTCAATTATTTATACCAACATTGAATAATCTATAATAAAAAAAACGTTTTGCACAACTGATTCTTGCAATCCATGACAGTCGTTAAGAATAACAGAGCTAAAAGCTGTAAGTCGTAAATTAACTGCATTGTGTCGCTCAACCGGAGGGGCGTGCTTCAAGTGCGATTTATACAGGTAAAGAGAGGGGTTATTGGGGTGGGGTTAAATGGCTAAAACAAGGGGAAATGAAGTCCCTTTGACCTTTTAGATCTTCACCAAACTCTTAACGGTTTGACCTAATGACATGCCCAACTGAATCACTCACCAAGTTGTGTCCGAATCTGTCTATAATTTTAGTAGCTTTGGACATCCCTCATGTTTCTTGTTCTCTTGGACAGGTGGTAACTATTTTAAAAACAAATGTCACTTATAAATCAAAGAAGAGAAGTTGGGGATTCGAACTGTCAAAGAGAGGATACTAAATGCTATATATAAGTGCCTTGTTGGCGCAGTCGGTACCCCAGACGTATCAGAGAGGCCATCGAGATCGTTAAACACGACACTGTGCCACAGGACATCGGCTTCTACATCAGCGATATTTGGCGACCACTACTACGGACCGAAGGATCTTCTATATCCAAAGTCCACAACCAACTGAGGGATCTCCTATATCCTAAGTTAACCACCCTCCCTTCACCCCATGCTTGTCAACAACTGATTCGGTTCAGTGAGCACACACTCCTTCCCCCAACTCCTAGGATCCTAGTCTCAACAGTTCCCGCCTGCACGCCTCAACGAACTTATCCTCCAGTATCCTGTCATCGCGTAATCAGCCAGCAGCCTACTTAAGCAGCAACATTTCCCAGAGTCTGGCATTCTCCTGAGGACGATCAGAGCGACTGATCAAACGTCGAGTTGTACCTCCAGTTCTTTTCAGAACTAATTACTACTCAATTGAGATTCCACATGGTGTCACCGCAATTAGTCTTACTTATTATCCTCACCATGCAAAGCTACAAGTTTTACCCATTTGATTTGTTTCTTAACTGCTGATATTTTCAAACAATAACCGCCAAACGAGGACCCTTTATTCCCATCTGTGAATCCTCGATTTTCACCAAACGGATCGGATTTACGGGTACACACCATCACACAGTTCCACGGTTGTGGGGACCGGCAGCGCGTCAGTCTCATAATTTCACTAGGGCGCGGTTCAACCTATGATGTCTCTTTTTAATCTCATGGTCAGAATCCTCATGTTGTCTTCACTTCTTCTCATATTTATCACCATTTGTGCCATCTGCTTACAATAAATTATCTTTAGTTTTGGACATCCCTCATGTTTCTTGTTCTCTTGGACAGGTGGTAAATATTTTAAAAACAAATGTCGCTTATAAACCAAAGAAGAGAAATTGGGGATTCGAACTGTCGATGAGAGGGTGCTAAATGCTATATATAAGTGCTTCGTTGGCGTAGTCGGCAGCGCGTAAGTCTGAAAATCTGAAGGTCGTGAGTTCGAACCTCACACGGGGCATATTTTTGTTTACCACATTTTTAAATTCCCGGACGAATGAACTATTAACAAAAACAAATCTTGCGGCTGAACCCTTATGCTTCTTGTACTCTTGGACAGGTGGTAAATATTTTAAAACGAAAGAAAATAAACCTGCTCATGTCACTTATAAAACAAAGAAGAAAACTTGGGGATTCGAACCGTCGAATAGATCACGCCCTTTCACTAGGGCGCGGTTCAACCTATGATGTCTCTTTTTAATCTCATGGTCAGAATCCTCATGTTGTCTTCACTTGTTCTCATATTTATCACCATTTGTGCCATCTGCTTACAATAAATTATCTTTAGTTTTGGATATCCCTCATGTTTCTTGTTCTCTTGGACAGGTGGTAAATATTTTAAAAACTAATGTCACTTATAAATCAAAGAAGAGAAGTTGGGGATTCGAACTGTCGAAGAGAGGATGCTAAATGATATATATAAGTGCCTCGTTGGCGCAGTCGGCACCGCGTCAGTCTCATAATCTGAAGGTCGTGAGTTCGAGCTTCACACGGGGCATATTTTTGTTTACCACATTTTTTAATTCCCAGACGAATGAACTCTTAACAAGAACAAATCTAGCAGCCGATCCCATATTCTTCTTGTTCTCTTTGACAGGTTGTAAATATTTTAAAACGAAAAAAAATTAACCTGCTCAAGTCACTTTTAAAACAAAGAAGAAAACTTGGGGATTCGAACCGTCGAATAGATCACGCCCTTTCACTAGGGCGCGGTTCAACCTAAGATGTCCGTTTTTAATCTCATGGTCAGAATCCTTATGTTGTCTTCACTTGTTGCCATATTTATCATCGTTTGTGCCATCTGCTTACAATAAATTATCTTTAGCTTTGGACATCCCTCATGTTTCTTGTTCTCTTGGACAGGTGGTAAATATTTTAAAAACAAATGTCACTTATAAATCAAAGAAGAGAAGTTGGGGATTCGAACTGTCGAAGAGAGGATACTAAATGCTATATATTGAAGTGATAACTGTTTTATTGCTAGCTCAAGAATGGTCGGGAGACCTCTTACGTGTACAATACTACGCAGGGGGAAAATAGTCCCTAAACACATATCACAACATCCCCCTTCCTTTGAAAAGTACAATTTCAGTAAGTTAGAATGGGTCAAGAGGTCTGAAATTTACTGTAAACATTAACTTTTCTCATGGCTGCAAATTCGGAAAAAGTGCAAGAGTATAGGCAAAGTCTTCAATGAACTATTAATGTAAATGACGGCAAAACAGTTGTTCTCAAGTTAAACTTACAATAAAACACTAAAGCCTACACTACGTTTAATAAAACTAAACAAGGTGTCCATGCATGAGTTATTTTGGTGTTTGTTTTTATGTGGTGTATCGGGTTGGTTTGTGAATGCGCCTACCAGATCGAGTTGTGTAGGTGTGGTTTTGAGTCTGGTTTGGTGGTTGTTTGGTCACAGAGTGGGTGTGGTTTTGGTTTTGGTTTTGCATGGTCATTCTGGTTGTCGGAACATTGGTCAGGCAGGTCTGTTGTGAACCGAATGCGTTTAGGCACGCATGGTTTGTGTGCCTGGCTGGGTACCTCTCTGAGATGTGAACGGTTGCGCCTGAGTGTGTTGCCATTCGGGGTTGTGACTTCATATGACCTTGGCTGGGTACACAGGTTTGTCACAGTCCCAGGTATCCACATGTTAGTCTTGTGGTCCAACATTCTGACCTTCTGTCCGATGTAGAGGGGTGGTTTCTGTTCCCCTGCATGCTTTTTGTCGTGCTCGGTTTTCATCCTCTGTCTTCTGGCTTCCAGCTGGTCCCGGATGTCTTCAGAATACTGGGTATCAGCATGCGGGTACCTTCCTGGTAGGGTTGTGCGTACAGGTCTGCCGAACAGGATTTCTGCCGGGGATGGCAATTTGGCATCAATAGGAGTTGCACGTAGGTTCAATAGCGCCATGTCGATGTTCTGCTTGGATTGCAGAGATTTCTTGAGGAGAGCTTTGACTGTCCTGACAGCGCGTTCCACCAGGCCGTTGGAGCGGGGGTATCTTGGTGAAGATGTGGTGTGCTTGATTCCCCAGGATGTGCACATGTTCTGGTACTGCTTGCCCACAAATTGGGGTCCATTATCCGAGATAATCTCAGACGGTGCTCCCAGCATGCTGAATGTCTGCGAGGTAATGTTCGCCACAGCTCCACTGGTTGTAGTGGTGAGCTTATGGACAACAGGGAATTTTGAGTGGTAATCCACGATGAGGACATATGTTGTTCCGTCAATCTCGAACAGGTCTGTGCCTAGTTTCGTCCATGGTGTGGGCGGAATGGCATGGGGCTCCAGTGGTTCCTTCTGCTGCTTTGGTTGGTTCTCCTGGCAGAAGTTGCATGACTTGACGAGATCATCAATGTGTCGATTGATGTTCGGCCAGTATACCGATTCTCTGGCGAGGCGTCTAGTTTTTTCTATCCCCATGTGGCCTGTATGTAGTTGACGTAGGATGTCACTTTGAAGTGCGGTAGGGATGATAACCTGTTTGCCTTTGAAGATTACTCCACTTGATAGTCCCAACTCATCTCTGTACGACCAGTAGGGTCTTAGGTCTCGAGGTAGTTCGGTGATGGTGTCTGGCCACCCAGTGTAGATCACTTGACTGAGCGCAGAGAGGATAGGGTCACGGATAGTTTCCTTCTTGAGTGCTGTTTGCTTGGTTTCGCCAAAGTGGAGGAGGTCAATTTGTTGGATTTCTGGTCCTTCAGCTACATACAGGCTATCTACTAGCTTGTCAAGGGCTATGTCGTCCGTTTTGCTGGGCTTCGGCAATCTGCTGAGGGCGTCTGATAAGATCATGGCGCGTACAGGTTTATAGTGGACATCAAAGTTATAGCCCTGAACCTTGATCAGCAGTCGTTGCAAACGTGGTGGTGCACTGGATAGTGGCTTTCTCCATATCAGCTCCAGAGGTTTGTGGTCGGTGTTGACTACAAACTCCTTGCCGAATATGTAGTTGTGGAATCTTGTTATTCCAAAGACAAGGGCAAGGGTCTCACGCTCTATGTTGGAGTACGACCTTTGTGCTGAAGATAGACTTTTGGATGCAAATGCCACCGGTTTGTCATTTTACACATATCACAACAAATATAAGTGCCTCGTTGGCGCAGTCGGCAGCGCGTCAGTCTCATAATCGTGCGTTCGAGCCTCACACGGGGCATATTTTTGTTTACCACATTTTTTAATTCCCGGACGAATGAACTATTAACAAAAACAAATCTTGCAGCTGATCACTTATGCTTCTTGTTCTCTTTGACAGGTGGTAAATATTTTAAAACGAAAATAAATGAACCTGCTCAGGTCACTTATAAAACAAAGAAGAAAACTAGGGGATTCTAACCGTCGAATAGATCACGCCCTTTCACTAGGGCGTAGTTCAACCTATGATGTCTCTTTTTTAATCTCAAGGTCAGAATCCTTATGTTGTCTTCACTTGTTCTCATATTTATCATCATTTGTGCGATCTGCTTACAATAAATTATCTTTAGCTTTGGACATCCCTCATGTTTCTTGTTCTCTTGGACAGGTGGTAAATATTGTTAAAACAAAAGTCACTTATAAATCAAAGAAGAGAAGTTGGGGATTCGAACTGTCGAAGAGAGGATGCTAAATGATATATATATATAAGTGCTTCGTTGGCGCAGTCGGCAGCGCGTCAGTCTCATAATCTGAAGGTCGTGAGTTCGAGCCTCACACGGGGCATATTTTTGTTTACCACATTTTTTAATTCCCGGACGAATGAACTATTAACAAAAACAAATCTTGCAGCTGATCCCTTATGCTTCTTGTTCTCTTGGACAGGTGGTAAATATTTCAAAATAAAATAATAAACCTGCTCATGTCACTTATAAATCAAAGAAGAGAAGTTGGGGATTCGAACTGTCGAAGACAGGATCGTAAATGCTATATATAAATTCATCGTTGGCATAGTCGGCAGCGCGTCAGTCTCATAATCTGAAGGTAGTGAGTTCGAGCTTCACACGGGGCATATTTTTGTTTAGCTAATTGTTTTAATTCCCGGACAAATGAACTATTAACAAAAACAAATCTTGCAGCTGATCCCTTATGCTTCTTGTTCTCTTGGACAGGTGGTAAATATTTCAAAATAGAATAATAAACCTGCTCATGTCACTTATAAATCAAAGAAGTGAAGTTGGGGATTCGAACTGTCGAAGACAGGATGGTAAATGTTATCTATATAAGTGCCAAGTTGGCGCAGTCGGCAGCGCGTCAGTCTCATAATCTGAAGGTCGTGAGTTCCAGCCTCACACGGGGCATATTTTTGTTTAGCTAATTGTTTTAATTCCCGGACGAATAAACTCTTAACAAGAACAAATCTTACAGGCGATCCCATATTCTTCTTGTAAACTTTGACAGGTGGTAAATATTTTAAAACGAAAAAAAATAAACCTGCTCATGTCACTTATAAATCAAAGAAGAGAAGTTGGGGATTCGAACTGTCGAACACAGGATGGCAAATGCTACGTACAAGTGCCTCGTTGGCGCAGTCGGAAGCGCGTTAGTCTCACAACCTGAAAGTAGTGAGTTCGAGCCTCACACGGGGCAAATTTTTGTTGACCACATTTTTTAAATTCCCGGACGAATGAACTGTTAACAAAAACAAATCTTGCAGCTGATCCCTTATGCTTCTTGTTCTCTTGGACAGGTGGTAAATATTTCAAAATAAAATAATAAACCTGCTCATGTCACTTATAAATCAAAGAAGAAAAGTTGGGGATTCGAACTGTCGAAGACAGGATGGTAAATGCTATATATAAGTGCCTCGTTGGCGCAGTCGGCAGCGCGTCAGTCTCATAATCTGAAGGTCGTGAGTTCAAGCCTCACAATTCCCAGACGAATAAACTATTAACAAAAACAAATCTTCCAGGTGGTAAATATTTTAAAACGAAAAAAAAGAAACCTGCTCATGTCACTTATAAAACAAAGAAGAAAACTTGGGGATTCGAACCGTCGAATAGATCACGCCCTTTCATTAGGGCGCGGTTCAACCTATGATGTCTCTTTTTAATCTCATGGTCAGAATCCTCTTGTTGTCTTCACTTGTTCTCATATTTTATCACGATTTGTGCCATCTGCTTACAATAAATTATCTTTAGTTTTGGACATCCCTCATGTTTCTTGTTCTCTTGGACAGGTGGTAAATATTTTAAAAACAAATGTCGCTTATAAACCAAAGAAGAGAAGTTGGGGATTCGAATTGTCGAAGAGTGGATACTAAATGCTATATGTAAGTGCTTCGTTGGCGCAGTCGTCAGCGCGTAAGTCTCATAATCTGAAGGTACCGGTAGTGAGTTCGAGCCTCACACAGGACTAATTTTTGTTAACCACATTTTTTAATTCCCGGACGAATGAACTATTAACAAAAACAAATCTTGCAGCTGATCACTTATGCTTCTTGTTCTCTTTGACAGGTGGTCAATATTTTAAAACGAAAAAAATTAAACTGCTCATGTCACTTATAAAACAAAGAAGAAAACTTGGGGATTCGAACCGTCGAATAGATCATGCCCTTTCACTAGGGCGCGGTTCAACCTATGATGTCTCTTTTTAATCTCATGGTCAGAATCCTCTTGTTGCCTTCACTTGTTCTCATATTTTATCACCATTTGTGCCATCTGCTTACAATAAATTATCTTTAGTTTTGGACATCCCTCATGTTTCTTGTTCTCTTGGACAGGTGGTAAATATTTTAAAAACAAATATCGCTTATAAACCAAAGAAGAGAAGTTGGGGATTCGAATTGTCGAAGAGAGGATACTAAATGCTATATGTAAGTGCCTCGTTGGCGCAGTCGCCAGCGCGTAAGTCTCATAATCTGAAAATACCGGTAGTGAGTTCGAGCCTCACACGAGGCATGTTTTTGTTTACCACATTTTTTAATTCCCGGACGAATGAACTATTAACAAAAATAAATCTTTCAGCTGATCCCTTATGCTTCTTGTTCTCTTGGACAGGTGGTAAATATTTCAAAATAAAATAATAAACCTGCTCATGTCACTTATAAATCAAAGAAGAAAAGTTGGGGATTCGAACTGTCGAAGACAGGATGGTAAATGCTATATATAAGTGCCTCTTTGGCGCAGTCGGCAGCGCGTCAGTTTCATAATCTGAAGATCGTGAGTTCGAGCCTCACACGGGGCATATTTTTGTTTAGCTAATTGTTTTAATTCCCGGACGAATGAACTATTATCAAAAACAGATCTTGCAGCTGATCCCTTATGCTTCTTGTACTCTTTGACAGGTGGTAAATATTTTAAAACGAAAAAAAAACGAACCTGCTCAAGTCACTTATAAATCAAAGAAGGGAAGTTGGGGATTCGAAATGTCGAAGACAGGATGGCAAATGTTATATATAAGTGCCTCGTTGGCGCAGTCGGCAGCGCGTCAGTCTCACAATCTGAAAGTAGTGAGTTCGAGCCTCACACGGGGCAAATTTTTGTTGACCACATTTTTTAATTCCCGGACGAATGAACTATTAACAAAAACAAATCTTGCAGCTGATCCCTTATGCTTCTTGTTCTCTTTGACAGGTAGTAAATATTTTAAAACGAAAAAAAACGAACCTGCTCAAGTCACTTATAAATCAAAGAAGAGAATTTGGGGATTCGAACTGTCGAAGACAGGATGGCAAATGCTACATATAAGTGCTTCGTTGGCGCAGTCGGCAGCGCGTCAGTCTCATAATCTGAAGGTAGTGAGTTAGAACCACCCACGGGGCATATTTTTGTTTACCACATTTTTTAATTCCCGGACGAATGAACTATTAACAAAAACAAATCTTGCGGCTGATCCCTTATGCTTCTTGTTCTCTTGGACAGGTGGTAAATATTTCAAAATAAAACTAGAGCTTAAGTGTTTGTTTGAACAAACACTAGGTGTTCGGGAGGAGTAAAGGTAATCAAGCATCTCCTTATTGTGACATGCTTATAAACTGTCTTTGTTTTCACCTATACTGCAAATAATTAAAAAATAATTCATAAAATTTGAAAACAAATTCTACATTGATTTTTACATTTTCAAGGTTGTACACATGATTTTTGTACATAAATTGTTAGACATTGAAATAATCAAAGAGTTGTATGGGTGCTTAAATACATTCACGTTAATGAACAGTTCTTCATTGTTCCATGAAATATCTAGAAAATCTTTCATTGGTCAAGTAGCAGGGCCTATTTACTTACACTTTGGGGTCCATGATTGATTTATAGGTTTTTAGATTGACCATTGTTGTAACTTCCCTTTACAGCAATTTCATGGTACAGTTTTACACATACAATAAATAAGTCATGGGAGTACTTTGGATTCATGCATCTTCTTACATTTATTTCAATTTTCTTTTCCTAGCTTTCAGTTGTTTTGTTTTGACTGTCATAAAAACAGTAATTTTTAAAAAGGAATCACAGCCCTATAATAATTTCTCTGGCAATATTGTCACATGTTAATTTTGAAATGTTTGGTACAATCTTTATATTCACATGTCATATCTGTCTTTGTTTACGTCAGTCTAGTCTGCAGTCTTTATGGGAACATAACTTTCAGGTACTGAACAGTGCATAAAAACCCTTTATTTTCAAATAATACATCATAAATTAACCTGGCTATGCAAGTTTAATCACATTAAGTGCTTACGTTTTTGATACCACAAAAGTTGTTTCACCCAACCCACACAAAACAAGTTCATGGGTATAACTATAAACTAAGCAGCACTGATATTGGGCCTAGGTGAGTACACAGAAAAATATTTTCAAGAATATTTTGAATCATAACAATGATGTACTGATGAACGGTGTTTAGCTCCAAAAGGACGATTAACTTGAATGTCATAGTGCACTGATTTAGGACAGGTTTAGTTCAAATGTTTGCAGATGTACGCGACATCAGATTTATCATCCACATCCTCTTTTTACAGAAATCCCGCGCAATAGTACGGATATTGTTCAGTTTTTCCTACACTCAAGATATTACAATTGTTCAACTCCTTGACTCCATGCTGTTTTGACACAGACATTGTACTCCTGATTTACTGAATTTACTGAATTTACTGAAGTTTCTCTGGAATCAACATTGGCCCAAAGCTACATTTACATGTATGTATAAAGTAGAAATTGGTCTACTGGAGGTGCCATAAGGTGGCAAGCTGGTACATACTGAATTCAACATGGCAGGACGTGAAGTTCACGGAATGAAAGATCCTCTGCAAAAGTTGTTAAGCATCATGCAGTGCCATCACACCACCACAATACCAGGAATAAGGGCATGCATAAAGATCTGTCAAAAATAAGAAAAAAAACATTGTTTTACACATATGTACATGTATGTATACATACACATGGGATGCACTACCTCGTGTATTATTTGTGGTTTTTCATTGTTACATCAAATCTCTAGAAAATCTTTCATCGGTCAAATAGTTCAGGGCCTTATTTACTTACATTTTGGGGTCCATGTATCTAAAAATGCAATATAAAAATAAAGGGAATGTACAACATTGGTATTTTATATGGTAGTTAACACATCCTTGTAAAAAATATAAACAAAAACTGTTACATGTTTTTTCCGTTTTTGACAACGATTCCTCTTTTCTCTAGTTACATGAAAACCAAATCATTTCTCAGGATGATTGATTTATAGGTTTTTAGATTTACCGTTGTTGTAACTTCCCTTCCCTACAGCAATTTCATGGTACGGTTTTACACATACACAAAGAGTTTGCTACTTAAAACAATAAAAGTATCTGTAAAGTCTGTTCATTTCTAACCCATTGCCGGACTGTTTCCTAATATGACATAACTCTTACCTTTGCAGCTAATCCTACTGTTTGCAAAGTTCCCATACAGTGATCAAACCATCGCCACACCAGAATTGAGGGAGTTCCATCTAGGAAGATTAGCTGTGAAAAGAAAATTAAACTCAAAATAAGCATGTTTTATTTTGTTGTATTCAAAACCATTTCATGATTTCATGTGATCACAAATTCTGAAAAGTATCATAAATGATACTTGTTAAATTTCATGATTAAGCAAGACTAATTACGGTGACACCATGTGAAATTCTCTATTGAGTAGCAAATCCTGAGGAAGATCAGAGCATACTGATCAAAATGTCAAGTTGTAACCTCTTTTCAGAACTAATTACTACTCACTAGCGTATTCCACATGGTGTCACTGCAATTAGTCTTACTTATCTTCTTCACCATGCAAAGCTACAAGTTTTCCCTAAATGTCATGATTGTTGTTGTAAATATTATTAGTGTCAACCAAAATTATTTAAAATGTACCTTTGCTAATAAACTCTGACTTGTCTGAGAATATTGCGACATACATAATTTACAAAGTACCTGCAATGTATTAATACATGCATGACATTGGTAGACATGTCCAGCTGTACTAATGTTTTTAATGTTTTCAGCCATTAAACATTGTTGTTCACTGTTCAGACTATTTATTTGTTTGTTTAAATTAATCAATTATTTAATTTCACAGAGCTAACATTCATTAGATATTATTACACTGAGTACATCCTATTGATAACACATCTAACGTTAGCATATGTTTTTTTTAAATTCAACTAATTGTACTCATGCCTAGGCTTCACTCTCCTAACGTTACACTTACAGACTATTTACCACACTAGTCTAACCTAACCCACGTAATAATTTTAAGCATACATTATTTACATAAAACCGCGTACCCGCTAAATTAGTACCAACGTTTAAAGTACTAGTACCATTCACTGGCGCCCATACCGTACACATTACTGACTGACTGTCATCAACCTATGCAATGCTGTATGCATCCAACGCGTTACAACACATCTGACATGTCTGAAGCCGGTTAAAATGCTTATTTTTAAATCAAAGATTCTCGTAAATTTGTCATTGCCCAGACTTACCTCCAATTAAGTGTGCATAATAATGTCTGTTTTCAACGATGAAACATCCACTGGTGATAGGAAAAATTCAGAAAATAGTGAAAAACTCGCTTTTGTGGAAGGTTTTTACCGCAGGTCTGCATGCACCCAACTGTTGAAACATGTGGCAGTTAATCGATTCAACGACCTCGAAAAGAGCTATTAATAAAGTGACCTTTTTCAGAATAAATAGATTATGCTGACATAAAAAAAAAAAGCTTAAAAAAAACCTAAAAAGGATTTTAGTCAATCACATAATACATTATGCGAAACAAATTGATCAGAAACACAATTTTTTCAGGGGTCACGATAGCCGAGTCAATTGCATTTCCGAAGCGTAAATGTTCAATTCCTTAAACATGCATACATAATGAGCACGACCAGAGCTGATTTAGATTCACCAACAGAGGTGAAACGTAAGTGAAACGTTTTAGATATTAGTTTGATCCATCGAAAATCGATATCTGATGACCTAATCATGACGTTACAACTCTAGTTTCATCTACGTGTTATGTTCTAAGTATATGCCAAGTTTGAAGTTCATGTGAAGTTTGCAAGTATGTATTTTTTGTAGACAGTCTATCCGGAAAAGAAGGAGAAGAAAAAAAAAAAAAAAAAACCGAACAAAAACAATAGGTGTTTCGGGTACCGGGTACCCGAACACCTAATAATAAACCTGCTCATGTCACTTATAAATCAAAGAAGAAAGGTTGGGGATTCGAACTGTCGAAGACAGGATGGTAAATGCTATATATAAGTGCCTCGTTGGCGGAGTCGGCAGCGCGTCAGTCTCATAATCTGAAGGTCGTGAGTTCAAGCCTCACAATTCCCAGACGAATAAACTATTAACAAAAACAAATCTTCCAGGTGGTAAATATTTTAAAACGAAAAAAAAAGAAACCTGCTCAAGTCACTTATAAATCAAAGAAGAGAAGTTGGGGAATCGAATTGTCGAAGACAGGATGGCAAATGCTACCTATAAGTGCCTCGTTGGCGCAGTCGGCAGCGCGTTAGTCTCATAATCTGAAGGTCGTGAGTTCCAGCCTCACACGGGCATATTTTTGTTTAGCTAATTGTTTTAATTCCCGGACGAATAAACTCTTAACAAGAACAAATCTTGCAGGCGATCCCATATTCTTCTTGTACACTTTGACAGGTGGTAAATATTTTAAAACGAAAAAAAATAAACCTGCTCATGTCACTTATAAATCAAAGAAGAGAAGTTGGGGATTCGAACTGTCGAAGAGAGGATACTAATGCTGTATAGAAGTGCCTCGTTGGCGCAGTCGGCAGCGCGTAAGTTTCATAATTTAAAGGTCTTGAGTTCGAACCACCCACGGGGCAAATTTTTGTTTACCACATTTTTTAATTCCCGGACGAATGAACTATTAACAAAAACAAATCTTGCAGCTGATCACTTATGCTTCTTGTTCTCTTTGACAGGTGGTAAATATTTTAAAACGAAAAAAGACGAACATGCTCAAGTCACTTTTAAAACAAAGAAGAAAACTTGGGGATTCGAACCGTCGAATAGATCACGCCCTTTCACTAGGGCGCGGTTCAACCTATGATGTCTCTTTTTAATCTCATGGTCAGAATCCTTATGTTGTCTTCACTTGTTGCCATATTTATCATCATTTGTGCCATCTGCTTACAATAAATTATCTTTATCTTTCGACATCCCTCATGTTTCTTGTTCTCTTCGACAGGTGGTAAATATTTTAAAAACTAATGTCACTTATAAATCAAAGAAGAGAAGTTGGGGATTCGAACTGTCGAAGAGAGGATACTAATGCTGTATAGAAGTGCCTCGTTGGCGCAGTCGGCAGCACGTAAGTCTCATAATTTAAAGGTCGTGAGTTCGAACCTCACACGG
This sequence comes from Zoroaster sp. YZ-2022, assembly GCA_029582265.1. NCBI lineage: Eukaryota > Metazoa > Echinodermata > Asteroidea > Forcipulatida > Zoroasteridae > Zoroaster > Zoroaster sp. YZ-2022. Next base: position 28,350,822 of record CM055834.1, on the reverse strand, counting down.
GCATATTTTTGTTTACCACATTTTTTTATTCCCGGACGAATGAACTATTAACAAAAACAAATCTTGCAGCTGATCACTTATGCTTCTTGTTCTCTTTGACAGGTTGTAAATATTTTAAAACGAAAAAAACGAACCTGCTCAAGTCACTTTTAAAACAAAGAAGAAAACTTGGGGATTCGAACCGTCGAATAGATCACGCCCTTTCACTAGGGCGTGGTTCAACATATGATGTCTGTTTTTAATCTCATGGTCAGAATCCTTATGTTGTCTTCACTTGTTGCCATATTTATCATCATTTGTGCCATCTGCTTACAATAAATTATCTTTATCTTTGGACATCCCTCATGTTTCTTGTTCTCTTGGACAGGTGGTAAATATTTTAAAAACTAATGTCACTTATAAATCAAAGAAGAGAAGTTGGGGATTCGAACTGTCGAAGAGAGGATACTAATGCTGTATGCAAGTGCCTCGTTGGCGCAGTCGGCAGCGCGTAAGTTTCATAATTTAAAGGTCTTGAGTTCGAACCACCCACGGGGCAAATTTTTGTTTACCACATTTTTTAATTCCCGGACGAATGAACTATTAACAAAAACAAATCTTGCAGCTGATCACTTATGCTTCTTGTTCTCTTTGACAGGTGGTAAATATTTTAAAACGAAAAAAAACGAACCTGCTCAAGTCACTTTTAAAACAAAGAAGAAAACTTGGGGATTCGAACCGTCGAATAGATCACGCCCTTTCACTAGGGCGCGGTTCAACCTATGATGTCTCTTTTTAATCTCATGGTCAGAATCCTTATGTTGTCTTCACTTGTTGCCATATTTATCATCATTTGTGCCATCTGCTTACAATAAATTATCTTTATCTTTGGACATCCCTCATGTTTCTTGTTCTCTTGGACAGGTGGTAAATATTTTAAAAACTAATGTCACTTATAAATCAAAGAAGAGAAGTTGGGGATTCGAACTGTCGAAGAGAGGATACTAATGCTGTATAGAAGTGCTTCGTTGGCGCAGTCGGCAGCGCGTAAGTTTCATAATTTAAAGGTCTTGAGTTCGAACCACCCACGGGGCAAATTTTTGTTTACCACATTTTTAAATTCCCGGACGAATGAACTATTAACCAAAACAAATCTTGCAGCTGATCACTTATGCTTCTTGTTCTCTTTGACAGGTTGTAAATATTTTAAAACGAAAAAAAACGAACCTGCTCAAGTCACTTTTAAAACAAAGAAGAAAACTTGGGGATTCGAACCGTCGAATAGATCACGCCCTTTCACTAGGGCGTGGTTCAACATATGATGTCCGTTTTTAATCTCATGGTCAGAATCCTTATGTTGTCTTCACTTGTTGCCATATTTATCATCATTTGTGCCATCTGCTTACAATAAATTATCTTTATCTTTGGACATCCCTCATGTTTCTTGTTCTCTTGGACAGGTGGTAAATATTTTAAAAACTAATGTCACTTATAAATCAAAGAAGAGAAGTTGGGGATTCGAACTGTCGAAGAGAGGATACTAATGCTGTATAGAAGTGCCTCGTTGACGCAGTCGGCAGCGCGTAAGTCTAATAATTTAAAGGTCGTGAGTTCGAACCACCCACCCGGCATATTTTTGTTTACCACATTTTTTAATTCCCGGACGAATGAACTATTAACAAAAACAAATCTTGCGGCTGAACCCTTATGCTTCTTGTACTCTTGGACAGGTGGTAAATATTTTAAAAACTAATGTCACTTATAAATCAAAGAAGAGAAGTTGGGGATTCGAACTGTCGAAGAGAGGATACTAATGCTGTATAGAAGTGCCTCGTTGGCGCAGTCGGCAGCGCGTAACTTTCATAATTTAAAGGTCTTGAGTTCGAACCACCCACGGGGCAAATTTTTGTTTACCACATTTTTTAATTCCCGGACGAATGAACTATTAACAAAAACAAATCTTGCAGCTGATCACTTATGCTTCTTGTTCTCTTTGACAGGTGGTAAATATTTTAAAACGAAAAAAGACGAACCTGCTCACGTCACTTTTAAAACAAAGAAGAAAACTTGGGGATTCGAACCGTCGAATAGATCACGCCCTTTCACTAGGGCGCGGTTCAACCTATGATGTCTCTTTTTAATCTCATGGTCAGAATCCTTATGTTGTCTTCACTTGTTGCCATATTTATCATCATTTGTGCCATCTGCTTACAATAAATTATCTTTATCTTTGGACATCCTTCATGTTTCTTGTTCTCTTCGACAGGTGGTAAATATTTTAAAAACTAATGTCACTTATAAATCAAAGAAGAGAAGTTGGGGATTCGAACTGTCGAAGAGAGGATACTAATGCTGTATAGAAGTGCTTCGTTGGCGCAGTCGGCAGCGCGTAAATTTCATAATTTAAAGGTCTTGAGTTCGAACCACCCACGGGGCAAATTTTTGTTTACCACATTTTTAAATTCCCGGACGAATGAACTATTAACCAAAACAAATCTTGCAGCTGATCACTTATGCTTCTTGTTCTCTTTGACAGGTTGTAAATATTTTAAAACGAAAAAAACGAACCTGCTCAAGTCACTTTAAAACAAAGAAGAAAACTTGGGGATTCGAACCGTCGAATAGATCACGCCCTTTCACTAGGGCGTGGTTCAACATATGATGTCCGTTTTTAATCTCATGGTCAGAATCCTTATGTTGTCTTCACTTGTTGCCATATTTATCATCATTTGTGCCATCTGCTTACAATAAATTATCTTTATCTTTGGACATCCCTCATGTTTCTTGTTCTCTTCGACAGGTGGTAAATATTTTAAAAACTAATGTCACTTATAAATCAAAGAAGAGAATTTGGGGATTCGAACTGTCGAAGAGAGGATACTAATGCTGTATACAAGTGCCTCGTTGACGCAGTCGGCAGCGCGTAAGTCTAATAATTTAAAGGTCGTGAGTTCGAACCACCCACCCGGCATATTTTTGTTTACCACATTTTTTAATTCCCGGACGAATGAACTATTAACAAAAACAAATCTTGCAGCTGATCACTTATGCTTCTTGTTCTCTTTGACAGGTAGTAAATATTTTAAAACGAAAAAAAACGAACCTGCTCAAGTCACTTATAAATCAAAGAAGAGAATTTGGGGATTCGAACTGTCGAAGACAGGATGGCAAACGCTACATATAAGTGCCTCGTTGGCGCAGTCGGCAGCGCGTCAGTCTTATAATCTGAAGGTAGTGAGTTCGAACCACCCACGAGACATATTTTTGTTTACCACATTTTTTAATTCCCGGACGAATGAACTATTAACAAAAACAAATCTTGCGGCTGATCCCTTATGCTTCTTGTTCTCTTGGACAGGTGGTAAATATTTCAAAATAAAATAATAAACCTGCTCATGTCACTTATAAATCAAAGAAGAAAAGTTGGGGATTCGAACTGTCGAAGACAGGATGGTAAATGCTATATATAAGTGCCTCGTTGGCGCAGTTGGCAGCGCGTCAATTTCATAATCGGAAGGTCGTGAGTTCGAGCCTGACAATTCCCAGACGAATAAACTATTAACAAAAACAAATCTTGCAGGTGGTAAATATTTTAAATCGAAAGAAAATAAACCTGCTCATGTCACTTATAAAACAAAGAAGAAAACTTGGGGATTCGAACCATCCAATAGATCACGCCCTTTCACTAGGGCGCGGTTCAACGTATGATGTATCTTTTTAATCTCATGGTCAGAATCCTAATGTTGTCTTCACTTGTTCTCATATTTATGACCATTTGTGCCATCTGCTTACAATAAATTATCTTTAGCTTTGGACATCCCTCATGTTTCTTGTTCTCTTGGACAAGTGGTAAATATTTTAAAAACAAATGTCACTTATAAATCAAAGAAGAGAAGTTGGGGATTCGAACTGTCGAAGAGAGGATGCTAAATGACATATATAAGTGCCTCGTTGGCGCAGTCGACAGCGCGGCAGTCTCATAATCTGAAGGTCGTGAGTTCGAGCCTGACACGGGGCATATTTTTGTTTACCACATTTTTTAATTCCAAGACGAATAAACTATTAACAAAAACAAATCTTGCAGGTGGTAAATATTTTAAAACGAAAAAAAATAAACCTGCTCTTGTCACTTATAAAACAAAGAAGAAAACTTGGGGATTCGAACAGTCGAATAGATCACGCCCTTTCACTAGGGCGTGGTTCCACCTATGATGTCTCTTTTTAATCTCATGCTCAGAATCCTCATGTTGTCTTCCCTTGTTCACATATTTATCATCATTTGTGCCATCTGCTTACAATAAATTATCTTTAGCTTTGGACATCCCTCATGTTTCTTGTTCTCTTGGACAGGTGGTAAATATTTTAAAAACAAATGTCACTTATAAATCAAAGAAGAGAAGTTGGGGATTCGAACTGTCGAAGAGAGGATACTAAATGCTATATATAAGTGCTTCGTTGGCGCAGTCGGAAGCGCGTCAGTCTCATAATCTGAAGGTCGTGAATTCGAGCCTCACACGGGGCATATTTTTGTTTATCACATTTTTTAATTCCCAGACGAATAACCTATTAACAAAAACAAATCTTGCGGCTGATCCCTTATGCTTCTTGTTCTCTTGGACAGGTGGTAAATATTTCAAAATAAAATAATAAACCTGCTCATGTCACTTATAAATCAAAGAAGAAAAGTTGGGGATTCGAACTGTCGAAGACAGGATGGTAAATGCTATATATAAGTGCCTCGTTGGCGCAGTCGGCAGCGCGTCAGTCTCATAATCTGAAGGTCGTGAGTTCGAGCCTCACACGGGGCATATTTTTGTTGAGCTAATTGTTTTAATTCCCGGACGAATAAACTCTTAACAAGAACAAATCTTGCAGGCGATCCCATATTCTTCTTGTACTCTTTGACAGGTGGTAAATATTTTAAAACGAAAAAAAATAAACCTGCTCCTGTCACTTATAAATCAAAGAAAAGAAGTTGGGGATTCGAACTGTCGAAGAGAAGATACTAAGCCTGTATACATGTACCTCGTTGGCGCAGTCTGCAACGCGTCAGTCTCATAATCTAGAGGTCGTGAGTTCGAACCACCCACGGGGCATATTTTTTTTACTACATTTTTTAATTCCCGGACGAATGAACTATTAACAAAAACAAATCTTGTGGCTGATCCCTTATGCTTCTTGTTCTCTTGGACAGGTTGTAAATATTACAAAATAGAATAATAAACCAACGCATGTCACTTATAAATCAAAGAAGAAAAGTTGGGTATTCGAACTGTCGAAGACAGGATGGTAAATGCTATATATAAGTGCCTCGTTTGCGCAGTCGGCAGCGTATCAGTCTCATAATCTGAAAGTCGTGAGTTCGAGCCTCACAATTCCCAGACGAATAAACTATTAACAAAAACAAATCTTGCAGGTGGTAAATATTTTAAAACGAAAAAAAATAAACCTGCTCATGTCACTTATAAAACAAAGAAGAAAACTTGGAGATTCGAACCGTCGAATAGATCACGCCCTTTCACTAGGGCGCTGTTCAACCTATGATGTCTCTTTTTAATCTCATGGTCAGAATCCTCTTGTTGTCTTCACTTGTTCTCATATTTTTATCACCATTTGTGCCATCTGCTTACAATAAATTATCTTTAGTTTTGGACATCCCTCATGTTTCTTGTTCTCTTGGACAGGTGGTAAATATTTTAAAAACAAATGTCGCTCATAAACCAAAGAAGAGAAGTTGGGGATTCGAATTGTCGAAGAGAGGATACTAAAGTGCCTCGTTGGCGCAGTCGGCAGCGCGTAAGTCTCATAATCTAAAGGTCGTGAGTTTGAGACTCATACGTGGTATAGTATTTTTGTTTTACTGATTCTAAATGCTCCACATTTTATCTAAATTTTGTATAATTTCATTTACTCTGGAACATGACAGATTTAATAGCAACAGGTCATGGTCAGAAGCACGGACAAGTCTTCCCTTTTTCCCATACTTATCATCATTTGTGTCATCTGCTTACAATAAATTATCTTTAGCTTTGGACATCCCTCACTCTTCTTGTTGTAGCAGCCAGGTGGTAAATATTTAAAATTATTAATTCTAAAAAATAAATAAATAAACCCAAATTTGTCACCTAAATATTTCGTATATCCTCTATTCCTGTTGTGCAGTACTGTGTCAATCTTTTGTGCAAACTGTGTATTGGTAACTAACAAAATTATTTGTTTTGAATTTCATCCGTCATCAAACTTGTAGATTAATCCGTTTCTTGCAGGCTTTCTTGCTATAAAAATGACTGATTTTTTTTTAATTTTAAAACGAATCGATATCGGCATTTATCAATGTGAATAACAGTTCGACGGGTGACCTCACCTTTGGCTATCGCCTTTGGCCACGACCCCCCGATCTTTATCCTGCGGTTAATACCGAGCGACGAACTTTTATTCCCTTATTATCTGATTACAACATAATAATAATAATAATAATAATGTGTGGACTTATATAGCGCACGTATCCACCAACTAAGTGGTGCTCAAGGCGCATTCTTTTTTACGTGCATTACACAACACACGGGACCTACGGCTTTACGTCCCATCCGAAGGACGAAGCAATTATGGTTAAGTACCTTGCTCAAGGACACAAGTGTCACGACCGGGGCTCGAACCCACACACTGCTGCTGGCAACACCAGAACTTAAGTTCGGTGCGCTAGACCGCTCGGCCACGACACTCCAGCGAATTATAATTAAAATTTTTATTAAAAGCTGACTTGATTATATGTCAGTTATGATTCCCTATCTTATGAAATCAGAGATATTATCAAAAAGCAGAATCAGTCCTTAAAACGTCAAACACTGCAATTTGTGGGTTCACTGACTGCGTTTGGAAAGAACACCGACCTCTACGGAGTAGCACGAAAAATCTTGAACTAAATTATACACAGATATTTGTAAACGAATTGTTCCCAATGTTCAAAGAAATGTGCTAACGAATTGAATTGATACTTTTACAGATTGGGTTCTTAATTATATAATTATATTTTATATTATTTTAATTGACATTTTACAAATGTGGATTCAGACTTGAAAATTTTACTTAATTAACTGTTTTATCTTGATTCTATAACTTACATTTATGTCAATGAGTACTCGGAAGAGACAATTCAGATTGGAATTCAAACTTTTACTTAGAATTATTGTCGATTAGACATTTCTTTTGTTTGTTAACATTCTGCGCCATTTTGTATAGACAGCCATTAGTGATTTCAACCGCATTTAACAATAAATTGAATCCACGATGAAACATTTTATATGGCAAGTCCCGAGCGTTCTAATTTATTGCATAAATCCTTTAACCAAAATTTAGCCAAATTGACGCTTTGGTGGTGAGCCATAAAAAAAGTTGTTCATGTCATTAAATGTAATTTTGAGATACCGGTAATTTTCTACGGTTCTTATAGTTTCTGGTCTCCGCGCGCGTCGCCTCAGACACGCGCATCGGCATTTTCAGTTTTCGTTTGTTTTGCTATAAAACGATATCCAGTTGCAGCCAAAATTGCTGGATCGACTGGAATTCTGTCATGCTGTGTTGTAAACGACTTTTGAGGGTACGAACGTTTACCCGATTTGTGAGGCCTCTCTTTATAGCCACAATTGTTTGTGTATGGGACATTTGGTCTGGTTCCAATAACCGCGTATACATGTTGACATACATCACTTTATTTAAAAAATATTATTTAAAAAATTAATAAATAAATAAAATAATTTTTAAAAAAACACACGCGTCACAGCACCGATTTTGAAGCCACATATGACCAGAAACCGGAATCTTTTTTGGGCCAAAGTCATTTGCAGGGAAACAAACTCATTGTTTGGTGAAACTATATTTGGTTTTAGTTATATAGAGTTTTTGGAGATGAAGATATGACAGGCTTAACTTTCACATTTGTAAATTTGACATGGCAAATAGTTTTTAATTTATAATGCATGCTGGTAAAATGCTAATAAAGAATTGCAGTTTGCACAAGGTTTTGAGTACAGTATTGTAAGCTAATCTGGGGTGCTGATAATGATTCTTATTCAGTAAGTCATTTAACATTAACAAAAGCTTATTTAAAGGACATCCTGTACACAACACTGAATGCCCGACGAAATTATTAATACAAAAATAGATCAAGCACAGTTTGTTTTTAATTATTGCTAAAGCCACAGGGGAAGAGACATGGCCAACAGGATATGCTGTAGAATCCGCTCCCACATGAAGTCTCCCGCTAACACAACAGTCTCACTCCTCAACAGTCCAATTTCCAGCCATTTTTGTGAAGGCTGAATTAAGCAAATGAAGAGTTCATTTCCAAAAGATGCTAAATCCATAATAGAAAGTTTGAATAATAGATATTATCTGTATAATATCTATACTACACATGACTAATGGATTCGTAATAATATTATTTATGGATGCAACACCTTTTGGAACATAATTAAAGAAATGTCATGAATCAGAGAAAATAAACATGTTGAATTACACCAAAATAAAAACGTGTACCATGTTCAATAAAATGTATTCTTCGTTTATTTTATTGACAAAGAAATTTCATGCAACCAACGAGACGTTTCTTAAAAGCATTGATTAATCACAACAAAATTATCTCAAATTTTCTCAAATTGTCTAGTTGTCTAAAATAAGGTCCTACATCGTCTTTCTGGCCCCTTTTCGGCTACATCGCTTCCATCGGTATGGGTCCACCAATATAAAGATGTTCAACGCCATCGACCGTCGTCTCTGTCTGTGACTCAGAGATCTGGGCATCAACCCAAACAGATCTCCGCACCAACAGTTTCGACAACAGCTGTTTTCGTCGATTGGATTGGATATCAGGAATCGCACCAGATAGCCCACTGCTTTTTCACTTCTCCGACAGCGGAGACTCCGTTGGCTTGGCCACAGTGGCGTAACTATGGGGGGAACGGGCCGAGGTCTGTGCCCCCCTGGGTCCCTCCATTCATAATTTTGAAAAAATAGGTCCCCATTTGAGGCTGCAGGATACAAAATGTTCAGTATTGACCGTTCCCCCATAGAAAAAGTGGTGCACCCCCTAGTACCCACCCCCCCCCCCCTGAAAATTGGACCCTAGTTACGCCACTGCTTGGCCATCTAGTATGAATTCCCAACCACTACTGCCCCAACGTCTATAATTTTGACCCTGGGCGTGCTGGATTGCGTAACCCAAGTGAACGCCCTCGGACCCATTGAAATGACTTCACCCTTAATGACCTGCAGGTTGCCAGGGTTCCTCCAACACACGCCCCCTTCTCACGACAGAGTAGATATTGAACTTGAATAGATATAAATTGTTTTACTATTTGGGGAAAAAAAAGTGATTTGAATAACCCCAAATTTCGACTCCATTTCTCGACAATGGTCATGTTGCCTTAGTGTCTGTCAAGGTGTGGTATCTCTCGATTTGAATAAGGTGCAACCCGCCTAGGAGCTGTTAAACCTTTTTAGAGGGCTATACAACTATACAAGCCCTCCTTTATCAAATTGAGAGATAGCACACCTTGACACACACATTTTACTGATTTCTCTTAAACTTTTTCAACCACTTCTTTATTTGAATCACTTTCAGAAATGCATTCATGAACCATATTCAACAGAACGTCTAATGAAAAACATTTCACACACCCTCATTTCCCTCACTTCTCAAGTTATATCATACACCCCAACGCTCAGGTGAGCTTCTGAATCATTGACGCTCTAGATGTATAATTCTCAATATTGCACCCACGCAAAATGACCCAGTCATCACATTGATTTACTTTGTGACTGTTGTGTCAGAAAACTAGAGGCTATAATCCTCAGAACTGTATTTTGGTTAATACTTTGTTTTTTGACTTGTTTTAATCAAGTCATGTTGTCATACATTCCAAAGCAATATAATATAATAAGCAATAACAGTTTGTTGCGCGGTCTTTACCGCAGGTTAACGACTGGTTTTGGGCGTGGTCACAGTCCTAAATGCCCGTATCGATTTCGCTTTCAAAATGTAAATAAATGTAATTTTTGTTGAATAAATCCAAATAAAAATGGACAAACTCACGTTTAGGGGACGCACGAAATTACATGAGTGATGCCAATCTTCGTCACTCTGATTGGTTGAAATCCGAGTCGCGCGTTGGGCGTGGTATTGTCTATTCGCTTTGAGCACATCCATAGCCCTCTAGTGGTGGGTAAAATTAGGCCTAAAATTATATGACATTAGGCCTATAGTACCACTGAATACCCTACCCTGGTAACCGTCAACATTTGAATGTAAATGGAGTCGGTACATGCTAACCATCGAAATGCAGATATCCTAGCATCAGCCACTGCTTGCGCGTAGGGCTACGGTAGTTCAACGGAGCGGATATAGGAAATACACATTATAGATCTGATCTGCTGGAACACGGCTGGCCGGGAACCATTGATCTTACTCACGCTGGGGCAATTTGTTCTGCAGTACACTTCGTCCACTTTATGCATTTGTATAAACAAATTCATAAAAATAAAATTATGTTGAAAAAAGTCTTGATCCTGGTACCTCCTACTTACAAAGAGGCCGTTCTAACCCCTAGACTACTATGCCAGTCGAATTTGTCGGTGAATTAATTATTCAAGAACCTTTTTAAAACTAGATTTCTATGACAATTTCTAAGTCATTGACGAGTGTACTGCAGAAAAATAGCACGCTGGGGCCATCATTGTCTGATTCCCCGAATGCAAGCCGATGATACTACGATTGAATTGTTAGAACATGCAAGGACCAGTCTATATCACTGCAAGCCTTGGATTAGCCTTGTGGATTTGTATGAAAGAAATGAAGATGACTGCAACGTGGTAACGGTCTATTGTCAATTGTCATTGACAAGGGTTTGGTGAAAATGTACTTGTATACCTTACATTTTGCGAATTAAAAATCAAGAAATGCTTGTAATAATATAATATATTCACTTGGTGCATGTAGCCTAAATTCGCGCAAATATCTAGAGAAATGTTAACATCCAATGTGCTGATATTCTATAGGAAAAATCAAACTGTAGGCCTATGTCATAATATTTAAATACGAAAATAAATTTATCAGGATTTACAGGCCAATGTACTTTTGGAAACTGCCCTCTGCATGGTGATCTATATTTTGGATTTTGAAAAAGGTATTTCTTGATTCACAATTTTCTCAAAAACGTGAGCGCACATTGCGCTGAATCTTTCACAGGTGTACGTAGGCATATTTCTTGATTTTTAATGTATGCACGCACGTATCACATTTGACCTCACCTTTATCGATACCAATATTATATGTGTATGTATACTGTGTGAGAATCAATTACTGAAGAGTTTATTTGTATCAATGCGTACTCACGTTCTTATACAGCATGTCAATCAATAGATATTGATGATTTAAATATTATAACAATGCTTTAAGCATTCAGCTGGATTCAACCAAAAAATTTACTCCACTGCTGAACTTTTCTTAATCTCGTAATAGGTCTTGCAGTTTGGTTTCCGTTTGTTTTTCGCTAGTTTAACGGCAATTTCCGGAAATTATCTTTTTTATCAGAACATATTTATTTGTGGAAGTGAAAACAAATAGATTAAAATGAAACATTTCTCAAAATAATCTTAATAAGCTTGGTTTTACAGTTAATATGTACCGAAAATAATTTATGGTAGGTCCGGCCATAAATTGGCACTTTTGTTTTGTTTATCAAAGCTTCTGACAACTAGTTTGTGTAATATCTCACATCAAAGTATTTGTTTTCCTATCTAAAAGGAAATTGTCAATGTTCCAATGAAAACAACAATTTCCGATAATTGCCGGTAAAACACAGGCAATACATTTTTAATAAAGGACCGATTTTATGTGACTCAACTTCTGAACGTTATACCAACACTAACAATTCTCGAGAACAATTACCCGCCTAAACGTGATGCTATTTGGGGGCATTTTGCAAATGTGATTGATGTCATGCCCCGTAATTTTTTGCTCCAAACGTTGGCTTCCCAATACATGTTTTTAACTTTTTTAAGTGGATTAAATATTTAATTTCATGACTAGTGCTGTACAGTCTCTCTTTCATCATTGCTCCCTGGGACGTTAGGAGCCCCCAGGGGAGTGTCCCTTCCCCTTATATTTTAATGTGTGTATCAATGACCTCCCTAGCTATGTACCTCATCATGATTTGTTTTGTTAACCGATTATATTATGTTATTTCATCCAATTACTTGCCTAAATGATGAAATTATTTTGTATACATAATCTTAATTCGATCTGGGATTGGTGTTATGATAATAAATTAAATTGCGCCTTAATGTTAGTAAAATAAAAACCATGCGAATCACATGCTCTAAACGGTGTTCCAGAGTACCATTTGAATATTTCCCGTCTTGATTTGGTTACAATATAGACCATGCCGCCTAGCGTAAGGCTCCCTCCCCAGGTGTACGTCACGAACAGCGCCACCTCGCCTCGTGCAAATTTTTTTTTTTAATTAAAAAAAAATCAAATCAGGACACAAAACAATCTTCAAATTGTTTTTTATTCATATCAACTGATCAAATAACAATAACAAATAAATTAAGACAAAAACACTTCATAGACCCTTTAAGTGTTGCTAGAGACTTGTGCTCTGATGCAATTCTTGCCCTTACAAGGCTTTCGTTTTGCCAATCTTAGTAGAATATCGTCAACCAGTGCATCACATTTACACTAATAATTTTAGTGGCAAAAGCTACTTGATTGTTACTTAAACAACAGTATTAAACCGGCTTAATATTCTAAAATAGCAAGACTTGTCATCCAGAAGAAAGTTTTATTGATGTGTTATAACCTGCAACGCTGCTGGGCGTCACATCTAGACACTTTAAAGTTCGATCATTTCACATCTCATACGCACTTCATTGCTCAGCAGTGAATGTTTGTGCTTCTTGCTGGGACAAACTTCCTAAAACGTACGTTGAGAAATGGGATGGGGAATTTCCCCCAACAAACTGAATTGTCCGACTAAGAAGCTACGTCTGCCAGTCTAAATAACTTCTTTTTTTTCTCTTCTGCTTGTGTTTTTCTGTTTGGTTGCATATTTGTATGTATTCTGTTGGTAAGTCTGTCCAGCTGTGTGTGTTTATCTGTATAGGCCTATAATTGTTTTCTTATTGTCCGTTCGTTCGTCTTTGTTTATGTTTTTGTTATGTACTTTCTTGTTTTTTGTTTGATTATGTTTGTTTTTGGTTTTTATCGTCTTTATTATCAATACGCGAGTCACATGTCTTGGTTTCGTTTACTTTATACTTAAATTGTGACCTAAAGTGTATCGATACTCTTTTATTAAATTGTAACTGTGCGCATACATACATTAAGGAAATCAATCAGTTACGAAATTGTTCAGCAGAATGGATGCACACGTTCGTCATGAGAAAAGTTGTGAATAGGTCTTGAAATATTGGGCAATCCATCAGCAATATGACAGTTACACACCTTATTTCCTCTCGAACACTTCTCACTTGATTTCCTGTTGTACTGCAAATTGTCAACCCTTTAAGTTTAATGGGCACAAGCTAACCGCATTTGTATACAGAAGAGTCGTCTAACGTGGCGCACTTAGACGACTTAACGGCGTTTTCTGATCATGATTGTATCACAACGCTCCAGTGGATGCACTTCAGAGTAATCACATTTAATGTTCTGGAGTCGTTCTTCAACAAAGCTTGGGTTTTTAAGTGTCTGAATAATTAAGTATTGATATTAAATTATCCAAACGTCAGACAGTGCAACTCAAAGTCGAGTAAGAGTGTAGTCATTTATGTGGCAAGCTTTTAAACAATTACAATTCAATTCAATTCATTTACATTTATTTCCATTTCCACAATTCTCAAGTCAAAGTATACAGATAATAGTATTAATACATTTATAAGTATTAGACATAAAAAAAAGGGTGAAATGGAGGCATGTCCAGGTAAGCAGTTGCTTGTGTTGGGGATGCCTTACAAGACAAGACAAGACGTACGAACGGATAGATGGACAGACAAGAAACCAATAAAAAAACTAATCACGGAAAAACTGCAAATTTTACGAGCCTAAATAGGGTACTATACAATGATAATAATTAACAAACTTACTAAGATAATACACATAAGTAGTTTACATAGAACAATTTTAACAATAGTACATTTTAATTTTATATTTGAATAAATTAAGTGTTGATGAGTTTCTAATATCACTGGGAAGCTTGTTCCAGTTTGTTGCACCAGTGTATCGAATTGTGTGTTGAAAAATTGTGTTTTGGGAGATTAATGTTAGTTGAAGTTCTAGTGTTTATTTACGTCATCTTTAATGAGGGTAAACTCCGATCAGTGCACAGCACTGCTTTCCATGGAGGCCCTCAGTACAAATACAGTAAAAATAAAAACAAAACGTACATCATACAAGCTAAAAACATCAAAAGCACATATACAAAAATTATCAAAAGGTACAAATTACAAATTATTTGAACTTAAAATGTGCTCCTTGACATGCTTTTTAAAAGTCAAGATAGTTGGCAAGTTTTTAATGGTAAATGGAAGATTATTCCATGACCTGGCTCCAGAGAACTTGAAGGAACGTTTACCAATTTCAGTTCTTATAGCTGAGTGAGAAATGTTATTACTGGTATTGAATCTAGTATTATAGAAAATGAGTATTCATCTGAGGTTGTATACCAATTGACAAATACTCTGGAGCCAGGCCATGGACACACTTGTACATAAGAATATTTTTAAAATACTCAGCCCGCTCACGAACCTGCATCCAATTTAATTCAGTATATATATATATATATATATGACCGAGTAACTTGTACGTGCACGTGTAGGCCTTTATGCCCCGTTCCCACTATCACGATTCGCGCCACGATTGAAATCGTGGTCTTAATCGTGGAGTAATCGTGGTGATCCTATCAGATCTTATCAGATCTTGAGGTCAGCCGTGGCAATCGTGTTGATCGTAGAACATGTTTGGACGGTTCAAAAATTTTCTACGATCAACACGATTAATTTTTAATCGTGATCATCGCATGAGATCGTATTGGATCGTAACAAAGCGCGACAGATCGCATCTAATAGTGCTTCGAAATCGTGGTGATCGGGATCAACCTTGGACAAGACAAACACCACGCTCTGTTGAGATGCGCTGCGATCTCCCACGATCTGTCACGATCTGTTACGCTCTGTCGGGTACCATCGCTCACGACCGGACATGATTGACTCACGATTTGATACGAGTTGATACGAGTAGATGCGAGTAGATACGATTAGTAACGCTTGTTCACGGGCGCTCACGATCTGTTACGAGTTCTCGCGACCATATATATACCGGACAAGATTGATTGAGCTTCATTCATCGATCTACACTTGAAGAGAGCACATTTGTTTGGTCAATGATTGTGGGTTGTAGTCTTCACTCTATAGAAGTTCAAGAAACAATGAAGTCCATGGTCAGCCGGGCTGTATATGTACCCGTCGGGGTTCAATCGTGGCTCAAATCGTGATCACTCTCCATCCCGATCGTGAAAGACATCGCCACCACAATCGTATCCGATCGCAAAAGAGCGCATCGGTTCGTGATGATCGTATCGGAACGTATCCGAACGTATCTGCACGTATCAGATCGTCCAAAATCGGGGACCCCGATCGTGATGATCGTGTCAGATCGGGACACAATCGTGGACTCAATCGGGACAATCCTATCGGAACGTATCTGATCGTATCTGAACGGGAGACCAGATCGTGACAGATCGTGTCATCTGAAATTGACCAATCGTGCCTATATCGCATCCAAGCGCACCAAATCGTACCAGAACGTATCGACTCGCATCAACTCGCATCCAAACGTGAAATTTCAGAAAAGGAAACAAAAATTCCACGATCAGCTACGAATGGCCAATCGTGGCGTTCGTAACGGATCGCACGACAGTGGGAACCTAGCAATAGGAGTAATCACTTGGTGACTATCAGTTGTCTGATGATCGCATAATGCCCCAGTCACATTGGAGCTGCGATTGCCTACGACCATGTCAGTCGTGCGACCTAGGGCGGTCTTGGCCCGGTCGTAGGTTTTTTCTGCGATGTCGGCCTAGCAGTCACACAATAAGACCTGTCCCCGACTGCTCTGCGACTTGTAGCCAACTGATAGCACGACTGGTCGCAAGACCTTGAGGGACTTGTCGTACGATCACCCAATACTACCTACGATTGTCAAGGATCAGTCGCAAGACTAGTCATGCATAGTCGTGTGACTAGTCGTGCATTCGCACGACAAGTCGTGCGAATAGTCGTGCATAGTCGTGCGACTGTTGGACGACTGGATAGTCCCACGATGAACCACGACTACGTAAGACCACCCAAGACTTGTAGCACGACCATCGTACGACTATTGAAGACCTACCTACGACCAGCTACGACCAGCTACGACCAGTTTGGTCGCAGCCAGGTTTTTGAACATGATCGAAAACCTCCCCAAGACCGAATTCGGTCTTGCGACTACCCAAGACCACCCGCAACCACCCGGGACTTGTCGCAGGACTTTTCTACGATTCCTTGTATTGTAATTTCCAGTCGCAGACGATCGTAACCTGTTGTAAGTTGTCGTATCCTCCAGTGTGACTGGGGCTTAACGCGTGAAACTCGGAGTTACAACTACCAGCGTTCCACTAGTTTTACTACAAGTGTATATATATATACAAGTATATATATATATATATATATATATATATATATATATATATATATATATATATATATATATATATATATATATAGTGTTGTAGTTATGAATATTGTTATTTTAATTAAAGAGCGCTTGGAGGTGAGTGGGGAGTTGTTTTTTGAAGAATTTGTACATGAAGATGTTCTGATGATATATATTAATGTTTTCAAGGTTGAGTAGTTTGAATTCATTGAATAGGGGATGAACATGAACAAGGGGTGAACTAGTTTCTAGCAGAGAAATATGTTTACAAATTTACGAAAATTATCCTTCAGAACACGTTCTTCCATACATTTTAACAAATATTTATTTCTGCGTTTTTAATGTATATCAAATCAAATAAAGCTAGTAAAAAGCTGAGTCCATTGATATGGTGTAAAAAAAAGAAGAGCAAATGTGCGCCACGGCATTAGCCAATGACAACCAAAATGTTATAAAAGGAAATACACTAAACAAAGGATTTTAACTATTGTTTTGGATCAAGTACGTCGCTGGCGCAGTCGTGAGTTCTAGCATCAGGTAATGTTAGTCCCATCCCAGTTTTTTTTACTAGTGGTTTACTTAGGCTACCTGGAACATATATCTGAATATATTGTTTTGTTCGCTTTGGTCAATTGTTTCCTTACCTATTTTGTGCATACCTGTATCGGATGGTTTAGAAATTGAACACAGACACATTGTTGTTCACTTAGGCCTGCATAACCTTCCCAATGATTACCTTATGCACGTTTAGTGGTAGCTTATTCTTTAATGTATTACTGGTATACTTCCTGCCTGGAAAATATCAACGGTCCAATTAAAACAGAAATAGGCCTATATACATTTTCCATTGTGACATCTAAAAGCACGAATGACTAGGCCACATTATATCTCGAATGCACTGCCCCAAAAACAGTAAGTTTTTCTTTCATTTGTCTACTTCGGTAAATGAATGAAGTATGGAACATTATAGCGCTCTCGGTCCATTAGCAAGGAACAACCCGAATTTGTCGGTACCCACCCGGCTCAGTGAACAATTTTCATTGACTGCTTCCAGATTATTTCAATGCATTTGGACATGGTAAATTCTCAACACGAGGTTTTTATAAATATTTTTCTTTTCTTATTACAGAAAATGTTTCCATTTCATAGGTGATTAACCGTTATGATACGCAACCTCCGTCACAAGTTCTTGCGGGAGCAGTGTTATCCAGAGGATAGTGTTTTGCTACAGTGCGTGGGGTTGGGGAGTGGACTTATTGCAATTATGAGCTGAAAGTGGTGTGTAAATCATTTTGCCTGAATGATATACAACCTTCAGCTGGGATTGTCCTGTCAGACCCGCAGTAAAGTGGTAACTACGGACATAAAATTTGCAATTTGTCTCCAGTTTCAAGCTGTTTGAGTGAATATCAATATAAACATCGAGAGAGGATTTGTTTATATAGGAACCTATTGAAGTCAAGGCCTTTTATCTAAAGATCGGGCATATAATTCTTTGCTATAATTTTTGTCTTATTTGCAAGTACGCGACTACGAAACGATATTTGCAATTTGTATTTGCAGGCAAGTTATATTCGCAGGCAAAATACTGGTCCACCACAAGTCTTAAGTATCAATCCCAACCAGTTGCAGTGGCGTAGCCAAAGGGGGGTGGGGGCCGCCCCACTTGTTGGCAAAATAGTGTCTGTCGGTAAATTAAAAAACTTGTTGGTATTTGTGATTGACATAATTTGTCGATTCATTTGAGGTTTTTTGGGGGGGTAAATTTACCCCCCAAAATGTCCCCCTCCCACTCTGAAAATCCTGGCTACGCCACTGACCAGTTGCACTACCGTACCCTAACTCAGTAGGCTATTGGATAACCATAGTAAAGGCAAAAATTCATTTCAAAGATGCTAGCCAACACGCACACTGAATTGGATGACGAGTACAATTGTAAGGCTTTGCAAATCCCTCGTTTCCGTTGTTCAGTCTTTAACGAGAGTACACAATTAAGTGTGCATGTCAGCGGTGCAGTCAGCGGCTCGTCCTCAAAATCTGAAAGTCGTGACTTTTGTAACTTACTGCATGTTATTACAGACACTTTTTGGTGAACATCTTTTTTCAGTATTTTAATTAACAACAACACATCTGCATAACTTGACCAATATACTCTGCAAAAAAGATCTGCGAACAACGTAACCGTATCACCAAATCTGTACCAAGTGTGAGGTTTTTAGACATGTTTTATTTCCCCATGGCCAACCTACGAGATGCTGGTATATCATATAATATCCCAATGGCAAACCTTTAATCATTTTGTCTCATCAGAAGAACCTACTTTGTGTTTTAGTAGTTATCAGAACAATACTTGCTATAAGTATCATTGCATCAATGATGCTGTTGCTTATACAGAGCATTGGGGAAATAGTTTAAAGCATAGGCCTATATAGGTTATTTTTGAAAGCTGATTTTTGTTAAGACGTTCATGTTATCAAAACCATTAACATTTAATCAGTCGTAAGTTCTGTCATTTACCCCCCCCCCCCTTCCCTTAACAGTTGATTTGAGCCAACGCCCGAGGGACTTGAGGCTACGTAGCTACGTTTTTTAATATTAAAACTATACTAGCTAACAAGAGTCCTGTTCCTGTGTTTATTGACAACGGATCAGTATGTCCACAGGCCGTTTGTCGCCCATTATGTCCGGCTTATTATGTCCACAGGTCCGTTACTTCCGCAGGCCCACTATGTCTGGCCCATTTTGTCCATAGAGCAATTATGTCCTTGGACGTACCCATTATGCCCAGCCCATTATGTCCGCGGACTCAAGTCTCATAGTTTCAGGTACGTTGACCCAACAGGTTTTAATCCATTTACTCACTGTTTGTTGATACTGTTTGTAAGGTATCACATTCCACCGAACAGTACAAATGTAATTTCCGTTGCTGAAAATCAATACGTTGGCCCAAACTGAGATACGCACTGTATATTTATTGATAATATACGATTACCAAACGAATTTCTGCCGCTTTACGAATATTCCATTTTGTAAAACGCACTTTTTGGATCAAAAATTCACGCGGAATATATACGAAATACACATTTTCAAATGATCTTGTACCATTTTCCCTTCCAAACTGTCAGATTCTTTTTGTACTGTCCCCTAGAGCATACCTTCAGCCAGACTTAGTTTATACGACGACAATTTCTGTCATTGATTAGGGTGAGCGCACTTACATTTTGTACAAACTGTTTAAACAAATGGATTGCGAATCTGTAATAAACGGTGAAACTAATGGAATTTCGTACTTAAGTGCCTCAGTTACGGGTGCCTTAATTGAAGTTATGAAGAGTCCACGATCAATAATTATACGCTTTAGCGAATGATAATTCTCCAAAGGTTTGTACACGTAAAATTGTACTGATAATTTTGGGAAGGCAACATCTATATCAGTACAATTTACATGTAAAAATTTGTGGGTAATTACCAAAGACAAAGTCTGTGCCACGTTTTTTAGTTGCCAACGAATACTGTTTTTGACCAAACATTTCCCAAAAATACGTATAGCGTCCCTAAAACTGATCTATTGTTTTGGCATCACTCTAATAGAGCGTTTTAAATTCAACATCCCTACACTAAGTTTCATGAAACTCTGATGAAGATTAAAGAGTCTGTCTGAACTGTTATCATTTTGTGAACCTAACCCATTTTCAGAGGGATTATGTAGTCAAGAAAATAACAAATCCATGTGTTGTCAGTTAACGCACGAGAAAACATTAACATAAACATTTTTCAGAATTCAGAAAAGCTGCAGGGGAAACGTATGCAGTGTAGTGTGACGTCAAGCTTAATACAAAAAGCTTACATGATGTACACAACACGTTCACTCAATTATTATAGTAGTACGACGAATCAAATTCTTATTCTACAATATTGACATAGATACAATTAGAAGGGTATATACATTAATTACATTGTGGATTTGTTTTTCAAATTTGCAAATTACCTACAGGTCCAATGCATCTTAGTTTGATTTTGCTGTTGTAATGGTATATGAGTTATTATTTTATTCAGAATATTGGTGACAAACATAAACACTCAATTATCTGAACCTTTTAAAGTTTGGTTTCAGTACTTTTGATTGATTCTCAAAAAGTAGGCCTACATATGAATGCACTTAGTCATTTAAGTAACAATGTGCGTGCCTAGACCTTCAAAATATCAAAATTACCGACCCGTTAATGTTTCAGATAAATGGGGAATCACGTAACTCAGAAAGTTGTAAGAAACCTTTGGCATTCAATATACGCCGTATTAATTCAGGTGCCTCGTTGGCGTAGTCGGCAGCGCGTCAGTCTCAGTCTAAAGGTCGTGAGTTTGGGCCTCACATGGGCATACTTCAATTTAGCCTGACCTCCCCCCACATACACCAAATAATCACATATATTTGCTTGTTTCTCCATTGTAATTAAAACTTTTGCTTGAACATTTTTACGGCCAAGGTTGCATTCCCTTATTTCCATTGGGCGTGGTACAACCTGATGTCTAATCGTTGTGAATTCGAACCGTTGTAGAAAATTCTTAAAGTTTATGCTTAAATATGTATTTCCAGTGTTTTTCGTTATTTTATCGCAAATGTTTTCATTGATTGTTTCCCTCAAAAAAGAAAAACTAATACTAATGAAGTGAGATATTTCACAAAGTAGTTGTTAGAAACTCAGTGGGACTAACAATAAATTAATTTTGAGACATAGGCCTATTTACATTAAAACCATGATTCTCGTTATTATTTTGAGAAATAGCCAGTAAATAGCGAACAACACTACCAATACATGTAGGGGACTCGCACAGTGGGCCAGGATGGGACCAAAGTGCGCCAAAACTAAATTGTCCATTATTTTGAAGACATATTACACCCAGATATGTTTTCGGATCCGCAGATGTTAATGGTAGTGTTTTTAAACATTTATGACGTCATCAAAATACCGATTTCTGATTGGACCGCTGATAATTCACGCTTTATAGCCTCAGTTGCGTTTTTGATCGTTTTAAATTACACTAATCGAGTATATGTGTTACGGCTGTAAATTATAAGGATAAAATTATCGTTAAATAAGTTTGTAATTTAAATCCATTATACAATATTAGTAATGTTTGTAAAAACATAGTTTCTAAAAGTATCCTTACTTTCTACTAATCAACACATCCATTAAACCAACTAGTTTCAGTTTATTATTCGTCATTATCCGAGAAAATAATGCAGATGTTTCGTATGCATTCGTACGTTGATTTGTTTTTGCAATATATTTTGTACATTATTTCATTATTTTACTAATTTGATGGCACATGAGAAAAAAATATTTCATCCCTTAGGGATGTTTGATACGTAAGACTAATTGCGGTGACACCATGTGAAATTCTCAATTGAGTAGTAATTAGTTCTGAAAAGAACTGGAGGTACAACTCGACGTTTCGATCAGTATGCTCTGATCGTCCTCAGGAGAATTTCACCGCAATTAGTCTTACTTATCCTCTTCACCATGCAAAGCTATAAGTTTTACCGATGTTTGAAACCATGATCAATTTAACACCAATAAATAGGCGGGAATTTGTAGTTCCACCATAGCTGAACAAAAACAAGCTATATTTTGTAAAAATGTTTACAAAATTCCTCGGATTTTGGTGATGAAATCAAAAAGCTAATTTACAAACTTAATTTTGATAAAGTATAGACCATGATTTCTCTTTGTTTACGTAGCGAAAACCGCAAGGGAATAATTAAGTCCTGTCAGTTTCATTGTGTGGCGCGCGCTGCTCATAGTCGAGTTATAAAAAAAGTTCAAATTTGTTGAGATGGGGTTTTCAAAAATAGCTACAAAATCACAGGTCGCAAGTGGTCGCAGCTAATTTTGGTATCAACATGTTGCTAAAAGGTTAAGCCTCAGGGAAAATTAGAATTTAGGCGGGAATCGGCGGGAATTTGTAGTTCCACCATAGCTGCACAAAAACAAGCAATATTTTATAATATTTTACCAAATTCCTCGGATTTTGCTGATGAAAGAGCTAATTTAGCTAATTTACAATCAACTTAATTTGGATAAAATATAGACCATGTACTGGGTTTACTTCAATAAACATGACGATAGCATAATTATGTCAAAAGCCCACAATGCCAATTTTAATCGGCTTTTATCACAATTGTTTTCATTTTTTTAGATTGTAAGGCAGTTCTACAGTCATTAAAAAAAATCTGGCACATACACAAATGACCCCTTTTGGCGCACTTTGGTTTCACCCTGGCCCACTGCGTGACGGTCGTGAGTTCGAGCCTCACACGGGGAATGGTTTTTTCCACTCCATTGCACCATGTGTTTAAGAAATGTTTAAGTAGGCCTATCTATTCGTTTGTTTGTTTACTGCATTATTTTAACAAAAATGGAATAGGCCTATCTTAACTCGTTATTACTTTTTAATTATTCTGTTGTATATAGGCTATTTCCCTATTCCTGTTTTGCAGCGCGTTGTTCATCTTTAAAGGGTTAGTAATTTTGACAAAAACTGGCCCCATAATTTCACTTTTCCTAAAAATGAAAGTTCCTCAGACAAAAGTATTTCTATTAAGGGAAGATTGATACCATCAGCTTTACTCCAAGTACGTTTTACATTCAAATTCGATTTACTGATTCTATACCTTATCTTCTATATGTCCATGTGCACAGGCCAGACAGTTTGGTTCATAAAATTGCACATTTGTATGCTTAAGAGGAACGGAACCCGAGGTAGTGCCTTGTTGCCGCAGTCGGCAGCGCGACAGGCTTATAATCTGAAGGGCATAAGACAAACTTTTTTGTTTGTAAACATATTTTTTCTCTGTAATCTTTTTTGAAAAGTGAACTTAAATAGATGCTACCTAAGTGTAATCTTAGTGTAAGAATAAGAGTGAAAACGCCATCTGAAGTTCTGTTTGAAGGGAACATTTTGGGTGACTGATTTCAAGGCATGTATTTTACCAATAAAATGCTTCTTACATACACATTCCCTTTGAAACTTATTTGATGGTCTGATGTAAATATTTCAGTCTTAGGTGTTATCCTTTGAGGTGTTATCCTTTGAGTTGCTATCCTTTGAGGTGCTATCCTTTGAGGTGCTATCCTTTGAGGTGTTATCCTTTGATGAGGTGTTATCCTTTGAGGTGTTATCCTTTGAGGTGCTATCCTTTGAGGTGCTATCCTTTGAGGTGCTATCCTTTGAGGTGCTATCCTTTGAGGTGCTATCCTTTGAGGTGCTATCCTTTTAGTTCAATTAGATTCGCAAATGAATGTTTGTCCACTTAAGACGTACATTCTACGTTTGAATGAATACACATAACTGACATACGGACCGAGTACCTCGTGCCATATATCCAATACACAGAGCAATTTAACATCTTTAAGAGACGATACGTTCTTTCGTACGTTGTTTTTTTCCCGCCGATTCGTGTTCCATAAATTTAGCATATATTCAATTGACGTGCGTTTAAAAGCTCCATAAATCATATCCCGTAATTGTGTTGCCCACCCACACTTTAAAATTCATTTATTTTTTATTTTATTTTATTTTTTAATGGGGGTATCTTGTTTATATTTCCGTTAGAAAACCCCGGAAAGGGGTTTATAAGAGGACATGTCACCGACTTGTCACTGTGGGGGAGGGGGTCTTCTTGTACAGATTACTTGAATACTGTTGGTGGGGCACCAGTCTATTTTGTTTAAACACAATGGTAAGGAAGCAATCAAGAATACATCACTTCAAAAATTATTTTAAAGTACTTTCTAATGTTTACCTGATGAAATTTTAGCATACTATTCCATGACAACCTTTAAATTTCCTTATGAAACAAAAACATTTACATGAATAAAACAGTGTTCCTGTGGGTTTATATGGATTGCAACTGAAGATTTTATTTCATTATTGTATCAAACTTAATTTATCCTAGAATAATATATAATTGATGTTTGCTTTTAACATTTTTCTAGAAAAGAACTAATTAATAAAATAGTATAAATGCAAAATAGTAGTTATTGTCCTCAGTTATGTTTTGAACCTAGGTGAAGTTCTTTCTCAGAGAAAGAACCTGCCAGGTTCGAGACCTTAGGGCAGTAACTACTATTTAGCATTCATTTATATACGACAGGTCCTTTAGGTTGGTAAGCAGTTTGCAACAGCTAATTCTCTATAAAATAGGACACAAATATATTTATACATGTACACCAACATTAACAACATATTTCAATGATTAGTAGGGATTTTGTACAATGCCAAATCCCGTAGACGGCAGATATGGGTTAAATGTTACAGTAGATCTAACGCTCTTGAACAAGTTCTACTAGCAGATGTGAAGCATAATCTTTAGATATAGTAAGATTTGCGATGACACCATGTATTGAAATAATCTCTTTTGAGTAGTAAGGGTTCTGAGAAGAACCTTTTGGTTAACTCAACATTTCGATCCGTATGCTTTGGTCATCTTCTGGAGAATGCCGGAATGCTGGTGCAGGAGTGGCTTAAGTAGCTCGGTGGAGGAGTCCTGATCACTAGATCCTGATCACTAGGCTTGCTTGTGCCATTCTTGTAGATGTAGCTATTACCTAAAACAAATTAGAAATTCATAATTAATTATGTATGAATTAACATATGTATTATTACAAAATTTATTTATAGAAAGTGAAAGATAATATTGTAACAAATTATTCAAAAATGTGCTTAAATATCAGCTGTTTTAACCAACCACACTATCTATCTATGTCCCATAGCCTTGGAGGCCGTTGGGGCGACATCTTGATGGCTCATAGTCGTTGCTGTGGGTGATACTACTACACTTGGTGGCACCCATCTCCTCTTCAAGTGTTGCTAAATTTAGCTACCAGAGACACCAGGGTAAACTCTTGCACGATGTGTCATAATGGGTTCTTTAACGTGCATCCGAAGGAAGAAGCAATTATGGTTAAGCTCCGCGACCGGCCAGGCCGGGATTCAAACCCACATTCTGATGCCACCAGAACTTGAATCCGATGCATGAGACCGCTCGGCCACGACACTTCACCAACCACACACCATCCCTTTAAAACATTTAAATAATAAATCCCATATCCCACTATTTTATTTTAAGCTAGGTTTCAACTTTATAGGTTCAGGAGTTACACAGTTGTAAACCTTAAACGTATAAGCATTATCAGAATTGCTGCAAGCATGTGCATTGACTTGAAAAACAGCTTCGCACCTTGAAAAAAATGAGTACCCTTGCGTACGAGGATATGTAAAAAGTCAATGGGGGCAATTTTGTTGGTGATAAGTTGTAATTTGTTTACGTATTATGACAACATTACGGAGAATTTTTCTTTGAAACTAGTTAGTTATAATAATTTAAGTATTCTGTTTATGATCTTAAGTTATCAATTTCGAGGAAAAAACTCAGTAATCTTTCCATAATACGTTTTAAAAAAATTTAAAAACATGCAACTTATCACCAAAAAAAATTGCCCCCGTTGACTTTTTACACATCCTCCTATGCAAGGGTACTCATTTTTTCCAAGGTGCGAAGGTGTTTTTCAAGTCAATGCGCATGCTCGTGGCATTTCCGATAAGGCTTATTGACAACTTTGTATTCTCTTTCTCTTACTCTTACTATTATATCATCATGATTGTACAAACTACAATCATTCTATGACAGTAACCAGTGGGTGAATAATTCATGATGTTTAAAATGATAACATGTGTCTCAGACATGTCAAATATAATGTTCCCAACTCCCATGGAAATTTTATGATATACAGTAATACTGCTACTTCTGCATGGTATGGTAAGTAAATAAACAATACATGAACAATATTAAAAACAAACTTACCCAACTATGAGGTCATAGATGATAACTTCTGTCAGTGTCACTGCCCAACTTTGTCAGCAAACACTCCCTTTAGATGATATGATATATGTACATTTACTAACCTAAATATATAATTGTCTTAATTGACTTAAAATATATTTTTGCACTATTTTATAAATAAAGAAATGGCTGTTGCAAACTGCTTACCAACCTAAAGGACCTGTAGTATATAAATGCAAAATAGTAGTTACTGGCCTTACATCTCGAACCTAGCAGGTTCTTTATCTAAGAAAGAACTTCAGCTAGGTTCAAAACATAACTGAGGCCAATAACTACTACTTTACATTTATACTATTTTATTAATTAATTCTTTTCTAGAAGAATGTTAAAAGCAAACATCAATTTTATATTATCCTAGGATAAAATAAGTTTGATACAATAATGAAATAAAATCTTCAGTTGCAATCCATATAAACCCACAGGAACACTGTGTTTTATTCATATAAATGTTAATGTTTAATCAGATTTTTTTTTCATAAAGCAATTTAAAGGTTGTCTTGGAATAATATGCTAAAATTTCATCAGGTAAACATGAGAAAGTACTTCGAAATAATTGCGGAAGTGATGTTCTCTTCATTGCTTCCCTATCATTGTGTTTTAAACAAAATAGACTGGTGCCACACCAACGGTATTCAAGTAAGCTGCACAAGAAGACAGGATGTCATGCCGTTTCACAAAAACAAATATTCAGGGGGCATGTACAGGGGGGTTAACAGAAATGATTTTTTTGAATATTTTTTCCTTGTTTCTTATAGGTTGGTACATATTTTGAGGGGAGCACCTAAACAATTTTGGGTTAATACCCCCCTCCCTAATTCTAGATTACATGTGTAAAATCCGTTAATGATTCTGCACTTTATTATAATTAAGACAAAATGTTCAGAAACCTGTTTAAGTTTCAGCTCATGTAATTGTATAATTAACGAGAACATAGTCAATATGCATTCACATTTGTGATCCATATCAGAAGGCCTATCACATAATCATTTCTCATGACGTTTGATACCATCAACAACTTCACATTAAAGGGGCAGGCTCGTCGCTTGGCCCTCTGTCGCTTGCAATGAGAAAGGCGATTTCTTTTAACGTGTAAGAGATGGCAGTAGCAAGGTCAAAGGTGACCATTCGTGGCACGAATTTGTCCGTCGTGCATTGACGAGCCTGCATCTTTAAGTAAGCTTTTAGATAATAATTGAGTATATACATTGTGTATTCTGTTAGGTTACACCATGGAGGAAGGAAAACTGTTTCCTTCCTCCATGGTTACACTACCTTTAACATAATCCACCTATCAGCGAAGATGAACTGCCCGTCAGCGGCCAACACTTGAGGTAGAAAAAGCACACTTAAGAGCTTAGATTTATCACAGTCTCTCTCTCTCTCTCTCTCTCTCTCTCTCTCTCTCTCTCTCTCTCTCTCTCTCTCTCTCTCTCTCTCTCTCTCTCTCTCTCTCTCTCTCTCTCTCTCTCTCTCTCTATCCTCCCAGGGTAATCTGCTCTTTGTGATTGTCTCTTGTTTCTCGGGCATATTCATCATCAGATGCATATTCCAGGATGACCAGATAAAGATGAGAGGTAAAGGGGAGAGAAGAGGGTTGGTGATGACGCATTAAACCGTTACAGACACTCCTTGTGTGGCTTTGATCTGCTATGATTTCACTTTAAAGAAATCAGCCCTTAGGGGCTACTCTGCATGAGTACGCGATAAGCTTTGATGTATCGCGCACAGGAAAGTAGGCACGGAAATACGATGAAGTATGCATAGCTTGCAAGACTAACATTAGCTTGATAATCAAAGCTTTAGCCTCCGGCACTCCGGTCTGCTACAATCAATACCTTGACGCAACTGTTCCAGAAAGTCAGTTTCATTTTCTCTGTTATCTGAAATCGCATTATTCCGAATTTTAGATTGTTTTAAAATTGAATTTTCTCTTGTTCAAATGTTTGCTCTTGTATATCGCTTGAAAGGTGGGTAATAATGTGGGAGGAGGCTGTATTGAGTCCCATCCTTTGTTGCAAATGAAAACGTGATAAACGTTGCTGTTAGGAGAGATATGGGGGTGATGGCCGAATTGACTAAATAAACTCCTTCAATGCGGAAAAATTTTCCTTTTTCATAAATAAGATTTGTATAAACTCTACTTTAATCCCCCACAGTAGTCCGACATAGACCATCACTGCACAGAAAAGCTTTGTATGTAAAATACTTTTGAGAAATTAATCATGCATCCGATTAACAGGTCCGTGTACACAGGATTTCTGAGGAGTGGCCTGAGTCTAAACGTTTGTCAAAAGTGGTAGACAAATATGAGAATTAGAACGTTCGTCTGAGCTCATTCGATTAAATCCAGCCTGTATGATCATCTTTAGCAATACCAATCGATACATTCCAGTTGATTTTTCTATCTTGTGAGTGAATGACGTGGCATTTTGCGTATTGGAATTGTTTGTATGTAGGGCCTATTGAATATCGCGCACACTCGATTAATGTCGAATTACTCCGTTGGACCCAAGGCCAAACAAGTCTCTGGTTTCTGGTCACAGGTTGGCTTCAAATTCGGTGCGGTGACGCACTTTGGGGTGTTTGTTTGTTTGTTTGTTTGGGGGGGTTGGTAATCTTTTTTCCAACAAGTGAAATATGTTATACATGTATACGCGGTTATTGGAACCAGACCAAATTTCCCATACACAAAGTATGGTGGCTAAGAGAGGCCGCACAAATCAGGCAAACGTTCATACCACTATGTGAAAAAGTCGATTAAAACAAAACATGACAGAATTCCAATCGATCCAGTAATTTTTGCTGCAATTGGACATCGTTTCATAGCACACACACACACACAAACAATTATGTCTGAGGCGACGCGCGCGGAAACCAGAAACCGGAGACCTTTTTAGGCCTAAATCACTGAATGTAAGAAAATGTCACGTGCATGTGGAAATAATCAAAAGTTTACTCTGTGTTCAGAAAATCAAGTTGTCCTCACATTGTTTATAAATTAAAGAAACACACCCGATCTCACGGAGGAGGCGCCATAATTAAATACTAATCCCCTGCGTGTTCGAAATAGCACGCGTTAAAACAAAATCACTACATTAATTAGGCCATAGAGAAAGGTTCCTTTCTCAATGATAAGGCCTGTATAGGCTTCCTTGGGGGTTTAAAAAACGAACATAGGCAGAATGGAATTTCAAATTGACATAAGAAAGCTGTATTTCAAAATGGTGGTTTGTATGAGCCATCTGTTCAAACTGAAAGAAATATTGCTTCTACGGCTAAAATATAGAGTAAATGTTTGTTAAACAGTTCCAGTGAAACTTATTTGATTACAGTGAAGATCTCCCCATCTTTCCTTAATTAGGTGTAATTTGGGAGCGATTTATGTATATTTGGATTATCGGTTATGTGTGATGATTATGAAGGATAATAGGGCCTATATCTTATGTAATCAAATGAGAATGAGGTGTTTTCGCTGTATTATTTATCTGACCTGTTTTTGCGGTTGGCTGCAGGGTATAGTCACAGAAGAGTTGTTAATGAAGTTTGTGCATAAGATGGTTCAACAGATATCAGGGGAATTATGTCTATCACCGTGAAGATCAGCCAAACTTTCCGCCGTTGACTTTACCGTCTAAATTGTTCTGAGTCGCGGTGGTGTTGGTGCTCACGCAGGGGTAATATTAAATCACATAGGTATTAATTCCGTCTTTGATTTTGAAATAAAACAAATGTCACTCGATCTTATAAGTTTTGCGTGGTGATATAGATTTACAGAGTTTGATAGACACGATGATCAACTTATAGGCTATATACAAAAAGTCTGATTAAGACTCATCTACAAATGGTGTTTTTTTGTTAGGGCAGGCCTTATTCAGTGTGTTTGATTAGCTTTTAGCACTCAAGGAGCTGAAATGGACGATGTAGTTGTGGATATCATTATGTAGTGCATTATGCAACCTTCTTGAAAATAGAGATTTATCGGGTGCACTCCACTAAATAGTGACAAATTCATGGCTCTCAATTGTTTCTTGAAAACAAAGATTTGACAGCCTTGGTATTCTCAATCGGTTGTGTGCCAGTGGCGTAGCCACAGGGTTTCAGGGGGTTCAAATCCCCCATGAGTCTGCCCAGTATTTTATTTGTAGTAAAAAAAAACACAAGAAGAGCAGTATATATATATATATATATATATATATATATATACTTATAACTATATATAACTACCAGCGTTCCACTAGTTTTACTAAACACAAGAAGAGCAGTATATATATATATATATATATATATATATATATATATATATATATATATATATATATATATATATATATATATATATATATATATATATATATATATATATATAATATATATATATACACATATATTATATATATATAATATTTCAGGTCAGTTTCTCCATATAAATCTACTTTGTGTACAATTTGTAGAGCGCTCGTACGGTATTCGAGAGGTCGCGGGTTCGAGTCCAGCATCAGCCAAATTTTCTTTGCTCATTTCCCTTATTATTATATATATATTTTTGGGGGTATTTCCCCGTTGACCAAGTATTATTTTATGAACTATTAAGATTTCTTTTTTGCTTGACTATAGGGCCTACTTGGCCTACTTTGTAAAGGTCTTTATCTGGCATGACGACATGTTGTGGTGAAACCTATAATAAACGCGAGTGTATAAACGCGAGTGTACAGACCCGATTACAAAATTACTCAATTATTTTCAGCAAACTTACTTGATGTAAAGTTGATGGTGGTACCAAACATCCTGAGAAATTATTTTGTCTGACATGCCGTCATTGTTGAGAATGCTGTCATTGTTACAAATTTGAAATGGATTACAGCCGTGATCCATTTTTCTCATTATAATTCATACGAACAAATCTAAACGAATTTCCACTATGTTCTCAAATGACGCGACGAGGTTAGCTGAAGCGTTCACACGTTGGTTTCTATATAGGCCTATCTTTTCAATCTTATTAAATATTTGTCACACAAACACGAGTGATATATCTTAAATATTTGTCACACAAACACGAGTGATATATCTTAAATATTTGTCACACAAACACGAGTGATATATCTTAAATATTTGTCACACAAACACGAGTGATATATCTTTAAGTATGGATGCATTTACATATATTTTACAAATGTTGAATAATTCCTTTTAAAGAAGTAGTTTTGTGCATAATACATGCAAATAAATCCATGGGTGGAGTGTCGGCAGTGGGTTGCACACCACTGAATTCATGCGCCGAGCATTATGTATTATGGTTTTCAGGTGAAAATGAACCCTGTGTCACACTGCATCATTTAATGCTGAACAATACACATTCTTGTGTGCAAATCGGAGTTAGTGTTAGTGTTAGATAAAACAATTTTAAAACTAAAAATATACACATTTCTTCTCAGTTTTTTGCCTACCTGAAGCACTGGGGAATATGAAGGGCAGCGGCACCGTTTAGTATACAATTTTAATAATTGCTGTGTATCTGCTCTATTTCTTTATGGATTTGCACACAAAATTTTACTTTAGAAGAACGACGCAAGGTCCATGGACTAATATGATATTTAATTGCTGAATGAAAACCGTTGCTATGGCAACATGACATATTATGAATAAGTATAATAAATTGAAACAATAGAAACATCATAAACATGTGTAATTTGGTGTTTTGCAAAACTGGTAAAACTTTTGTCCATACTTAACCTATATATTTCAACATGTTATGCACAATCTCTGAAGATGTTATGCATCTTGTTGTTATGGAAATGAACCAATTTTACCACATTAATAACAACAATAGTAACCACAACTTTAGTAATATTTTAGTATTTTATATTAAATCCAGGAAATTCAGTTATAGGGTGATCTGTTGTTAATTAATGATAGCATCATTTTGCATAGATAATGCATTAAAAATAGCTCTGTTACCATGGAAACTTTGGTGACATAAATATTTTAACAAAACAACAAGTAAATTGAGAGTTACTGTTTTTACTAAGCCATGGTTGGAGTTTTCAACCTTCTGAGAGTGATACATTTGGAGGTTGCTGGTACATTAAGTGTTTGAAACACACTGGACATGATCCTCATAATCGGGTTTCCATGGAAACAACTCAGTTTCGCATTTTACAAGTTAACAATCTTGTAGATGTCGCCCTTGGTGATGCTGATGGGAGATGCCATGATTACTTTAGCCTTGAAAATAAAAAAACAACTTTAATTTAATTAAAATCGTAATTGTCACAATCCCCTGAAAAAGTATGGATCAACATTCAACTCATTGCCATTTACAATTTATTTGAAAACATATAAACAAACAGTAACTTATTGAGTTATTTTGGGAAAAAACTATTGACTTTCATTTGGACAATATTTTATTTATAAAACTCATTTTTTTAGCAATAGGGGACTTGACTGAGTTATTACCCAGTTCTTTGGCTGATAAGTATACTTAAGGCATCTCAAACCATCTTACCTATCACAAAACATAATATTTTACAGGGTGAAGTATCTACCCCCTAAAAATGAAGAGAAACTTCGTACCTGATGTTGAAATCTGATAATTAGAAACGGTGCCAACGCGTCAACATTGACAGTTCATTCAGCGCTAGCACACAATGTAGCCACATGTACATGTAGTCTGTTGCCCGTCTGTATACAACGCGTAGGAGCGAGTTTGTACAGGGAACAAGACCAGCAAATTTAACAATGAGAAATCGTGTGAAAGTGCGGAATATACCTTTGAAAATAGTGACCTACGCATGACTTCTTCTCAATTAATCACCAAATTAATTGCTGATATTATATTTGTAATCATTGGTAGTCATAATTAGGGACTATTTTTCTGGGGTTAAGGAATTCTTGGTCGAAATGTTCGTTTTACCCCTCAAATTGAAGCATGTTTTCTCCCCTTTCAGATGGTATTCTTTTTATTATAACGGTACACTGCCGTTAACCCGTGCATAAACGCAAAAGAATGCGGCTATATTTAGGTTAACCTGTCTAAAAAGTGGGGTCATGTCCCGCGCGCAGTGAGAATTCGATTTTGCCCATATTTTCGATCTTTGCAGCCTTGTAAATTGAAATTTCAACACATATATAACACAACAACTATAGATGTTTTTGGTTTCGATATTTATTGCTTTGAATTTTTTTCCTTTGAGTGCAAATTGAGAACGAAATGTCATTGGGATGAGAATTACTCGACGGGAGTCTGGACTATCCACATTAAATTGAGAAGAAAATAAAAGATAAGACATCAATCAGTGGGGTGCACCCTATATAATAAAAATGGCAGCGTCCATGTTGTGTTTTGACAGCGGAATGTTTTTGTTTACAACATCAGTAAGCCTGATGATAAATGCAAATTTCATAAACAGAAAATTTACTCATTCAATACCCTTGTATTTCAGGTCTTTATTGGATGAAACACAGGACATTTACAGGACAATTAGAATAAGAAGGTATGTGATTAGTTACAAAATGGCGCAATGATACCCTATGCGCTCCTTTTGGGATAATGTATTTTGTCATTTTGTTTTGCATTTACAATTTTTTTAAATTTTATTTATTTACCCATTTCCAATAACGTTTTGAAACTTTTAAATTTTTTAAACAAGCTCTCTCCCCTTAAATTAGGAATTTTATTATAATCTGATTACTGGGGTACACAGGGAACTGAGGTTAAACTTATAGCCAATTGGTTTATTATGATTTTCAGTTGTAAACATTAGGTTTTGTGTTCCATTCTAAGTAATTTCTCCATGGCGTATTATCCGATTCGTGTGTCCAGCAGAGTAGAGACATTCTCTTCTTCTTTTTTGACATGTCAAACTTTCTTCAAAGCATCACTGGGCAGCCGGTAGGAAACTTGTGCATGACTAACCCTAACCCAAATCCTAACCCTAACCCTAAGGCTCCTGACAGTTTCAGAGTTTTGTTTTCCTGTTCATTTTTACAGAGGTTATAACGTGTTAAATATTTATTTGATAATTTTTGCAGGGCATTTTGTGAGGAAACAGTTGTATCCATTGCAGTCACCAAGATCGAGCCTCCTCGTACAAGTAGCTGCTACCTCGGTATTGTGAAGACCAACTGCTAATTGCCCATGATTGTCTTCGGTATTTCTCATGTCTAGTGAAATACACAGCTGAGACAATAACAAACAATTTATTCGAAAAAAATAGTATTTCTTTGGCATGTCTGCAGTGAAAATTACAGTAAATGACGTTACTTTTATAGACATCTGATTGCGCTCTTTGGTGGGGCCTGTATTTGTATATGGGATGCAGGATTGGTGGATTTGTCCTTTTACCAAGAAATGTTCACATTATGAGGAGGAAGGTTGGCCCACTTAGCGTATGTTTCATTGTCATTGTGTATGACCGAGGCCCCTTTTTCTGTCAAGCTGGATCGACCCCTAACAAGGGTAACTTCGTAAACCTCTGAAATTGTCAAAATAAGAAATAAAAAGTATTGTTGAAATGTTCATGGAGCAAAACTAGTTCTTGTTTTAAAATCATTGAAGGAAAACACTAAATCCTAGGAATAAACTCATATATGCATGATGCATGGTTAACTATTTGAAACTGCACGTAACATGATAGATGGAAAAAGTATGTTTAAAGTTGTCATTTTTCAGTGGGGCAATATTTTTCAATTTTTTCAGAAATATTATCTCTACAACATACTGGATGTCCTGAGTGTGTTCCCAAGTCATATTAAAAAAGTCATTTCTTCAAAGGATGCACCCCACTAAATAGTGAGAAATTCATGCGCCGAGCTGTTTATCATAATTTGTATGTCCTAATTTTTTTCTTTTAAAAAACAAAGATTTGAGGCACATTATTATATATGATGGATTGTGTAAAAATGGTCCAATATCATAACCTGGGAGTCTTTGACTTCCAACTTTGAGTACTTCGGATACACTAGGCCCTGAGAAAGTCGTCCTAATTCGATTTCAAGCGTAAGGCCCTTTTTTCCAAAATTGCTGCTTTTCAATTCAGTGTGAGCGTTTTCACTACTGTAGAGGGTGGTTTCCATGAGAATAACTCGACGGAAACCTGGACTATCCACATTACATTGAGAAGAAAATAAAAAATTAGACATCAATCAATATTTTTTCTTTTGGTTTTAAAAATGGTAGGACTTCTAAGTATTTTTAATGATTATTGAATATTTTGTATTTAGCATTGGTTGCTATGGGAGTTTATTTAGTGGGGTGCACCCAGTGGGACCAAGTGTCAAACTCCATCAATTATTTGTTTGTTGTGCAAGTCTCATTCAGTGTCGTAGTATTTCTGTCGAATACGGAAACAGAGAAAAGTTGTAGCAGTATTATGAAACTGTAGTACACCGTTGAATCCAAAACAGTAAAATTGGTTTAAACATCGCTTCTTGCAGTTGTCACACTTTGGTTTTCACCACCGCTATCAGTATCACGTTCTCATGACAACAGCTCGTGGGCTTGTGGGCTGTTGTAATTAATTGGCTTTTTACGCGCTGCCTAGCACAAACTGTGCACTGTGAGCGCTCATCCGAGGCAGGATTGCAATGAGTTACCAGCGCTTGGTGGAATACTCTTGTCGAAAAGGTCAACGCTCGGTGTGCCTGTAACTGAATATAGAATGACGACCAGATAATCTGACGTCATCAGTGAATTTTAGCTCAAGAGCTTAATAGACTCCATACAGCCCTTGAAGAAGTTTGCATCTGAGAGCCTTCATTAAACCTGTTACGCTACTTAATGTTTTCAGATCCGACAGCCCATCGAACACGTCTCCATGTCTGTGAGAGAGCCCGGTCTCATCCTTTCCCGCGCAATTTTCCGCCCCTTTTCACTTACTCGAGTCTTGGAGATCGATAAGGCCATTCGCCTGTCACCCCACAGGCTCTATATTTTATTCAACCCAAGCCTAAGGGCAAGCGCTCAGTCAACAGGGCCCGTGCCTTCAAAATGCACTTAGCTATTTGGCATGGTCACCTAACCCGATTTTGTGATTTTACTTTAATGCTTTTTGAGCTTTTTCACCAACATGCTGTGTCTGGAAAATGCTGCCCCAGTCGACGCCAATTTGTTTTATACTTACGTTGTAAGTTTATCCGTTTAAAAATGCTACTAGGTATTTTATTCCCCGTGTTTCAAATTTTTCCATTGCATTATGGGAAATTAAATGTTGTTCTTCCCACCACTTTCCTGCAAACAAGATAGCAGTGGTAGGTTATTGTTTTGTCCAGTTTATGATAATAGGCCTACGTCTATTTCGAAGCATCGATCTGTACTCAAGGACTTGTACCTTTGTAACCCCTTTCTTGGGTTTAAAAGGAGAGCGTGTTGGTTAAGGTACCTCTTATTTACTAACACCAATGCACTTTGTGTAATATCAGGACCAATGATAAAACCAACATTGTTACCACTTCCTTTTTCTCAACTATTATTATTAAAGGTATTGTCACAACCAGAGAAAACTTTTAACAGGGCATAGAATCGGTGTCCTGATTTAAGTGACTGAAAATTACTGTCTAATTTATGCACCCAGAACAAAGATATCCATAATACACCAATCCAGATTCGGCAATAGTCAACGCCCTACATCGTCCTCAGCAGTGGGTACGAGGTATACATGAACTTGCAATGCATACGGCAAGGGTACAGGGTGATATTAACACATTCAGAAAACGTCTGTGCTCAAGACTTAACTTAGCTGCACTGTTCAATGTAACCAGGCAGGTGACCATGAATGAACAAAATGGTTTT
This sequence comes from Zoroaster sp. YZ-2022, assembly GCA_029582265.1. Taxonomy (NCBI): domain Eukaryota; kingdom Metazoa; phylum Echinodermata; class Asteroidea; order Forcipulatida; family Zoroasteridae; genus Zoroaster; species Zoroaster sp. YZ-2022. The sequence goes on along the minus strand of CM055834.1, from coordinate 28,313,406 downwards.
CTCTCATTGACACAAATTGTCGGAAACAAATAACTGCAAGTGCAACATTTTACCATGGAGGAAGGCTTTCACGATAAACTGGCACAGTATGATTTTGTTCACCCCAAAAGTGGATACTAAAAATACCCATCAAAAGCTTGTGTGTTACGATTACACTTTAATATTATATGTTGTTCATATTGAGTTGAATAGATTAGTTGGTTGACAACCGGTATGATACGGAGGCTGCTTCCGTCAATTTGAATATGTCCAATTTCAAAATTGTTTCAAGATTGTTTTAAAATTCGTACATTAAAATTCATTAAGCGCTCCTTCGCTCTACTGTTGTGTAGTGCATACCCAACCTGAAAGGTCTTGTTCTCGACGCCAAACGCACTTGGGGAACTACTCCAGCCATGCAAATAGTCTGTCGCCCGCTACATTAGTCATTACTGAACATGTGTGTGTTTAGCACCCTCAGTAATAACTGGAGAAACAAGAGATGACATTTGCAGCTTTTGTTCAAATCCACTTCAAATTATTGACTGCATTTGGAGTGTTTGAGCAGCTATATAGGCCAGGCAGACGGGCGGTTCAAGCAGGTGTGCTTTTTCAATATATTGTTTCTTGCATTAGGAGTGTTTGAACGGGTAATACAACGTGTACAATCGTCACGACGCGGGCCGGTAATCTTGGCAACTTCAGAAATTGCTTCTGCGCAAACCCGTGATCAAACATAATACAGAGCATATAAAGCAGTCGCACTTTTCTGTCCATACTTTTGATTCCTCTGTCTGAAGATATGGAAGGGCTCTCACTGAAGCCATCACTGAATGATAGATATTTCGAAATTATGCACATTCAATGGATTATAATCTCTGATCCTTACTTGTGAATGTGGGATTAGGTTATTCAGCACATAAATGTAATCATGCACAGAATAACCCTGTACAGTTCGTCACTTAATCTCATTCTTTCCATCCATCAGGCCATGTCTGTCTGTCCGAAAAATGTCAGCCCCTAAGTATAAGAATGACCCAGAAACTATGAAGAGAACCAAGTACACGTCGCGATGGTCACTGGCCTCCATTTATGTGTTCGTGTTCTTACTGACACCCGCTTTCACCTTAGCCCGATTGATTGTACCAGCTGTTAGCCAGCGTTTTGAATAGTTAAACACGTTTTCCTATAAATTCATCTACACATCGTTTTGAATGTATCAAATAAGCATCGACAGGTACATAACAGCATAATTGACACGCACGAACCCTCCCTATTAGCAAAAGGGCTTTTAGAAAGTTACATTTATATCGCCATTAATCAATTAAAACGGCGTTTTGTTAAGTGGCGTTCGTTGACCGAGCAATTATTGCCACACATCCTTGTAATGTTTTTCGTCACATAAACATTAAAACCCTTGTATAGTTTGGTCCCTCACCTCAAAATCCTATGAAAAACGAATGGGTTTGAGAATATCTTTAAAACTTTCAACTGTGGATTCAAAGGTTGGAATTTTGAGACGTGTCTTGTATGGCTTTCACAGTTGCACATACTCTACTTTAAATCACATTTACTTTACTGTTTCAGTTTACTTTTGGTTCAATTTGAGCCCTGAATTGCAGTGAGGAAGGATGAGAGCCAAGCCCTCAAAGAGCCTAGCTAGACTCTGGCCTGGGGCTTCGATACGGTGGTTAAGACTGATTTATCTTACTGAGGATCTTAAAGTTGGGGGAAATGTATCCATGTCGTCTTTACTTGTCAGTCGAGGATTAGTATGAGTCTAAGTCACTTGTACTTTAGTCATGACTATTGTTAGCCAGCAGCTGGGAGTGAGCAAAGCTGTGTGTCCTAAATTGGATTCTCCGTTAGCTCGGCTAAACCCAACCATCCATCGTCCTATAAAGATGACTCAAGATGAATCCTTGCATTAACATTATAATTATGTCAGCAGGAAACAAAAAGGAAAAAAAAGAAAAAAACATTACATCACTCACCAAACGTTGTATTATGTTCTGACAGTCCTAATGTTCTAGTATCTTTGATTCCGACTGAATCAGAGCTAGTTTATCATACATTTATAACTGGTAAAGATCTGTTGTTCCATAATGCACTTATTTACCGGCGTTTACTGATTCATCATTTTAATGCATCAATTTATTTGCGCCTGCTTTCATTTTAATGGATGTTCTCCTCTCAAAGCTGAAATACTATTTACTACTGGCTGATTCCAACGCAGTATAAAAGACTTTTTAAATTTTTTGGGATGAAATTCCAGTACGATTGAAACTATGGACAATATTGTTCCGACAAACCCAATTTTCCGCTGTTGGACAATAGGCATTCTAAGTTATGAGCTGTTGCACTATTACCCATTGAATGTCCGACAAAATGATATTTTCCCCCCGTCAGTTTGGATGCCGGATTAATGGCCTGTCAGAATATCAAATGTGTCTTCTTTCAAATGTGTCTTCTTTCACAATATATATATATATATATATATATATATATATATATATATATATATATATATATATATATATATATATATATATATATATATATATATATATATATACAGGCCTATTATGGGTGAAATTAGACTGAACATTATTGTTTAAGGATAATATTTCACGCTGATAGAGCGTGCTTTTCATCAAAAGAGTAAATCTTTATTAATCCTAAAAAGGAGTGGTTTTAAGCACGAATGCATGTATTATTTAGATTCAGTTAAAGGGAATTCAATCAAAATGTAAAAGGGAATGACATATCCCTACATTGTCGAATTCCATTTGGAGTCCCATAATTTTCACAAAAGAAAAGCTAGTACAATTCTTGTTCAAATGTCTCATGGATCAACGACAATCGTTTTATCCATACATCAATGATGAATTCTTAGCGAAAACTACACTATTTTCTAAATGGAAAACTAAAAGTGTGATATAGCAAGGCCACAACATTTCCGAAGTCCTAATTGCTTCAATATAACTCGGGCACGTAGGCCTTCACAAAAGGCCGATTGGCTTATCAAAATTAGCCAAGTTCTAAATTTTGGAAAGTCAGATTGTCGACGAATTCAATTCAATTCAATTCATTCACATTTATTTCCATTTCACAATTCTCGAGTCAAAGTATACAGATAATAGTATTAATAAATCAGTGTACTATAAGGTGAGAAGTATTGGACATAAAAAGGGTGAAATGGAGGCATATCCCGGTAAGCAAGTTGCTTGTGTTGGGGACAGGTGGACAGACAAGAAAACAACAAAACACCAATCACGAAGAAACAAACTTACTAAGATAATACACATAAGTAGTGTACATAAAACAGTTTTATATGTACATTTTAATTTTACATTTAAATACATTAAGTGTAGACGATCGAGTTTCTAATATCACTGGGAAGCTTGTTCCAGATGATTGCACCAGTACAACGAATTGTGTGTTGAAAAGTTGTGTCCTGTGTTTTGGAAGATGAATGTTGGTTGAAGTTCTGGTGTTGTACTTATGAATGTTGTAATTAAATTTAAAGAGCGCTTGGATGTGAGTGGGGAGTTGTTTTTGTGAAAGATTTGTACATGAAGATATTCTGATGATATATATTAATGTTTTCAAGGTTGAGTAGTTTGAGTTCTTTGAATGGGGGATTCGTGTGAGCAATATAATGAGCTTTGGAAACGAATGGCTTTCTTTTGAAGAATGAACAGTTTGTTAGTGTGTGTACGAAATGTGTTTCCCCAGACTACATTACAATAATTCAGGTACAGGAGAATACGAGAGCAATAAAGTTTATGGAGAACTCTAAAGTGTTTGAATCTATGCATAATGCCAATGGATTTCGATACCTTACTAGCAATTTCAATGTGATGATTCCATGCCAACTTACTGTCAATCGTCACACCAAGGAATATAGTTTTATCAACACGTTGAATGGTTTCATTTAACAATTGAACAGTGGACGTGTGTGGACGTGAGTGGACGTGTGTGGACGTGAGTGGACGTGTGTGGACGTGAGTGGTTGCCCTTGCTATTTATCACGACTTTGTGTTTGGAGAAATATATACATAAACTTGCATCCCACTTTTCTTTTTATGAGAATTGTTTGCAAAAAAATTTACATCGCATATGAAATTTCTGATAGCTTGAGATGTGGGCTTTAAGTCCATCGCAAACTCCAAATACCTAGGTCATATATCCTAGAATCACCATACAACTGAACGAAATTATATAGCAACAACAATGAAGTAGAAATAAGTAAATTAAAGTTACGTTTTGTAGTTAACTGCTTGTATGTCTTTTGTTTTTCTATCATAATAATAGTCTTGTCTACAAAATAACAATAATTTTTGCGAAATATTTAAATTGTGCAACAGCATTGGCAGGTTGTTAAGTGTTTTGTTAGCTTTAATATCTAGTACATAAAGGTAACGTATACAATTGTTTTATTCATACAAAACCAAAATTGCCGAATGTGAAATATACTTGTATATATTATATAGGCCTGTAGCTGATGATGGTATTAATCTACCTAAAAAATACAACAAATCTAAATGCATTTTCACTTTTCTCGTTTACGACACAATATAATAAACTTAAACGTTTACAGGTTAGTATAATCTTTGTTCAAAGAAAGTATAGCATAGGCCTACTCGTAGTTACAGTTTGTCAACATCAACGTTCTACCTTCCCTTTAAACGAAAAGTTGCCTAGAAATTGCCACAATTCATGTCACATAAACATGAAAGAAAACGAAATGATACATTGACCTACTTGCGCAGATACGGTGATTTCACCGTAGATTTGAATGCGATTGATTGGAAATGACAATTTATTTATTAGCCTTCGAGGTTAACCCGTCTTTGTGATTTGCACATGTAGGCCTATTCGATACATTCAGGTAGCCTAAATGAAGATCACAAGTAGCCATTTTGGATTTTCATATGTCACCATGCATTGAGAACTGAAAGCAATGATGATGAATAGGCCTACCCATAATTTATCGGCAGATCCATCATCAAAAAGCATGTTTTCATGTCTGGAATAAGCCGCTATATCAACACAGAGATCTGACATACAGGGCCTACGTCACAAAGGTTCAATATTCATGCATAGTTTGTGTATAGTCAAAATAGTCAAGAAAACAGAGATACCGCTAGTAATTTATAATCACGGGAGAAGGACAAAACCTCAGTGAGTTGAAGACCGGTCCAACAAAATAGCGCCCTCATTGTTTATTTCAATTTCAATTTCCATAGCAAAAACCACATGCCAGACAACACGACTCTGCTATCCAACGTACATTTTCGACCCATGAGGTCGCTACACAAGAACTGTGGTGCAGTATTAATATTGACTGCTGCAAGTGGTACAGTAAAACTACCCTCCCTCGGTGATCCCTGGAGCGTTCTATTTTCCCGAGGGAAGCCGAGGGAAATAGAACTCTCCAGGGATCCACTCAGGAGACTAGTTTTACTGTACCACGAGTGAAAACAGTCAATATTTATTTTATAACACCTCATACATAGATTCTGCACAATTTATTAAGAGACCTGCTACAATAAATCAAACCAATGCATGACTTCCATTAACTTGACAACACTCTGAAATTAATTAACTTCTGTAACACTTATGTAAAACGTATTTATTCATGTTGTAACAACAACATTGACGCGTTTAGACCAATTTCATTGGTTGCCATGGGCTAGTTCATTGGTTGCCATGGGCTAGTTTTTCCTTGTTTGCTTGGCATTACAGTAAAAACAGCAAACATCATGTGACACGCTCTTAACCAATTACATGACAGAATCTATGTATGAGGTGTTATAAAAAAATAATAATTATAGGTTTTCCCGGCGAATTTCAAACCTTTTTCATTCAATTTAATACCCAACTCATTCAATTTGATTTGAAAATGAATGATCATTAAAACATCATCATTCAGTGTCAGCATTCAAGTTGAGCATTCTATCGTCATTTAACCCAAAATAAGTACGTTTTAATTGAAATAATCGCAAAGTTCATCCACGTTCATCATAACCAGTCGCAAGCGGTTGATCAAGAATTCAATTTCATCAATTTGCACATTTTTCTTTCATTTCTCAGGCCCGGTGTGAAATTTTAGGAGATTTCTTTCCCAACTGTCTCATATGCCTTGCACGTAAGGAAATTGAAGGCTCAAGCAACAATAATAATAATAATAATAATAATAATAATAATAATAATAATAATAATAATAATAATAATAATAATAATAATAATAATAATAATAATAATAATAATAATAATAATAATAATAATAATAATAATAATAATAATAATAATAATAATAATAATAATAATAATAATAATAATAATAATAATAATAATAATAATAATAATAATAATAATAATAATAATAATAATAATAATAATAATAATAATAATAATAATAATAATAATAATAATAATAATAATAATAATAATAATAATAATAATAATAATAATAATAATAATAATAATCAGTGGCTAACGAAAGTTGAGGTGGAAGAGATGAGTAGAATAATATCACGGACAGAGGCTGGGATGAAGACGTACAGGAGGAGGAACTGGACAACGTGGTCGCTGGTGAGCTGGCAAGTTCCCAGGTGCGGATGAGGTCAGTGGAGGAATAGAAGAGAACAGAAGACTTGACGGAGGAAGAGCTAGAGATTAGGAAGAGGATTGAAGAGGTAATGGTATCGGTAAAAGGGACGGGTAAGTGGAGTATTCCTGCGTTGCGCCAGGTCCCAAGGAAAAAGCTGACAAATGTGTCCAGCTATGGTAAAATAGAATCCTTGGGACAGTAAGTACTACTAATCTTTCTGAAATTAACGATCTTGTCTTTGCAGGTGCAGTTGTAGTAGCGGAGAGATCAGGGGTAAAATCTTCACATTCACAATCACGACATAAAGATAATAAACCTTGGTGGAAACGCAGACTTGAGGGCTAAATTAACGAGTTACGCAAAGATCTCAGTAGAATAGAGCAAATGGATAGAGGTGCAATGAAAGATTCAGATATGAGGAACAGATTAATGAAGAAGTATCAAATAAAAGGAAAGGGGATGAGTGTAGTTAAGGAAGAAATAAAGCAAAGGGTTAAGGCGAAGGCTGCGAAAGTAAAGAGGTACGATGACAGAGTCAGGCAGTTTCATCAAAATCGCCTATTCAGTACAAATCAACGTCAATTATTCAAAAGAAATGGACGGAAATGTGACAACTCACAAGTGGGCCCAGAGCCAGCACAGGCAAGGAATTTTTGGGGTGGCCTTTGGGATCAGCCTGGTGATCATAACAGACAAGCAGAATGGTTAGCCGACGTGAAAGACAGGTTAAAGAATGTACAACAACAGAGGGATTTCAGATTGATGTGAGCAAGGTGAAGAAACAGTTGAGAAAGTGCCGAATTGGAAAGCCCGGGACCAGACCAGTGCACGGATACTGGCTGAAGAACTTCAGTAGTCTTCACGAAAGAATAGCCAGCAGCTGCAACAATGCTTATTGCGTGGCAACGTTCCGACGTGGATGACTGAAGCAGAACGGTTCTCATCATGAAGGACATTAAGAAGGGTAACGTTGCAAGTAACTATCGACCTATTACATGTCTACCCATGATGTATAAACTTCTGACCGGTATCATTGCAGAAGATCTGTATAGCCACATAGAAGATCAGCAGTTATTTCCAGATGAGCAGAAAGGTTGCAAGAAGCGGTCAAGAGGAACGAAAGACCAACTCATCATTGATAAGACGGTGCTAAAGGACTGTAGGAACAGGAAAACTAATCTGGCCATGGCATGGATAGATTACAAGAAGGCATACGACATGGTATCACACTCGTGGATTATGGAATGTTTGGATATGATAGGGGCAGCTGATGCGGTGAAATGTCTCCTGGGTGAGAGCATAGCTCCATGGTGAGAGCATGAAGACATGGAGAACAAATATGATGGCCAGTGATGAATGTCTTGGTAAGGTAAACATCAGACGAGGTATTTTCCAGGGCGATTCTCTGTCTCCACTGTTGTTTGTTTTGGCGCTGTTCCCTTTGACGATGATTTTGCGGAAGGTTAGTGCAGGATATGAGATGACAAAGGATGGATGCAGGATTAATCATCTTCTCTTCATGGACGACCTGAAGTTGTTTGCGAAGAACGAGAAAGAGATTGATTCCTTGGTGCAGACTGTACGGATCTTCAGCGATGACATCGGCATGAAGTTTGGTCTGGAGAAATGTGCTGCGATGACCATGAAGAGGGGTAAATGGGTACATTCGGATGGAATTGCTTTACCAGATGGCACACAATAATTGAGGGCGTTGGGTGAAGAAGAAAGTTATAAGTATCTTGGAGTGCTTGAAGCAGATCATGTACTGCACGAGGAATCAAAAGAGAGACTTAAGAAAGAGTATATAAGACGAGTGAAGAAGTGTTTTTAGTCTAGGGTGAATGGAAGGATTATGTTAATGGAGATCAACAATTGGGGTGTGTCACTAATGAGATTCAGTGCGGGATTTGTCGAGTGGACTTAGGCAGATCTAGATGTTGCTGACAGGAAAACGAGGAAAGTGATGACGATATACGGTATGTTACATCCACGGTCGAATGTCAGCAGACTCTATCTACCGAGATCAGAGGGCGGAAGAGGGTTGCCAGTGTATCAGACAGCGTTAACATCGAGAGAAGGAGCTTGCAGTGTCATGTAAGAAGTACTCAGGAAAAGTTGTTGAAGGTTGCGCAGAAATACATGAAGGCAGACGAATTGGGTCCAAAGGGTATAAGAATCAAAGAGAGAACAAAGAACACGAGATTGGCAGGAAAAACCACTTCACGGCCGATTCCTGAGATGTACTGAAGAAGTGGCAAGTAGCAAGACTTGGGAATGGTTGAGGAGAGGAGAACTATAAAGAAAGAAACCGAGGGTCTGATTACTGCAGCGCAAGACCAGTCTCTGCCGACGAATGTGATGAAGGCAAGGATCGAGAAGTCAGATGTCTCTTCTATGTGCAGAATGTGCAATGCGGCGGAGGAGACTGTATTTCACATTGTCAGCGAATGCAGAGTGCATGCTCAGACAGAGTACAAAAGGCAGACACGACAAGTTGGCCAAGGTGATCCATTGGGATCTGTGTAAAGTACGGTGTCAAGGTGCAATCAAGTGGTACGACCATGTGCCGGAAAAGGTTGAAGAAACGGATCATGTCAAAGATTCTCTGGGACTTCAACATCCAGACAGATCATGTTATAGAACATAGACGGCCGGATGTTGTTGTCTTGGATAAGCATGCAAAGATGTGTCATCTTATTGATATAGCTGTGCCGGGTGATAGTAGAGTAGCTTCGAAGGAGAAGGAGAAGGTACAGAAATATCAGGATTTAGCGAGAGAACTCCACAAGCTGTGGCAAGTCAAGGTGAAGGTTATTCCTGTGGTAGTGGGAGCACTGGGTACAATTCCGAAGGCGTTGGAGAAACATCTCAAGGAGATAGGAACATCTGTTAGAGTAGAATTACTACAGAAGGCGGCACTCTTAGGGACAGCAAGGATTCTGCGAAAGACACTCGAGATCTAAGGCTACGGGACGTAGCTTGACTCGAGGTGTAACCGGCAGAAAGGAAAACAAGATCTTTCTTTTCATGCTGTGCTAATGCGAAATAATAATAATAATAATGTGTGGACTTATATAGCGCACGTATCCACCAACTCAGTGGTGCTCAAGGCGCATATTATTACCCCTGCTCATAAGGCTCATAAATCATTCCTGAAACCATCTCAGCTCCCTGGGGAGTATACAGCTCAATTGCTGCCATTACAGCGCATATAGGGCTAATCAACCAACTCTGCCCTCACAGGTACCCATTTAACCCCTGGGTGGAGAGAAGCAATTATGGTTAAGTGTCTTGCTCAAGGACACAAGTGTCACGGACAGGATTCGAACCCACATTCTGCTGCTAACACCAGAACTTGAGTCCGGTAAGCTAGACCGCTCGGCCACGACACTCCACAACACTCACAAACAAACAAAAAGGGAAAGAAAATAAAGGTGAAAGAATGACGTGGAAATATTACAAAGAGGAACAAATCTTTTATGCAAGATGACCTCATAGGGATACTCAGATTCTTGTTTGGTACCGGTACTTTCAAATGTTTGTTGGAATAAAAATCATGAAAGTGAATATAGCGACACAAAAGAAGAAGTTTCGAAAAAGATAGGCCTTATAGTGACTATCAGAACTTTTATGAGAAACATCGAAAAACTCACTGAATTTTACCAAGGGTGCATTAGAATACTCTTAAGATGAAACTGATTGCCCATAAACAAAAGTAAAAACCTTCCACAAAATCCTCTGCGCTTCGATAATTGTTAATTTGACTGCATCAATCGCGAAAATATGCGAAACATCCAATTTCAGAATGAGATAATTAAATTTATAAATGCCGAAAAACGAAATAGAACTAAAGAAATGCAGTTGTGAATGATAGGAACGAAATAATGATTGCTTGAAAATTAATCAGTAAAAACGGCGTGGATTTGAATGTTCATAAAAGAAAATGTTAAAAAAAGGTTTGAAATTGGCCGGGAAACCTATATTATTGTCCAAATAATCAATACATTTTTTAAGATGAATGGCCGTCTTTTTTCTATTTTACTGTCCGTTTTTATCAGATCAATGATAATTTTCTTTTGAATAAATGAGATAGTACACAATCTCATTGTCAGAAGCTTAGTTTAACAATAATTGTCTGAATGAGTTTATGACAGGACCCACCATAAATTCATTTCAGAACATATATTTACTTTAAAACTATTTATCTCACGAATATTATTTTAAATGTGTAAATTTAAGAAAGCGTTTAACAGACCAAAAACATCATGTTGTAAATTCATACATTGGTCAAGAAAAAAACAATTCTCAACTTTCGTGAAATCATGATCATGAAACTTGGTACAGAATTTTTATTTCGATTTATTTCGATTTTATTTCGATTTATTTTGACGAAAACTTTAGTTATAGTTTCTCCCGGCCGATCTTTTTTGTTCATTTTCGTTTAAGAATATTCTAATTTACGCCGTGTTTACTAATCCGATCAAATCAGGTTTTCTTTTTAATATTGTTGCGTTTAAATTAATTTTCAAGCAGCCAATATTTCGTTTCTGTTATTCACAATCTGCGTTTAGTTAGTTCTATTTCGTTTTTCGGTATTCATGAATTCGGTTATCTCATCCTGAAATTGGATGTTTCGCATCGATGCGCAGATGATGTTGTAAAAGTTTATTTTTTTTTACTTTCGCTTTCGTTTATGGGCAACCAATTCCATCTAAAGAGTATTACACTCTTGGTAAATTCAGTCAGTTTTCCGATGATTGTTTTTGTTGTGAGTTCTGAAAGTTACCAATCTTTTTCGAAACTTCTTCTTTTGTATCGCACTATCCAATTTCTTGATTTTTATTTCAACATTTGAAAGTTACCAAACAAAAATCTGAGTGTCCACCAATTGGGGGCGTCCTCCGCTACCCCCCCCCCCCCCTATTGGCTACGTCACTGTCATCTTGCATAATATTATTTGTTCCCCTTTGCAATATTTTCCATTTTCGTGGCAGCGATTTCTGCTTGTGATTGGGGGAGAGTTAAACCAATGACCTGACCCCCCCCCAAAAAAAAAAACACACACAAACCGACCCCCCCCCCCCCCCTCCAAGGTAAATCGGTCAAAAAGTATATAAATACTGAATGTTAATTAAAACGAATTGTAAACATTTTAACGTCTAGCGTTTCGATAGTGTTTTGTGTTATTTTACCGGAGTTTGTGCCTATGATGGGCACGGAAAATGTCTTAAATATACTGAAAAGATTTTCTATGATAGAAAAACAAAACAAACGAATAATGAAATAATTTGTGTGCTCTTAATAAAATTCGGGGACGACAATTATTGGGGTGATAATTCTATTACCGTTCCCACTGTCATAAATATACGAGAGGGGGACACGTTCCACCTTACCACCGATAGCTGCCCGTGGCTACGCTATACTAGTGGGAGCGTATAGTGGCGGCTGTCTCTATGGTAATTAAAAGCCAAGATGCCCTGCCAACGAATGTGAGTGGCTTGTTGTAAACCGAAACGCACTTTATGTTAAAGGTCAAGTACTTAATAAAGAACAAGTAACACAGTTAGAAATCAACCTATATTTCCAGCTCAATAATGGTCCGCGCATTTCTATTACAAAGAAATGCAAAAGTTCATTTCCATTGAGCATAGGCCTAATGGTCAATGTCATATAAGTCTATTAGAAAAATTTGCCATAATATTTTTATTCAGCCTTTACAAACTGTAATAGTAGCACCTCAGACAAAAATAGTTCAAGAGATGTTTGATTTAATCATCAACTTGACATAATTTAAGTTATTAAATTATTAATGCTGTAAAATAACTATTTTTTACACATTATTTATAAATGCCTGTCCCAATTTCTAGCCATAATGGCCGTGCACTTTTAGGGGAGAAACAGGACAGTTCCCAAGAATTACCGGAGCACACTTCCGGCGAAAAGCCAGTTCCCATATTGGGTGGAGACGTTACTCGAACCCAGGCCATGGGTGCGGGTCGTGTATTTTTTTCCAGGACGAAGGTGCACAATTTCTATGAAATTGCAATTTTTAAAAACTTGTTGACCTTTTAACAACAAGTAGGCCTATTTTAAAAAGACATATTTTTCCCAAAATTTTCCCACGTTCGTCCTGGAAAAAATACGTGTGCGGGTCTGAGGGGACAATACCAGCGTATTAGTACCGAGCTACGGGTATTGTTTTGTTATTTTCGTCTGCAATTTAAATGATTTAAAGGTTATAACCAAATATATATTGGGTAAAAAGATTAGTTCGTGTGTCGAGCGGGATTCGAACTTCAGACCTCTCGCTCCAATGTTAACCGCTCTACAGACGACCTATCAGTGACTTTGACGACAGCTGCATTATGTGGGACACTCTATGAATACTGAATAATAATGGTTACATTGTTAAAGACACACTAGGCCCTGAAAAGTGGTCCTAATTTGATTTCAAGCGTAAGGCCTTTTTCCAAAATGGCTGCTTTTCAGTGTGGACGTTTTCACTACTGTAGAGGGTGGTTTTCATTGGGATGAGAATAACTCCCTGGAAACCTGGACTTTAGACAGTAAATAGAGAAGAAAATAAACAGTTATATATCGATCAATATTTTTTCTTTTGGTTTTAAAAACTGTGGGACTTTTAAGTATTTTTTAATGATTTTTGAATATTTTGTGTTTAACACTGTTTACTTTGGGAGTTTATTTAGTGGGGTGCACCCTATATATTCAAAATGGCAGCGTCCATGGTTTGTTTTGATGGTGGGATTTAAACGTGTGTTTTGTTTACAGTATCAGTAAGGCTGATAATAAATGAAAAATCTTTACACATTAAATTTTCACATTCAATATCCTTGTATTTCAGGTCTTTATTGGATGAATACAGTACTGTTACAACAAAAAGGTACGTGGAATTGTGAAATTAATACCATAGTCTGCATGTGCTCTTTTTCGGCTATTGAAATTGTTTATATTTGCCATTTATTGTTTACAAACAATACTTTTTTCTTCATTTATATATATAAAATCAGGTTTTAATTATTTTTAAGTTTTTAAACAAGTTTCTGTCCTTCATTTATGAACGTTAATAAGATCTGATTAATGGTGTACATGGGTAACTGAGGTAAAACTTCTAACCAATAGTTTTATTATGGTTTGCTACTAATGCTATAGTTGTAAACATGGAGGCTTTTTGTGCCAAAATAAAGAGTTCTCTCGACAAGAAGACACATTTGTTTGAATCTACGGGGTGTGTCATTTGGCAGGGATTCAAAAGGAAGAACTATGGACTAATAAATATCAAATTACCAGGATCAAACAAACGCACAATGATGCATGTGCACAGAGTGGCTTACATGGCACACTCTGGAATCTCTAATTTACCAGAAGAGTGTGATGTAAGTCACCTGTGCCATCATACATTGTGCGTTTGTTTTGAACATTTATCTCTTGAACCGCGATCTGTTAATAATTCTAGAAAAAGATGCAAACGACGAAGACGTTGCGCAGGCCATGGGGCCTATAAGAATTGTATAATTTAGCTGCATGTAAGTCAGTCATACCATTTTCTGTTCAAGCCTAAACCCTAACCCTAACCCTAACCCTAACCCTAAACCTAACCCTAACCCTAGGTATTGGGAAAAGAGCGATGGAAAAATAAGTATGGAATAAGCACTCAAAAAGCCTGTAATTAGTTTGGGAACTGTTTGCAAGTTAATTGTGTTCATATTGAATTCTTTGCCAGTCGCTGTTGTCATTATTTTGCTTGGGATCTAGTTGGCCACGTTTATACAGCGCCTGTGAAGCATAATACAAATGAAATCGTTTTGATCGACATTGTGCCCTACGTTTTTTGTACTGTTTTCCCTTGGCCCTTTTAGAGTAATATTTAGTGTTTCTTTTCCATTTCAGCAAGGGCTTTGGCAGCTGGTGAGCCAGCAGTTACTGGGCAACCAGCAGATTCGGATTTTTTTACTATTGAATTTGCGTGTCCATTATTGACCATGTGTACTGCGCTGTGATCTCTACAGTCACCATTTCTTGAAAAGGTAATTGTCCCTTTTGGGTTTGTCATTGCAAAAGCATGATTCATAGATTCGGCTTTCTGAGTGCTCGTTCCATATTTTGTTTTCTCCATCGCTTTTTTCCCAATTCGTTTGTCCAGTAGTTTCAAAACAGTCTGTTCATCATTTGATGACATTTTCAACTTTGATCTTACATCAGCAGGCAGGTATGGAAATTGATAGGTTGATGTAGCACCACCATGGCAAATGTATGATACTCTTTTGCACAGCCCATGGTTTACCATGTAGCGTTGTGGAATTGCGCTTGCTGCTTTGGCGGCCATGGTGGTAATCTGAGAATGGCCCCCCTGTGCTCTTTAACACATTGAAATTGCATTCAAAAACTACCAAAGTACTCGTAGCACGATCCGATAGTGCGCTGGTACTGTCCCCTCAGACCACCAAGGTCTGGGTTCGATTACCGTCTGCGCCCAATTTAGGAACTTGGCTTTTCGCCGGTACTGGCTCCGGTAATGCTTGGGAGCTGCCGTGTTTCTCCCCTAAAGGTGCAGGGCCTTCTTGACTTGGAATCAGGGCAGGAAAGGATATATATCGGTGAGCCGGAAAGCCAGACCAGAAGGGCCCTAATACTAGCCGGTGAAGGGACCCTATACGACTTTAAAGCCTATGCCTTTAAAGCGCCGGTAGGGATCAATCCCGATAAATCGCGGCTCCTGAATTCTCTGGTATTCGCTGAGTAACATTTTTTTTAAATTTATTTATTTATTTAACAATATTTGCACATAAAATCCCTTAAAACGCAGACTACCCAGGGACTACACACCATAACCCCCACAACATCACCACATATTTGCGTGCCTCATATTCCGGCATTATCAAATTTATTGAGAAAGTGTTAACATACTGAAATTTGTTTATGAAGTATGTACACTATAGAGTCGTATTTAAAGCTACACTTGAACGGCACTGGGCACGGTTAATTTACGCCAAAATTCATTCAATAGTATGCTTAATAATTACTAAATTTAAGTTACCATTCGATAAAGACGATTCCTTAATGTAACAAAAATTATTTTGACCAGCGTTCCGCGGCTCCTTCACGGCGAGTTTTGAAAAATCCCCCCGCGTCGTCAGTCTCATGCATATATTCATTTTTCATTGATGACGTACCTAGTGGGAGACCCCCACGAAGTGAGTTACTTGTGTTCGTGTATTATACGATGCAAGTTACATCGATCGCGACCATTTAATAACGACCGTAGAGAAAAAACGAGTTGCCCGAAATTGATTCTCCCTTGAACCTTTTTCACTTAACGAAGGTTGAGATACGAGTTGTCCGATATGGTTCTTTTCAGAACCTGTACCTCAGCTTTGCGTTAGTTGAGATAAACACATGGTGTTACCGCAAACCGAAACGATATCGATATTCCACTTTCTCAATAAATTTAATAATGAGTATGAGGCAAGCAAATATGTGGTGATGTTGTGGGGGTTATGATGTGAAGTCCCTGGGAAGTCTGCGTTTTAAGGGATTTCATGTGCAAACATTGTTAAATAAATAAATAAATTTTACTCAGCGAATACCAGGCATTCAGGAGCCGCGATTTATCGGGATTGATCCCTGCGGCTGTTTAAAGGCATAGGCTTTAATATCGTATAGGGTCCCCTTCACCAGATTCCATTAGGGCCCTTCTAGTCTGGCGTTCTGGCTCACCGATATATATATATATCCTTCCCTGCCCCGATTCCTAGCCAAGAAAGCCCTGCACCTTTAGGGAAGAAACAATGCAGCTCCCAAGCATTACCGACGCAAGTTCCGGCGCAGACGGTAATCGAACCCAGACCCCGGTGGTCTGAGGGGACAGTACCAGCGCACTATCGAATCGTGCTACGAGTACGTTGGTAGTTTTTGAATGCAATTTAAATGTGTTAAAGCATTAAGGGATAAATTGGGTAAAAAAAATTGTCTCCGGTGGGAATTGAACTGGTGACCATTCGCTTCACAGTCGGTCGCTCTACCGACTGAGCTATCAGTGACTTAAACACTTAGTGCAATAAATTGAAGATGGAGATCTGCTTTAAACCAGTGCGTCATACGCTTATACACAGGCTGCAATAATAAGTTTAATGCAATTCAGGTCGCCGTTAAATTCTCACAACAAACGAAGCATCCTTTTTGCAAAAAGGACCTACGCTTGGAAGCAACTTAGGACCGCTGGTTATTATTATTATTATTTATTCGGCCATATATCAAAGTACAAAGAACATACATACACTTTCCATAAATAAAAATGAAACACAATGTAACACATTAATAATACAAGTACATAAATGTAATGGAAACAAGTTGGAATGACTATGATGCAGGGGGATGGTGATGGATTGGATGGGGATGGAAGGGGAGAGAGGGATGGGGGTAGGTAGGTATTGGGTAGGTATTGGGTAAGGATGGATGGAAGGGTAGAGAGGAATGGGGATAGGGTAGCTGGGTAGGGATGAATGGAAGGGGAGAAAGGAATGGGGACAAGGACAAACAAAGGCAACCCATTCTAAGCTGGCCAGGATAGACAAAAGTGTACTCAAACACTGTGGCTCGAAAGCCAGTCTATCCTAGACTTGGTTCCAAGTCTGTGATCGTGGTTTTATGTCTGCCTGAAGCCAATACGGCTCTGCAGTATCGCATTAAATAGCGCCCTCTTGTGTATTAACCTTTGACATTAACCTTCGATCTAGACTTGGGAATGTTGTTCGTCGGTTGTACACACCCTATTGCGAATTAGTCCAAAAGTGGACGGAACAATCTGATTGGTCGGAAAGCCTTCCATGACATGAATATTCAAACTAAACTTCTACATGCAGTTGGATCTATCTGGAGGAGATGTACTCAACGATTCCATTTAAACTGTAGGTAAGGCGTTTTTTTGTAGAGAAGGAATTATGTATTTTTATTTTGCGCTTTTTTACAACTCTAAGATCTCATTAAATTTACCTATCATTTCAAATACTATTTACGTACCAAGCACTATACAAATTTAATATCGAATGAATATTACAGTCTTTACAGAAATAATTTTAAGCTAGTGTAACCTGTTAGTAATAGACACGGCCTACAAGGTTCTTGTGGCCTCTTGATTGGCCATCTCTCTAGCATCCGTATTATTATGTAAATTTTAGCTATGAAACATGAATATCCCACAAACACAAGAGGGTCAAGTCTGAGATCGCGAGTTAGGGCTGTGATAGCCAGTAGGGGTAAACGGCGTTTTGCGTGGCTGATGCAGACAAAAATAACCGCGATCTCAGACTTGAAATCAAGTCTAGTCTATCCAAGTGCCTAGTTTATCGAATATACTCACAGTTGGAAGTCAGCGACAACGTACTGTCACGATACCGGTATTGGCCCCCTTTTTACACAATCCCTCCAAGGTACGGTCCTCAAATCTTTATTTTTCAGAAACAAATTAAGGGCATACAAATTATGATAAACAGCTCGGCGTAGTGACGTTTTTCTCACTTTAATTGGGTGCACCCTCACGTGGAAAATCTCTTTCCTATAGCTACAACGTAACCGTTAATCTTACATAGCGCCCTCAAAGGACGAAATAAGTTAGTTAAGCCGAAATTGCACTAAAGACAGCTTTTGAGGGTGTCGGTCAAACTTTGCATGAATTAGTATTCAGAAAACTTGATGAAGATGATAACAATTGTTATGGCATTTGACTGAAGGAACGCGTTTGCACCCGAACTCCAAAAAGATTTATTATAATCCGTTTGTATTGTGTACAGCGCGGCAAAATGACGAGGGGTATCTGTGTTCGACGGCCGGTAGAGCGACCGACTGTGAAGCGAACGGTCACCAGTTCAACTCCCAACGGAGACAAATTTTTGTTTACCCAATTTATCCCTTATAGACAGGTCAATTTATGGAAAAAACACCCCAACCCCCAAAAAATTGCAACAAAAGGTTTTTCAACGGTTTTTGGTAGTATTTGACATCAGGAATAACATAGTAAAAATCTAAGAAAATCTGGCTTCCGGAACGTTGTCATTTTCAAAATGGCGTCCAAGATGGCCGCCAATACCCTAAAATGGCCATAAATTATTTATTATCCATCCTAGAGTTGTAATTTTGGTGTCTACTACTAGGTTTTAGGGGTCAAGCAATCCATTGAAACCAACTAAAGTATCGTTGAGTAGTCAGGCAACCTGCAACTTCCAAGATGGCGTCCAAAATGGCTGCCAATTAAACTAAAATGGTTATAATTAAGTCACTGTTTATATTATGGCTGTAATTTTGGTGTCTACCCCTCGGTTTAAGGGGTTGGAAAATCTACTCAGACCAGTGAAAGTGTTATTGAATAAAGCTTTAAATCCAAGATGGCGTCCAAGATGGCCGCCAAGATGGCTATAAGTCATTTACTATTTATATTATAAATGTAATTTTGATGTCTGCCGTTAGGTTTTAGGGTCTAAAAATTAAGAAATTAACACCAGTACAGGTATCATTGAGTAATCAGGTAACCTAAAAAATCCAACATGGCATCCAAGATGGCCGCTAATACACTGAAAAGGCTGATCTGTAATTTAGGTGTGTACTCCCAAGATTGTCAGGATCAAAAATATATTAGGCCAGTTAAATTATCATTGAGTGATCAAGTTCTGAATAAATACATGATGGCAGTCATCTTGGATGAAATACCGTACACCTAAATATCTGTATACAGTTACTATTCACTGTATCAATGTTAGCGGAGAAACTAACCAGGATCCCCCCAGTAGCGGCGAGCGAAGCGGGAAGAGCCCATCGCGGCCGTTCGCTCCCGGCCTCTCCCGGTGTCGACCGCGTCACGGCGCCCCGGGTCCGCGGGCGATTGTCGCGAGCCCTGCCGACCCGTCTTGAAACACGGACCAAGGAGTCTATCGGGCCCGCGAGTCGGAGGGCCGCAGGTCGAGGCCCCGAGGCGTAACGAGAATGAGAACTAAATAATAACATTCTTGAATTTTACCTTGGCTGCCATCTTGGATTTATTGATTATCTGATTACTCCATGATAATTTAAATGTTCTTCATTGTAGTTTTTGGCTCATAAAGCCTAAGGGTACCCCAAAAATAATAGCTGTAAGGTGAATAGTAAATGACAATCATTTTAGTGAATTTGCGGCCATTTTGAACGCCACCTTGGATTTTTAGGTTTCCTGATTACTCAATGACACTTTTATTGGGCTTAATGGATTTCTTGACCCCTAAAACCAGGGGGAAGACACCAAAATTACATCTATACTATAATGATCGTTAAGTCGCCATCTTTGTTAGTGCAAACACGGGGCGCCGCCATCTTTGTTTCAGGGCGCCGCCATGTTTTTTTCAGGGCGCCGCCATGTTTCTTTCAGGGCGCCGCCATGTTTCGCGTCAACTGGCGCCCGCACCCTGCTGAATTGATGCGTCCTGGGGTCAATTTCGGGGTACCCGTGGGTTGGGGTCTGCGTTGTTGGTGTTCTGACGTCTACCCGCGATTGCGTGGATTGCGTGCAACGGCAGCCGGACACCCGCAATGATCGTTAAGCTTGGTCGGGTGACTTCGCGGCTATCCTCGGTGATCGAGGGGTCGGGCGAGGTGCCAGATGAGGCGAACACTCCTGACTGCTGTGGTTCGAGATGTCTGGTTGGCTGTTTCAGACGGACCCCTGATTGGTCTTATTTTCATCAATGAACTCCGTACCTACACGTGACCTTTGTGCTCAAAGACAATTTTCATCAACATTTACAACACACGTTTGGAATGTTTGTTGTTTTGTTGTTTGATAATAAAACAATAAAATACCAAACATCCGTAAACATTTTTAATCAACATGAGCAACATTGGTTGGGTTACTCCGCGGCTTTCGGTGAGCGTTGGTCGAGGAGGCCAGGTGCCACATACCACGAACAGTACCGAACTGCCGCGTTGCGAAATGTCTGATTCTCTGTTTTCAGACGGACCTCTGATTGGTCGGTAATGACGTCGGTGTGTCGACTCGACTCTTTGTTGATCCATTTATTTCGCGTAGCTCTTTTAGTCCTAGGTCTTGGGACGTGACCAAGAGCTACGATTATCACAGCTATCTCCAAACATCAATAAACAATTTTAATCAACATGATCAACATTTACAAAACCCTTTTTGTTGTTTGATATTTGATAATAAATACCAAACATCAATTAACCTCAGTACCCATGTAATACTTTTGAAAGCCTGTAGTATCCAGACGCCATGTCCTCGATTGTGTACAAAGTCTATGGAGAGTTCAGTGCACTTTCAAATAATTTCTTAACACAATGTGAATTATTTCTCAGTCCCAGATTCATGTCTTTTTGAGAGTTCACTGCATTTTCAAAGTAAAGTTTAACACAATTTAAATTATTTCTCAGTCCCAGATTCATATAATATATATTATAAGATATATTATAATATAGGCCCCATATATAATATATATTTTTATAGCAGTTCTGTATTCTCAGCTTGCTGATTTGTGAAAACAATTTTCAACCGATGAAATAGGGACTCTGACCTTTGATTTTACATACATAGAAGTAGAACTTGAACTGTTAGAAAAGCCCAAATGATTTCACAATTGCCAGTGTAGATACCATCAGTCTTTCAACTTTGAGGTAATATAAAACGATTTCAGATCTGACAATCACAACAGCTTATGCACTTAGGTTTCAGGACATCACACAAAACAATTTTGGGAATCTTTTCTCCCAATTTTGAATATTTTAAAAGGTTTAAAACCTACAGCGCCATGGCAACAATTTAAACTCAAACTGCGTCCTATTTTATATTAAGGGGTGGGGGCCTCGGGAAACAGTGCAGATTTCATCTGCAAATTTAATATTATTCATATTTATTTCCCCCTTTTTCATGACTTGAAGGCCATGCAATCAATTTCAAAAGAGACATTTTGTGCACATATCTGTGTCTGAACTGTACGAAAATACTAGGATACCCGTTTTCTGTCTACATGTATTTCTTTTCAGTACATTTATTTATTCAATATTCACTGTCCTACCATGTTAAAAACCCGAGGGCGCTGTTGTGTTATGTCACTTTGACTTTACATGCCCCCGCTCAAAAATTAACCAATCACCAAGCTCATTCTAGAAAAATGATGATGAGTGTGCCCCAATTAGACCGCCCGTTACCCCATATTACATTACATAAACCAGCAAAGAAGTCGGCACAAAACCCGCAACATTTAATACTCACACATCACCCACACCTAGCGGGTGCCGCGCGAAGCGCGGCATCCCGCTAGTCTCTAGAATGGATAATAAATGATTTATGACCATTTTAAGGTAACGGCGGCCATCTTGGACGCCATTTTGAAAATAACAGCTTTCCGGAAGTCCGAATTTATTAGATTTTTAATATGTTATTCCTGATGTCAAATACTACCAAAAACCGTTGAAAAACCTTTTGTTGCAATTTTTTGGGGGTAAAACTGTATATTGACCTGACTATTAATATTTTAACACATTTAAATTGCATTCAAAAACTACCAACGTACTCGTAGTACGATCCGATAGTGCACTGGTACTGTCCCCTCAGACCACCAGGGTCTGGGTTCGATTACCATCTGCGCTTAGGAATTTGGCTTTTCGCCGGTACTGGCTCCGGTAATGCTTGGGAGCTGCCTTGTTTCTCCCCTAAAGGTGCAGGGCGGCCTTCTTGGCTAGGAATCGGGGCAGGGAAGGATATCGGTGAGCCAGAACGCCAGACCAGAAGGGCGCTAATGGGAGCCGGTGAAGGGACCCTATACGACTTTAAAGACTATATGCCTTTAAAGCGCCGGTAGGGATCAATCCCGATAAATCGCGGCTCCTGAATGCCTGGTATTCGCTGAGTAACTTTTTTTTAAATTTATTTATTTATTTAACAATATTTGCACATAAAATCCCTTAAGTCACGCTCTCTCCATCGGTAATGGGAAGAAAAAGAATCACTTCATCATGCTAGAAGGATTCGATCCTTGACTGAGTTACTCACTGTATGATAACACTGATAGAGATGATACAGCATGACACTTAAGTGTTAACAGTTGAGGGCGCTACTTATACAGTGGAGACAGTAAGAATCACAGTTTTTTGTACATGTAGGCCTATATTAAATTGATGTGCCACGTGAATTCACTAGTTCACAAAAAAGCGGTCTCGGTAAATGTTTGACAGGCATGCAAAAGTGAAATTTGTCTAAATGGCAGGCACCATAAAATATTTTATTGTGATGAGATTTTATTGTGATACGATTTTATTGTGATGCAAACGTTACTAAGATTTATAATATCTCATACGACCATTACGTCTCAAATCTCGAATATTTTGAATGAAGGATGTCAAAGAAACGAATTGAATATTGTATATAGAAACATGCATGACTTTTGCCTGTCCCAAAACAGAGAACACTACAAGGGATTAGGGACTACATCGAATGTATACAATTAATAGCTATAACATGTTATTAGAAATGGCATAAAAGAAGCTCGTCTAATTCTACCTCCATGGTAAGATGAAAATGACATATCGCTATCAAAGTTATTTAGTCAGTGTTCAAACTAAATTAAGGTTATCATAAACTTTATTTTAAGATTAAAGTTGTGATGAAATATGTTTGCGTAAAATAAAGGAAGTAAACACAATTCCTATTGAGTGTGACTGAATGAACATTAGGCCAAAAAAGAAAATATGTTGAGTTGCCCTCCACCGACCGACCCAAAAGTGCTGAAATCTCGGGTCGGGTTTTTTGGGTTTTTTTTTTCCCCGTCATTCATAGGTCTATTTATTAATGAAACTTACCAATTTTCTGTGTATAAAACATAATACATTTGATTTGTGAAATTTTCCACTTCAAATTTACCGGTACCCCAGACTCAATCTACAATCGAATGGCCCCGGCCCTCACATGGTGCACTGCCTTCGCGCACACTGTGTGCCAACGATTGCGACTCAAATCTACACGTTTTCCAATCAAATGGCCCTCACACGTTGTGCACTGGCTCCCCGCACTGTACATGTACATGTACATGTACGTGTGTCAACGATTGTGACTCGATCTACAAGTTTCAAATCGAATGGCCACTCACACGTTGCATGTTGAGCATTGCACGCAATATGGATGAATTTGCTGTGTCAATCACAGCGAAAAGTAGATCTATCACACTATTCAGCAAAATATCAAGAATAAGTCTATATTGATCTTTCCAATGTTTGTTTGAACAACATTTACCAGACCAGTACCAGGGTTTTATTCTTTAGGTACTTGTGCATACTGCAAGATCATTGTCTTTGAAAAACATGGTATGTGTTTTCAGTCCAATGCATTTCAATCTTAAAATGACAGTCAAGGAGAAAAAAAAAAAAAAAAAAAAAATCCCGACCGACCGACCCCTTCAAATATTTTCACTGGAGGGCAACTCAACATTTTTTTTTTTTTGCCTTAGTTAGTAACATGTCAATAAAACTGAAATTCTGGTTAATGCTAAATCCCCCCCCCCCCCCCGTTGGTTTCGTTCCTCATTGTTAAGTATGAATACACAAATAACTTTGGTTGACTTCTGCTATTTGAGACTGAGCTTGTAGGTAAATTCCAGAAAACCAAAACAAGAATTAGATTTCGTATTTTTTATCTCTTTCTCTTCCTCCATTGACGGATTTATATAGCACTCCAGGATGCAATGCTTTCCGATAGTAATTTTTTTCTGTTCAGTTTCATTAAGTGCAATAAAAACACTGGGAATGTTGACAGAATAGAAATAAATGCAATTTAAAAGAAAAAATCCACTAAATTGTCTGGGGTAAAAACGTCATTATAAATTGTTTGTTACAGGATAGAGAACGTACATTTCGTTTGGTTTTTTTTTTTTTTTGGGGGGGGGTCCAGATAACTATCAAGTAAGGATTTCCTCTTCTCTGAATAAACAAGGAAGATGAACCAATTTTTTAGTATTGTGGTTACGCTTCCGGCTTTACTAGTAGTATTTTGCATTATATCCAATTTAAACCATTCATTTGTATCAAGTCCCACTAACGGTACAGACTATTCACAAAATATTGTGACAGAAGTTCCCTCCCCACCCTCATATGACATAGACAATAAACCCCCTCCCCCACACACACCCACACCCCTATTATGTTCCTCTGAACATATGTTCCTCAAAACTGAAATTCTGGTTAATGCTAAATCCCCCCCCCCCGCCCCGTTGGTTTCGTTCCTCATTGTTAAGTATGAATACACAAATAACTTTGGTTGACTTCTGCTATTTGAGACTGAGCTTGTAGGTAAATTCCAGAAAACCAAAACAAGAATTAGATTTCGTATTTTTTATCTCTTTCTCTTCCTCCATTGACGGATTTATATAGCACTCCAGGATGCAATGCTTTCCGATAGTAATTTTTTTCTGTTCAGTTTCATTAAGTGCAATAAAAACACTGGGAATGTTGACAGAATAGAAATAAATGCAATTTAAAAGAAAAAATCCACTAAATTGTCTGGGGTAAAAACGTCATTATAAATTGTTTGTTACAGGATAGAGAACGTACATTTCGTTTGGGTTTTTTTGTTTTTTATTTGGGGGGGGGGGTTCAGATAACTATCAAGTAAGGATTTCCTCTTCTCTGAATAAACAAGGAAAGATGAACCAATTTTTTAGTATTGTGGTTACGCTTCCGGCTTTACTAGTAGTATTTTGCATTATATCCAATTTAAACCATTCACTTGTATCAAGTCCCACTAACGGTACAGACTATTCACAAAATATTGTGACGGAAGTTCCCTCCCCACCCTCATATGACATAGACAATAAACCCCCTCCCCCACACACACCCACACCCCTATTATGTTCCTCTTAAAAATAGTATTCAGAGGGTATACGTTTTTCCTGAACTCGTTCGTGACACACAATTAAAAACGTAATATAAATTAAAAAATCTTTGAAATTCCCGAATACTTCAGCAAGTTGTTTGCCTAAATAAAACAGATAAAACAAAACCAAATATGTTAACACCAAGATTTTGGTACGGGGCGGCCCGGGGTCCCACCCTTCCCACCCTTCCCACCCATCCCAATCGTCACTGGTTCTCAAGTTCGGTAATACTCGCGTTTTCAACAATTCGCCCAAATATTTCATGGACACCCGAGACTAAAATTGCTGACATTTACACATTAGGCCTTGGCCTATATTCAACAATGTCACGGTGGGTGTGTGTGTGTGTGTGTGTGTGTGTGTGTGTGTGTGTGTGTGTCAGTGCTTCCACTTTCAAGGAAATTTCCTTATTTTAAGGAAATTTTGAAATATTTTGAAGCTCTAAGGAAATTTCTGAGGAAATAAAGAAATCTAAGGAAATCTAAGGAAATGCCGTAAATTCTAAGGAAATTCTAAGGAATGTTCGTAAATATTCGATATTTTTTTACGAAATAATGTTGCATAAAAATTAACACTTATTATACCCTCGGTCAGTTTGCGCGCTGTACAGCATTGACGCAGATTTGACTAGGCACGGCACAAACAGCCTAGTTGCCGGCCGCATGTTAGGCACAGCCATGGGCTAGTCTAAGCATGACGTCAGATTTTCATGCTACCTAGGCTGGCCTACGCACATGTATGTATGTCTGGTAAGTGACCACCGCGGGCTTACTTTTGTTAAAGAATTAACGTTACACTAGGCTGCAGGGCACCACCAACTGCAACTGATATGATGGGTTTTGCGCTTTTTTTCAACAGCATGCACTTCTTATGGCCTGCTGCAACTTTCACATGCAAACTATGTATGCATACAATGTATTACATGGGCTAATACTAAATAGTACACTTTTGATGATTTAAGTAAAACTAAGGAACATCGGGAAAAAAATCTAAGGAAATCTATGGAAATGTTTCTGTAAATCTAAGGAAATGTAGATTTGAAAAGTGGAAGCATTGGTGTGTGTGTATGTGAACTTCTGAAATGGCGCTGTAAGTTATATAATTAATCAATCGGCCATCGTTTTTCATTTTATCGGTAATAACTGTTGCATACCATTGTTGCAAATCACATGATTATTGGACCTTTGCCAACAGGACAGGAATAACAGGAATGTTCCCTTTTGATTACACGTACATTTCATAGCCAATGTTTCGCTCTTTATACTGGTGGGCACGTGCGAAAGCCAACTTATCACTCTCGTTTTTAAACTGTTGAGGGCGCATCAGCAGTCCAGTCGCTCCCATAACTCTATGAGTCGCTCGTACCCGATGGAGCCAGCTTGGATTGTTATTCTCAAACACATTCACGTGACCAAACTGAGGCTGGAAGGGGAAAGTCTGGTCCCTGAGAATCTGTACTAGGTATATTAATCGTTATTGCTTAGGCCTCACAATACACGAATCTGTCTAAGATGGTCGCCGCATGATGAAGGTCTACAGGCCTACGTAGA
Source organism: Zoroaster sp. YZ-2022 (assembly GCA_029582265.1). Lineage (NCBI taxonomy): Eukaryota > Metazoa > Echinodermata > Asteroidea > Forcipulatida > Zoroasteridae > Zoroaster > Zoroaster sp. YZ-2022. Next base: position 28,286,341 of record CM055834.1, on the reverse strand, counting down.
AATTATTCATGTTTTCCACATGATGGCACTTTTAAAATAATGCCCAAATCCCCATTGTGAACAAAGTAATATGAATAACTTGAATGAGTGCCAACAAATGTATTATTTCCGATGGGAAAAGGACATGCACAAAAGCACGTATCCTTGTGATGGAAATTTGGGGCTTTGCTTTTGGTGTGTTGCTTTTTCCCCCAATTTGTTCATTAAAAAGCATTAGTATAACAGTTTGAATGGGATTATGCGCACCGACCCCTAATTTAAATATCATACATTTTCACTCAGTATGAGACGATGATAATCAGTATCAATCCTGACCAAATATAAGCTAGTTGAGACTACCATATAATGGACATTGTAAAAAGCAACATTTATTAGAAGTCAGCTATGGTAAATAAATACAACAGGTCTAGGCCTACTTTCAGTTATTTCAATGAAAGATAGGAAAGTACCTTTAAATATTTTATTAAAGCCAGTAATCACTTTTGGTAAAATGTATCTGAATGGATTCATAGCTTTTAAGAATCAAGAGATATGTAATAAAACCAACCTGTAAAAGCTGTTTTCATTATGTCGTTGTCGAGAGAATATATAATTAGTGCAAATGCATTCTGATTGTTCGTATTCATCCCAACGTAGAATATCAGATAACAGAAAAAAAATATATAAATTATTTCTCTAATTTTAATCAAAAGTAATTATAGCACCTGCGACAAAAAATGTTAAAGGATGTTAAACTGTCATAATTTATGCTTTTCGAGATTAAATGTGTATACTACCGGCTTCAGTTTACATGATGGGATAAACATACAAACTTATATTTAAAAAAAATATTAATGCACACTATGCTGTCAGGATATCTGTTTTTAGCTCTACCAGTTGAGACCAATTGAAGTATCTCACAGATGTTCTTGGGAATTGTTTTATTCAGAGAAAAGTTGTACTAAAAATCTTTATTATTATTATTATTACTTTTAAACAGAATCAGCATTTATAATATCCTTATTGTAAATTCATTATTCGGGTTGTCTCTACGTACGTCAATCCAATACTTTCCAATCCATGGCGTTTTGCCTGGCTGATGCAATCATAAGCCTTCTTTCAGTGACGGTTCGTGACCGAAAAACTGGCAAGGTTGACTCATTCATTATCCAGACAGGTAAACAAAACAAAACCACGTGACCATTTACAAACGTTAACTTCTATCGAAATTAAATGTATTTGTTTCAAAAATTCGTATTTAAAAATTGTTTTTAAACGAGACAATTATCCATCAAAATAACAATGTATTAAGACTTTATTTCAACGTCGTCAATTCAGTAGTGTTATTCTCCTGAAACCACTTTACCCTCATCAAAATAGAACAGTCCCTGCAAAGAATATTATGAATGAATTGAACTAGGCGAGTGAATGTAAACAGTGAGTTTTTACTATACAGTAGTATTTCTCGTTCGCGCCACAAGCCACAGTTGACATGTATGTTGACTAAATAGTATAACACATTTTACGGAATACTTCTAATAAATTAAAAACAAATACGATATTTTGTTTCTCCACACTGATATCAAACGGAGAATGTTTATTAAGATCCGCTAAAGTGGAAGAAATTATCTTGATTTGATGACAGAAATCATTTGGCCTGCACTTCATTAAAGCAGGTAAGTAAACCGTTTGTTTTGTTAGCGTTCTGCGCGTGCACATTTCAGGAATGTATAAGTTGTTTCCAGCATAACTTGAATTCTTATACTTTGTTGGGTGTGTAGTATCTTTTTTGACTGTTTCAGTGAATTCACAATTTCACCAGCCGGCTGATTTGTTAATCTGATGAATTTGTCTGCATAAGTTGAAGAGAACATATCGCAGGCGGTTTCACCGTCATGTATGGATATGCGTATTTGCCTAAATGGATTGATTCTTAAATCACAATTATCAACATCTATCCTAATAATTGGTTCATATATGTCCATTTTATATACATTTGTATTGTTTCTTCACAGAGGTTCAAGTGCCATATTGTGCTCATCTACAGACACGGAACTGTAAAATACAAAAACACGTGGGTGACTGTGAAGGCGGGGCTGTACTGCACTCATCATGGAGCGGCAAATCCAGTTGTGTCTGTTGCTGCCCATATTAATTCTAAGCAGCTTCTCATCATACGCCAAAGGTGGGTGGTCAATTCAGTTATCTCTAGCTATCCCCCGCTTACCTCCCAATATGAAAATACTTATGAAATAATTCCTTCTGATACACCAATCTGTTTGGATTCTTATATGTTTTATATGTATAGTGGCGTCAAGAGAAAATCCCCATTCGTTACTGTAAGCAATGACACAATGTGCGCGACCAATACTACATCTTGAATAAAACATTTTACATGGAAAACATTTAATAGTTCCGTCTCCGTCAGAGCAAACATGTATTTTATCATGACTTGCTAAAAATTCATTGTGCCAGCATCAGAGTGCAAAAACGAAGGTCAGCAAACATAATAGCTTAGGCACTATCGAAAGACACTATTCCAAAAATAAAAAAATAAATAAAAATAGAAGGAAGGAAAATCAGACCTATCATCATTGTACTGATTATAGACTAAAAATTTGTGGGAAAAATAAAAACAGGCAATAAATATTTTTGTATGCCTTTGCTCGGTATCAGTAATGTTATGCCTCCATAACAAAGATCCAGTTTGGCAGGCGTGTGCCGTCAAAACCACACTTAATAAATGACCAGCTTGTTATAAACATTTCCCGCCAAAAAAAACCATCCAGACAAAGATTAATTTTTATATTGGATCTTAAAACCGCAAATGTTTTCATCCGTGGGACGCATGATCCACGTGAGCTTCTCTCCTTTGCGCCACTCACTTGCATCACACTCTGGACCCAACCATTTTCTCGGAGGTAATGCCAAATACAATTCGTTTCAGCAGTGTGTGATTATCTTCGCTTTATATGTTCACTACTCTTGACTTAAAAATGTTTTAAACTTACAATTGATGATGAACAAAATGTAATAAACCTACAAATGAAAATGTTCATTATTTTTATTTACCCGATAATGAATATTTGTAAACAAACCCCTGCGAAAGTAAATTATAGTTTCATACAGGATGTATTTCAAGGACCATAACAAAGCGCCTTTCACATTCGATTGACGTATACCACAACGCTGGGAGAAAATTCATTCTAAAGTTCTCTTGGTTGGTTCCTATAATACTGGGTCTGATATAACACAGAAGGTCGGAAACCAGTTAAAAATAAAGCGCAGTCTATAAAACGAAAGCAAAATACTGTTACTTGTTAATATAAGGAACCAAAAAGGGCGTTGCCTGAAAGTCGATACAGAAATCATTTCCAAATGTCCGCCTCGAATAAGAAGAAATTAATTGACGTAGGCCTATTTAATTTATTTTTAATTAAAGGGAAAGCACAACATTGGTAATGTTGGCATTGCTTGCTGCTATGAGTATGCTTACTTTCGTTGAATCAAGATGTACATTGAACAACCAAAATGTGAAAGTAAGACTAATTGCGGTGACACCATGTGGAATCTCAATTGAGTAGTAATTAGTTCTGAAAAGAACTGGTGGTACAACTCGACGTTTCGATCAGTATGCTCTGATCGTCCTCAGAAAGTTTTAGTTTATGGTGTCCTCTAAGACATGACCAAAAGTGTGAAAGAGCACTCACAGTTATTAGAGAAAATACTTTGTTTTAAATATTTTCCCCGTTTTTTGTCTGAAATGAGAGTACTTCAGATAGGCCTATTTACCAACTTCAAATCAAGATAGCCTCATGATAACAATTTGGTAATATTTTTACCAGGTAATTTACCAATATTTTATATATCTTAAGTTTATTTATGATTTGTCATGTTTTTATGCCCAGTCCTCTGTCAGTAATTATTCACCATGACGGCTGGTCTTTATCTGATAACAGAAGACGGAGTGTAATATAATAAGCGAAACACTATTCAAGGTACACCAAAACTGTTGTTTTATCCAGAAATATGTCATCACCATAAGACAGGGATTATTTCCTGATGAAAGAATGGAAATTATTCCGTGCCCTAGTCTTTAAAAATAATATTCCTCATAATGGACTGCAGGAAATGAAACTATTAGTTTCGTAGAACATTATACTAAAAATGTCATAGAACAGTTTCAGACGGGACCTTTGGGGTGGCCAAACTGAGATTTACCATGCTATTATTATTAAACGTTTCGTAGATCAAGTACTAAAAGTGTCGTAGAACAGTTACTAAAAGTTTCGTGGAACAATTACTTAAAGTTTCGTAGAACAATTACTAAAAGTTTCGTAGAACATTTACTTAAAGTTTCGCAGAACAATTACTAAAAGTGTCGGAGAACAATATTACTAAAAGTGTCGTAGAGCAATTACTAAACGTTTCGCAGAACAATTACTAAAAGTTTCGCAGAACAATTACTAAAAGTGTCGTAGAACAGTTTCAGACGGGACCTTTGGGGTGCCCAAACTGAGATTCACCATGCTATAGGATTTTGTGCATGCTCGTCCATAATGTTTGAAACTGAAGCCCCGAAGTTTGATATTTTGGGCACTTCAAGAGTCAGTTAAACCACGCTGCATGCAGTGAAAAAATACATTTTGCCAATGATGATTGTGTAAAAAGAAGTATTTTTGTGAAGGACCTTCATACTGTTAAGGTGTGATACGCGCCTATACACAACCATACCCTAACGTACGTCAGCAACACCTAATGTACGTTTAACTGATGAACGTAAATGATCAATTTATTTTTACTTTGCCAATTTAATTCATTCATTTAAATTCCACATTAATCAATATGACCATTCTACGTCAGTTTTTTATAGACACAATGACAAAACGAGATTTGTTTATAAACACTTAACAGCAGCTGCGCTATATCCGTTCAGTAAAACCATATATGGATTGTTTACCATTCATGAACAATATATTTTGTATGTAAGCCAAGAATGTTGTTATAATAATCCTGTTTAGCTATATTAATTGAACAAATATATTACGTTCAGTTTTGTTTTATACTATCCACCCATTAAATGACGTAGGCATGTCCATTCATGCTTTATGTCAATAATACATGAAAGTATATGATTGCATTAACGTTAGATAATTAAGTCCTCCTTTAGACTTTCCATCGAAATAACATTCCTGAAATGATTCTTTTTTAACAAATAATAAATTGTATCGAAAAGCACCGATAACTGACTTTTCACATTGAATTCAAAATAATTGAAGTAGGTTGATTTGTGCAAAAGAAATTTTAAAAAAATAGCCAAATTACAAAATGAATGAAGGGAATGTTCAATGATAATTGCCTGCTTGCAAAATTACCGAAATATTATCCGAAGTGACTTTATGTGAATTTGGTAAATGTACTCTTTCGCAGAGGATTGTTTTCACAAGCTGCCAGATTGTTACTTTTTGCTCCAAGTGTTTTCTGTGAAAATAATATATATATATTTTTCATAATTTTCATGACTTTGACTTGAGTTTAAACTCTCACGGGATGGTTGTTTAATTAAAGTAATATCGTGATTCAAAGAAATATACTTACAGAATTAATATACTTATAGAAGCAGTTTTGCCAATATAAACAATGTTGTACCTTTCATTTAAAGTGCTAAACGTTTAAATGTTGGTACTTACAGCCTATATGCATTCGTAACAATTGTGTTATTGGGTAAACGGCCTTAACATGTTATTTATGTTAATTCAAGACGAAAGATAACAATATTAGAAAGGCTGATGATTGGGTTTCCTATCCGATATTACACAACTTTCCCAAAGATAACAATGTTACTGTCACAAAGGATGTTATTTGCAAACAGGATCATTTCAACCCTATTGTTTTCAAGAAATGTATCCTAACAAATAACCTCTGGAATTTTCATCGCAATAGGTGCTCGCGTTTTGAGAAAACAACCAAACAATTATTTTTTAATAGGATTTTTTTTCTCAGTGATTTTTTTTCTCTAAGACAGACGGACTCATTTGTCAGGATGATTGATAATTGTACCAACTTTACGCGGAGTAAGCTTGTTGATAATAATTAGTTAAGTTAATAATCTTGTAATTACTAGTGTTGTACATTCTTTTTAATGGCTCCATCAAAATAACCCTTATCTTAATTCAATAAATCTTTCAGAAACCTCATCAAGTAACGAACCGTCACAATGCGTCAGAGGTACGTACATGAAGACGTCGTACCCAGAAGAGGGCCATAGGTGTGTTTCCGACTGCGGGCCGGGACTGTACGGAGACAATGCGACTCTGGCTTGCATACCTTGCGACGCATCATGCTTCACATGCACCGAGGTTTCAGATAAATGTACAAGTTGCTCTGAACCAAACTTTTTACTTGGAAATAGGTACGTGTTTTTATTTTGTTAAAAGTTCATAACCGTTGCGCAGGATAGGATGCACAAAAATGCATCTTCCTAGCTTGTCTGTCACCCAGGTTCTACCCGTTGAATAATTCAATTTTGTTTTAAAGAACTTAGGCTAAAGATATATCGCCCGTATTTTGTATTTGACTCAAGAGACCCAAAAAATTGAATTTAAAAAGCGAACAAATTTTGAAAGATACTATCATTGTTTAATGAAAAATCGTTATTAAATGAAAATACATTATGAAATTCGGATTTCGGAAACTGTAAATAAAAGCGATATTTAAAACGCGCTTGATTCTGATTGACAGTCGCGTTGGCCAATCGGAAGACTGCACACGCCCTCGGCCTGTTACATACAATAAATTGTGTGGTCACGTGCAAACTGAGGATTTTATTGGTTTGAGTTTTTATTTTTACTGGTACTTATCATTGACGTTTTTTGTTTGTTTGTTGGGGTGTTGGGGTGTTTTTAATTTTTTAATTTTTTTAATTTTTTACCGTCAAATCTTCCATAACTCAACCCCGATCGACCAGTGGCACTACCCACCACCGTACATCAAAATCAAAATCAATGTTGCCAATTTATTCATAGACATCGTCCAAACCATTATATACTGGGGCAAATGTGTATGACTACTTGTGTGAGTGCATCTTATCATTATCAATGGGTTATCTTTTGTAATGTTTTTGTTGTGTCTAATCTAATTTTCTGGTGAAGTAGTTCAATACTGTCGCCATATTTTTGGTAAGCAATTTTAGTGCATCATAATTGAAGGACAAGCCTTAACGAGCAACAAATTCAACTGAATACAGACAACTGGTGAAAATTCTAACATAAAATTGAGCAACCGTTTCTGTGACAACTAAAATTGAGAATTCAAGACGATCATTTACTAGTTGTCGTTATCGTTGGGGTTTCTGAAGATGATGTCAGAGTTATATTCACCATTAAAAGACTCAAGATTACGTAATGATTTGGGGCATGATCCATCTGAGCCATCAATTGCGACTTAAAGTCTAAACTTGTCATGAAAAATTAAAATAACGTTTTCTTTCAGTTGCTATCATTTTGTTTAACAGCTCGATACGTTTGAATGTTGATAACATTTTAGGTAATTTAAAATGTTCAACATACATTTTAGTGAGAATATTGCGGTTGCTTCACCGCTGAATGACCTAGGCATACTTACACGGACAACCAACCAGTGAGAATTCTAAAGCAAACCAATAATGACCTGTTTCTTGGGCAACCAATATCAGGCCAACATTAGGCGGGTATGCACCAGACCAAATTTCCCATACACAAAGTATGGTGGCTAAGACAGGACAAATAAATCGAGCAAACGTTCATACACTCTGTGAAAAAATCGTTTTGGATGCAATTGGAGCTGCAATTGGATATCCTTTCATAACAACAACAACAACAACAACAACAACAAAATGCCGACGCGCGGATCTGAGGCGACGCACACAGATACCAGAAACCGGAGACTATATTTTGGCCTTAAGGAAACAGTTGCAATTGTTTTTATCTTATTCTTGGATGACACCAACTTTCAAAACAGATTTTTAATCTCTAATACAACGTATATGATATTGACCTATTGTCGATCAAGGTGGTTGCATCAATAATGAGCCCTGCCTATATCCTGAACGACACGTTGGGCTTGGAAGGGAATCTATACGTCCAGTCTGCTGTCTACCAAGACACACATTTATAGCCACGTCTAATTCCACATGGGTGGACAGCAACATAAATAGTTATACGCACAACCAATTAATTAATTAAAAACGTTTCCTTAGGTCCTTTATTGATCGTGTACCTTGGATTGAAACAAAAATATAGACCGTTGCTGTGACGTCAAGGCAGGCTCTATCCCTCGTGACTACGGCGTCATAAAAGATTATTCAACAAATGTTTCCGAAAGGACAAAAACGTGTACGGCTCGTCTGAGACGGCGGGCAAGAACGTCACATACGGCTGTCTGAGATGGCGGGTACGGACGTCATTTCTGCCAGAGGCACTGGCTTATACCGCTGCTTGATTCCATCCAATCAAGGAAACGGGGAAAACGATTAGGAGTTAAAATAAACCTCTGGTTATTTCTTTCAATACACGGCTCGTCGCAGACGGTCGAACATTAAGTCATATTTTAGTCCCGAGAGATGGGATTAAGATTGTCTCGAATTCCGTCTAATGGAGACGGTGAAAACAGACGGAGTTATAAAAGCAGCGTTGGATTATTATCAACCTTAGTAATCTGGATTTCTCCAAAATTAAAAGTATTATTAGGTGTTTGTGCGACAGCGCGAACACCTCTTGAAATTGTTCGGGTTTTTCTTCTTCTCCTTCTTCTCGATGAGACTTATCTAACAAAAAACATAGATCCAAAGTTCACAGAGCCTTCAAACTTGACACATACTTAGACCATAACATGTAGTTATCAATAAATTTATGCCATGTAGTTTCAGGTATAGTTGTGACGTCATGGTGACGTCATCAGATATTGAAATACACTAAAATCCAATTTTAATATTTAAAAAAAAATTATATCTCATTAACCACAAAACATATTTACACAATCTTTGCATCATCTTACAGATCTTGAATTATGTGACATTTTGTACACAGACATAACCCAATCTGACCTCTCCTTCCGGTCGAAACCGGAAGTTTAAGTGAAAAAATATTTATAGGGTCTGCAGGCAACATGATATGGTTTTTGGGCATGCCTTCCCGGTGGACGAAATTACTATTGACAATGTGACCTTTTCAAAAATGTGACTGATGACGTCATCACCTGTCACAGCGCCCTCTGGCGGTAGGTTTAGAAAAATAGTAATTTTCTATCTCAAAAATCATAGGAAATTTTAATATGACTTTTGTGAATAAAGTGATTAGTGACATCTTATCTTTTAAAATATGTTTGATGACGTCATCAAAGTTCAGAGCGCCCCCTAACGGCAGTTTAAAAAGGGATTATTTTCCAATCTCAGATATTGAACCAAAGCTGGTACTAACGTTATTTTTTCATGATCATGAGAAGTTTTATTGTGTCTCATATATATGACCTTCAAATCACCTGATCTGACCTTTACTTCCGGTCTAAACAGGAAGTTCAAATTCAACACATTCTAACGCAAAATTGATATGCCTTTTGAATATGAAATTGATATTGTTATAATAAAAGATGATACACCTTTGCAAAATATGATTGACATCATCGATGATAATTTGATTGAACCGGAAGTTGACACGAACACCGTGTGTTTATTCTAACAAACACTTGAGCTCCATTTTTTTAAATTAATGGTCTATATGTAATTCCAAAATATCAAAAATATTAATCTTTTACTCGCTCCTTTTAATTGCTCCGAATATTTGAATCAAAACTGTTTGTTTATAATAGTTTTTATTAGTTGGGTGAACTTATAGCGGGTTGGAACCATAGTGGTTAAGCAATGATTTTGAAGTACGGTGGGCGGCGATGCCAGGAAGACGGATGAACTCTGAATTTTCAGGCGGGGCTTCTTGGTAGAGCATGTGGTTAGAGCATAATGAAACCCCTACACAGCTTGCACCATCGACCAAAATAAGGAAATTATACGATAAAGACATACCACAAAAATTATATTGACAATTATTTTTCGCTAGCCTAAATGATTCTCTTTGACAATAATCAACATGTAATCTAGGAAGGATTGCGGTAAGACCACGGAATGTAAATTCTCCAATGAGTTGTAAATAGTTTTGGTTCTCAAAAATAACCAGTGGTTTGACAACTCAACGTTGTACTCTGATCGCCCTCAAGAGAAAGAGAAATATTAATCAAAACGATACTTATTAAATTATTAGTGACTGACTTTGAGAAAAGTTGTATCCATGAGCTTGGAGCTGTAATTGTTATTTTCGACTTCATCATCGCTTTATGGAACAAGATTACCTTTCGTTAAGTATTATATTACACACTGCTGCAGACGGGCGACTGTATTCAGTATCACGCACGTTGGGGCGGTGGATAAGGGAGGGAGTCCTTTGCAACGTATAGGCCCTATAGTATTCTATTGAAGTTAATGAAAAACAATCAAACGTCAAGTTGTATAATAATAATAATAATAATAATGTATAGATTTATATAGCGCACGTATCCACCAACTAAGTGGCGCTCAAGGCGCATTATATTATTATCCCTGCTCATAAGGCTCATAAATCATTCCTGAAACCATCTCAGCTCCCTGGGGAGTATACAGCTCAATTGCTGCCATTTCTAGCGCATATAGAGCAAACCATCTCTGCCTTCACAGGTACCCATTTAACCCCTGGGTGGAGAGAAGCAATTATGGTTAAGTGTCTTGCTCAAGGACACAGGTGTCACGGCCGGGGCTCGAACCCACACTCTGCTGCTGGCAACACCAGAACTTGAGTTCAGCGCGCTAGACCGCACGACAATCCACTTTACGTGCATTATACAACACACGGGACCTACGGCTTTACGTCCCATCCGAAGGACGAAGCAATTATGGTTAAGTACCTTGCTCAAGGACACAAGTGTCACGACCGGGGCTCGAACCCACACCCTGCTGCTGGCAACACCAGAACTTGAGTTCGGTGCGCTAGACCGCTCGGCCACGACACTCCACCAGTTCTTTCCAGTATGTTCTTTCCAGTATGACCACCAGTTCTTTCCAGAACTAATTACTACTTAAAAGAGAAGTTCTAAATGGTATCACCGCAAAAATTCTGTACTTTTCACCATGCAAAACTACAAGTCTTGCTTAAAAACAATCAAGGAGAAGTCAAAGGTAATTGCATGTGATATCAATTTAGTACTGTTCTTAACAAATGGTTCTGTCAAATGTTCTGGGATTGTTTCTCAGTCGGAGATTATTGCTGGTCGCCGGTACGGATCAAAGACGCTTTTTAGCGGTGTTTCGTCCAAATCTTTGTATTGATGGAGCATTTAGTATAATCTATACTACGATGCAGGTGCGTGAAAGATTGTGGAAGCAAATTCTCCCGAGGGCCAGCCAGGAGCAGGCTAAAGTTACGTGGAGGAAGTAACGAATTTGAAGGAAGGCTGGAGATCTTACACGATGGGGTATGGGGAACGATATGTGACGATGGATGGGACCTTCAAGATGCCCAGGTTGTATGCAGTGAACTGCAGCTTGGTAAGTCACTTGGAATCTCTTATTTATAATTATCAATCTGTTGCTCATTCGCCCGTCCTAGTCAGCATACAATCCAATACTGGGATGCCTTATTGCTTGAAGACATCACAATCTCTAGAGATTCTAATCAGCATTATCCTCGTTTTCATCTTAATCATCTTTAATGCTCTTTATAAGTTCATCACCGTTTATACCTCTACCTGGTCGGCAAATCTCCATACCACCCTAGGGTCAAGTTGTGATTTGTACCTGCACTGGGCCACGGCACAGACACGTCCTTTTAGTGTTTTATCAATAATAGTTATGGATTACTGTTAACATTTTCTTTATCGATTAGGTTCTGCTGTTGAAGCTCTGAGCGTATCAGACGCTACTTTTGACTTGGCATCACCTCGCATGCCAATACATCTAGATAACTTACAATGCCGCGGTACAGAATCAGAGTTGGAGTTTTGTCCACATATATACTGGGGAAGACACAACTGTGCCCATTACGAAGATGCAGGTACGTAGCCTTTCCGGTGTATGGTTGATTACTCACTCCGTGAAAGAGGACAGGGGCAGATGAGGTGGTCCAAACCCTTCCACCTTTTTTATTTTTAAGCTTTCTGTAGATACCATAACACGTCATTAAAAGCCACTAATATATATTTCTTCTACATTTGTAACATTCTCTTCAAATTTTGCATTGCCATTTAGTCAGTTCATATAATATCAACATTAGGGTCCTCAGAAACTTAGTAGTAGTAATAATAATAATAATAATAATAATAATGTGGACTTATACACGTATCCACCAAACTGGTGCTCAAGGCGCATTATATTATTACCCCTGCTCATCAGGCTCATAAATCATAGTAGTTGCAGTATTGATCGCACGAATAATTATTTTTCTTAATTGTAGTATTTCAATCGATTAGTCAAAAAAGGAACAATGATTTTCTTAATTTTAAAATTTCAGGAAAATAATAATGTTCTAATTTAATTTTTAACTGAGTAACTAGTAACATCCGACCGGAATGGTATGTCAAAAGACGTTCTCGGTAATAAACATGTTATTCTCATTTGGAGATTCTTAGTGTCCTTTTTAAGAAGATTCTGATACCTCCCTATAGCCGTTCGTTGTTCTGGACCGGACCTCTCCCGGCTTTGTGTCAGTTCTTGTGGGGATGGTTATTACCGTGTCCCAGGTACAAAGAGGTGCGAGCTATGTGCTAGCCAGTGCCTCACCTGTATCGATCGGCCCGACCACTGTCTCTCATGTGACGCCCCAAGGTTCCTCTTGAAGGACCAGTGTGTGGAGAACTGCGGCTCCGGACTCCACGGGAACACAGTAACCAGAAGCTGCGAACCATGCCACGAAAACTGCAACAACTGTTTTGACGGAGAGACTAATGCAGTGTGCTCTAGCTGCAATGACCACATGTACCTTGACGGCAAGAGGTGCGTCGAGTCTTGTGACCAGCTTGCCAAGAACCTGGCCATAAGACTGGTCGGGGGATTGACTGAATACGAAGGCCGCGTAGAGGTAAACATAATTGTCCTTAATAATATAGCAAGGGGAGTACCGTGCACACAGGAAGGGACATTACAAATCTGCATTATTTATTTATTTATTTATTTATTTTATTTTTTAATTTAAAAATTTTTTTTTTTTTTTTGGGGGGACTTAACTTATCTATAAAAAAGGGCTGTTTCAACCTAGATTTTTTCTATTTTTTAATTATGTGGATGAATTTTCATTATTTCATCATCGCATTTTCTTCTCACTAACCCTTCGGGTTAGTTTATTGGGGCTTGTAAGTTATAAGACCATTACTTGTAAGGTCATTACTGTGCAGAAAGTGGAAGTGAATTAAAGTGAGAAATTCGATATTTCAGATTAGCTTGCCACTGTCTCCTAACAATTGGCCAGATAGTTGTACTTTCACTTTGTAAAGTTCAGGCTCAAAAAGCTGACATGGGCAGTATATTTTAGTTGGTTTCCTACTGATTTTGCTGATTTATTCTTGTAGTTTTCGTGAATAGTTGGAGGAAGAAATTTTCAAGTAAACTCTCTGGCAGATTTGTTTTATTTATTCATTTATTTATTTGTGTAATCAGTGATATATATATATATATATGGAAAATACGCTGAAAATCAAAACATGGCCAAAAGCAATTTATAAATGATTCCGACGGCTGTTTTATGGCTGAAATCTTGTGCATAAAATTGATACAATAATGTATTCTAAGATAGCTGCCTCCAATGTTACAACTGGCTGCTTGTTATCTACGGCTACGCTGTTTTGTGGTCAAACAACGATCTGAATCAACTAGCTTACATGAAAGCGTTTGGAGAAAGAATGTCGTATCTGACCGCCACTTTTTAAGGGTTTTGGGGGGATTCTTTTGCAACCACTAACCAGTTAAAAAAATGATTATATCGATTTTCGGGGGTACAGAAAGCGAAAACTATCTTTAAAATCCACTTTTATGACAGAAGGATCCTATTATAGTTGCCACTGCGCATGTACAATGACCGTGTTGGTCACTATGGGTGAGTTGACAAGATCAGACTGACATGACTGAGGAAGTCATCATATACCAAAAATGCCAGATTTTTCATGAAATAAATATCCTGGAATAATTTGCATCATCATCCATATATTCTCCACTTTATACTAGTACTAGGTAGGTAAGATTACATTATTTATTGGTTATATTGAATGAGAAAAAGTGGCGGTCGGATACGACATTCTACCCCTGACGATAAATGTGTGTACACATATTTAAGTCTTGCTGAGATGAGAGACAAGACTAGTGCTTGGAGTTGCCATTTAACCAAATCTTTCACAGTCGGTTAACCGGTTAAATGAAAGTCAGCATGACCAGGCTGATGGCCACACAAACTATCCTCAGAAAATGGCACAATGTGTATAAATCCAAAAGTATGAATACACTTCCAGCAATGATTGTTTTATTAACCAATGCGGCAAAAAAGAAAGTCTACAACAAAAATGGGCGGCAAATTCTTCCAAAATTTTAAAATATTGGTTACGGTTAGCTGGTTAGCAAACGGTTAGACCCTAGTGCAGTTTTGCTCAGTTAACCGGTTAACCATCCGAGACCCCCACAGCTCTTTGTATAAATTTAGTTTATTCCCAATGATTGATTTTTTTCCTTGTCAAGGTTAACATCAATGGAGAATGGGGAACAGTATGTGATGATGAATGGGATATTAATGATGCAGAAGTGGTTTGTAGGGAACTTGGGTATGGCTCTGCCCTGGCTGCTGTCACCGCTCCTGCATTCACACCAGGGACAGGTTAGTAACTGCTGGTCTAATATATCTAATCATATCACCTGGATAATGAGGCCACTTACCCTCAATCGGCCACAGTAAAGAGGTTGACCAGTTAATTAGGGCAAAGTTATTCTACGCAGTTGGGGAAAGGTAACCAAAAGAAACAGCACTATGTTGATTTTACATGGTCATATGCTTGGTTCATTTGTGACATGTTCACTCAGTGTTCTTAATATCACTAATTTGGTCATTATTGTACTGAAATGAAGCAGAATGGACCCCACCCAAATAGAGAAAACCTAACGATGCCTATGATGATGTCACTTTACAGAAGTAGTGATGATGTAACAGGCCTTGACCTTAAGGATTGAGAGGGCATGGCCACTTTTTAAATGTTTATTTTGTTTCAAGCTGACCACAAATTTTCTCATTAGAATTCAAAGTTGGTACATGATTCTATAAATATGCAATTATAAATAAGTGTTTAGTTTTTCTGAATTACATGTAATTAGCAAATCTCAGGTAGTGATTGAAAATTCCTATGAAATCGATCATGGCAACCTGCCTTACCCATCAGCAAGAAAACATTGAGATTTGCAAATCTTTGAATAAAGATGTGTAAGTTTTGACACAATGTGTACTCTAACTCAAAAGAAAAGTGTGAAAAGACATTCAAAGGTTTACAGAAAACACTTGGACCTGTGAAAATGTGCACATTGTTTCATGTTTTCTCTGAAAAGTTTTTGGATAATAAATTTGGTAAATTTGAAACCAGAGATTTTATGTGTAAGTTTTGTTTTATCATGTCATTGAGAACAGTTCAATGTGACTTGGGTTGGCTCATTGTCCCCAGTTATTTTGAACTAGCAGAACATTGACTGACTGACATATTTGAAGAAAATACTGAAAAATAACCTGTTGGGATTGTTGATTTCACAGGGTCAGTCTTACTTGACCATGTCCAGTGTAGAGGTAGTGAGGCTGAGTTAATCCATTGTCCCCAGAAT
This sequence comes from Zoroaster sp. YZ-2022, assembly GCA_029582265.1. Classification (NCBI taxonomy): domain Eukaryota; kingdom Metazoa; phylum Echinodermata; class Asteroidea; order Forcipulatida; family Zoroasteridae; genus Zoroaster; species Zoroaster sp. YZ-2022. Next base: position 28,270,464 of record CM055834.1, on the reverse strand, counting down.
GCTTGGGGTGACAACCAATGTAGGCATACTGAAGATGCCGGTGTACGCTGCGAAGGAAGCTTGAGTATGGGTGAGTCCAAACTTTCTTTTGAAGTTGTTTTTTTCTAATGTAGCAGTAGTACATGTATTTCCATCAGTAAACAGTTGGACAGGATTGCAAAAGCCTCCATGCCCTTAGTCTTTGCATTTAGTGCCTTTTGAAATATTCCCAAAGATATTTGTATTTACTTATGGTCATGGATGTGTCAAGGCTGAAATTCAAGGCCTGCCCATCTGGGGCCAATTTCATTCAGCTGCTTAGCAAATATTTTTGCTAAGCATATATAAAACAGACTACCAGCCTAAGGTACATTGTACACTCATATATGTGGCAGTTTGGCTGGTAACCAAGAAAATCTGCTAAGCAAATATTTCTGGTAAACATTTCTTTCTGCTTAGCAGCTCTATGATATTGGACTCTGGCATTACCCCCCCCCCCCCCAATTGGATTATCTAAGCTATAGTATTATAAAACTATTAATCCTCAGTATTTTCAAAACATGTATGATACACAACAGCTCAAACATGATAGGGTTCCTCTGTCTTGTGCATGTTAATATATACAATAAGTTTGACTAAAAGATTACATAATACTTCAAAATTGTCATGATAACAATTCATCGATGTAGCAACGACGAATCCATTTCAAAAATGTTTTCCCTACTTTCAAATGTGGTATGTTTATTATATACACTGTACAATACCAAGCTCATAGCTCATTGAGCTGTCTTTTTCTGTCTTTCAAATTTGTAATTGAAAAAAGTAGAAATTATTACATGCTATTTATTGCACCTTTAAATGTGCATTTTTGTATTTGAGAAAATTGCCAACACTAGCATACAAAGTAGACTCTAATTTCCACTCCTTAATTAAACTTCTAGAGTGTAATCATGATCTCATGGAGACAATAGTTTAACCAGAACAGTACAAATGTATGGAGTGTGTGTTTCACTTTTTTACATGTGCACATCTATAGGGAGTTACATAATAAATAGGTTTTGGTTGTTTGTTAACCCTAGTGTGGGGTTAAACAGATCATTTAAATCATAGAGTCAAATTGTCTGACAATGTGAAGATTTTGTGGCATTCATTCATCCTTCACCTACATGTATGTATATGTACATGTGTACCTGTACATCCTCTTTCACAGTCTCTCCCCTCCCCTCCCCTAAAGAAGTAGAATTTGGACAGTATTCTCACATACATTATGCACCGTATATAACAGTAACGACACTAGATTAAAACCACATCTACTCGAAGCCGCAACTTTGACGTAGAACACTGGGACCATCTGTTTGAAATCCTGACATCGCTGAATACCAGCATCTAGAATGCCACCAAGTGGTTACAGCAGGGAGTCTGCCAGCCATTTCACGGGTAACCTCTACATGAACTCCCTCAACATCCTCTCTCAGCTTGTTTTGTAAACAAACAGAACCAGCTCCCACAGTGGTGGGAACCAGAGCACATGGTTGGGCATTCTCATCTGGGTGGGTAGCCTTGAAATATTGCCTACAAGGCCAGAAGAATAAATATTGGCGCAGTTGGACCTTTACATGGGTGATTTACTTTAATGAAAGGAGCTAAAATTATTCATTTGTAATATATGGTCCATCAGGTCTGATGTAAAATGTATTCAGGGTCAAATATTTTAGTTTTCAGTGGCAGGTACATCAAGTTCAACTATGAAAAAATGGGAGTATTTGTTATTGACTTTCCTAATAAATCATGTACAAAATCACGTAAAGATGGAAGCAATTAGATTATTAGTTTGTATTTAATGTGATGATTTGGAAAAAATGTATATTTTTGTATGTATAACACTCTTGATTCTATTGTTCCATGGGATTAAACAAATTAACAGTCAACAAATAATACACATGTACAGTACATTACATGTATATAAGATTGTGTACAGTATATCCAGAGGGTTAAGGGGGTGTGCCAACCTCCACGTCTTCTTTTTTTTAATAATCATGCTTATAAATCGAGCATACAATTTCATGTGTCCCCCCCCCCCCCACACACACACTTACGATTTCAAATGCAAGATGACTTGCATTCTAGACAGAATGGAACTTTTAATAGGATTATTACGATTAGGAATAGGACTTTTATGAGTCGTGACTCGTTGTATACACATACAAGTACATATTGAGAGTTGTTATTAGTACATGTAAATGAAGTGTGTTCATTGTTATGTATTATAAGCATTTTGTACACTGAAATTAAATGAAAGAATGCTTTGTTTACGTACACCTGTGTCATTCAATAAGAGATTCAATTAGTTCACCATTATGATGGAAGGAATGGAAAAATTAATTGATTGCATGATCAGTCAACTTAAAATCACATATTACTACTAGTCAGTAAATTTCTTAAATTTTTTGTTTACGGTCGACAACCCTTTTTTCTATTTTCTTTGTACCAGTGTAATGTACCGATAAACTGGATGTACCTGTACAAAATAATGCCATATAATATAATCAATTCTCACATACCCTCAGGGGTCTTTATAGGCCTATCCGGCTGGTTCCATAGTTAGTTCAAAGAATACATTCCATTCCTGCCCAAATTCTTTTGACACAGGATTTGTTCAACCATTTCTTTAACTTGAAGCTGATTCAGAAAAACTTGTCACCAGAGGTCAATAGTAATAAGTACATACATTGTATTTTATGTCGCCAAGCAGAATGCATTCTACATTTAATATGCCCTCTGTTTTTTTTGTGTTTTTTTTGGGGGGGAGGGGGTGGTTCAGCAACAGGCCTTATCCAATAGTTATTTTCCAATACAAGTCTATGTAAATCACACACAATGGTGATTTAAGACTGGTATGGGCAATGTATATATGTATGTACTTCACAATCATGGTACAAGTGTTCTACACAAATCACATTAAAATATATTTGTGTTCTCCTCATTAGGTGACACTATTAAAACAAAAAGTTTTCAAGGACCACTTCAAATTTCTTTATAAATATATGTTTGCTTAAATGTAATTGTCAATAATCGATATTGAGCTATTTAAACTATTTTACAAAGTTTGTTGTAAAATCTTGTTCTTTTTTGTCAGTTTTATTTATCATTCTTTTTAATGTATTTTTGTAATTAACATTTTATTTGCAAAGTACACATACATACTATATCTTTGTCATATTTAATGCATGTAAATTTCTGCACAAAATCATGCAAAAACAAATTACTTAGAATTTTTACATTGTTCTTAAATTACAATGTACATTGAGCTGCCAGTAGTACACATTTGCTCTTTGTGTTAACTTTGTTTGATCAATTACATCTATAGAAAAATTAAACATTTTTCTTGTGTTCTTCTGACCCCTATTGACCCTCTGTTCACCTCCCTCTACTTGATCCCATTCCATGCATGTTTAAATACCTGCCGATATCTGCTTGTGCCCGGTACACATCCTGGGCTACAAAACCTACAGTCTCCGGTTGGGGTACTCTGGTTTCCACCCTCACCCATCCTGGTAAGTGAGTTGTACCCCTACAGTACCCACTACCCCCACTTTGACACCTAAAGCCCTTTTCACACTACATCTCTTAATCTTATCCCCGTGGAATACAACCCCGGGGAGGCCCCGGGAGTTTTTTTGCCCCACTGTTACCCCGGCGCACTTTCACACTATCCCCGCACGCGTATTCCCTGGGTCCTTATTCCACGGGGGTCCGCCGCTTGCACGTTTCACACTAGCATGTCAAACCGCGGTGTATTTCTTGGCTAGCGAATTCATCGCCGGAGCTAGCTATCCGGAAGCGTGCAATCCCAGTATGCCATGCGTGCACGACCACTTAACAAAATGGCTACCCATGACGACGTACGTGTACGTGTACTGTATACTATTTTAACTGCAGTGTGTGAGAGCTAGAGACGGATACTAACATTTTTCCCTCGTTCAAACCATTTTTAAATTTAACCCAATAAAAATCATTACTTTGAAAAACTGTAAAAAAAATTCCAAAAATGTAACGTGAGATAATGTTGAAGTTGATTTTTGATTTCTTCAAAATGCAACAAACATGATAAATATTTTAAGTACAAATCTGTAAAAACAAACAACTATAACGCAGACCGCGCAATTTATTTCGCGCGCATTTCCTGACCTCGACTGCTTGGCTTTTGCTCTCTGACCTTCCACTGTCCGGCCAGCGTATTTGTTTTTTACACCGCAGCGAGTTCGGCCACGTAAACCGGGGTAAGCAAAACCCGCTTTCGTTTCCCACTAGTACCAGTTATTCCCCGGGAGATTAAAAATTCCCCGGGGTTTTACCGCTTACCCCTACTCGCTCCAGAGCAGGGGTGGCTATTCCACGGGGTATGCCGATTTGCCGGGCAGAGCGGGGGTAAAGAGTTCATAGTGTGAAAGGACCGGCCGTTATTCCCCGTGGATGCCCCCGGGGAATGGAGTAGTGTGAAAGGCCCTTAAGTGAGATGAGAACCAGGGGATAATCATTAAAAAGCTTTTCGAGTCAAGTTGAGCATTTCTGATGGTCCTTTTTATATTGATCCTATATGAAGCAGGGATGCATTATAATTATAATGGCTTTACTTCATCTTAGTGTTGTACATATTGATCTCATCTCTTAGACTTGTGAACCACCTCATACAAAAGCCTTTTGTGCCAGGCTCTATTCATGAATCAATTATTTGGGAGAATGATCAAAGAAAAGACCAGCAACCTCAAGTTGGCGTATTAATCTTCAGGAGAACAGAGGACAATGTTATCTGTTTCTTCAATGAGGTTTTCTAAAGCCCTTTAAATTAAGTGTTAGCTTTTGTAGACTGAACAATTGCAGCAAGTAGTTACTATTGTTGGTCTAACATGTTTTACTTGTGGTATTCCAGAGGATGAGACCACAGAACAATCATATCTTGGGAAAAAGAGATTCGGCTAATTGCTGAAGTTATTCAAGATTTTGGGATGGTCTTGATAATAGTTAGGGATCAAGAGGAGGCTAAACTCATTTAAGCTCAATTAAGCTTACATTTTTGTTATTATGTATTGTATATGATGTTATTTGTAAGGAAATTACATATCATCTTTGTCATTGTTTTACAAGATTTATTAATTTTTTTGGTTTCATGTTGTCTGCTTGCTTCATCTTGTAAATTGTTTGTCATTAATTACTGTATCATCTTTTCTGGATTCTTTCACTTCAAGGAGCTCTGACCAAGACTCATTTGTATAATTGTAAATACTTGTTTGGTATAAATGCTTAACATTTCCATGGCCACATGCCCAGAAACATGTAGCGCTTATATTAGCTGGTTAACCAGTTAAAAAAAAAAAAAAATGCTTATAACAGGCCTCGATCTTTACCGCGGCCAATGGCCGCATGCCCTTCCAACTTGGCCGCAATGCCCCCTCAAAAAGTACACATGTCGCGGCCAACTTGGCCAGCGTGCCCTTTTGTATTTATCTCTACATCCCATCATGACAATCATACATCACGGACATTGTGTAGATGATCCGTGCATACAAACACCATTCAACAAACGGCGGTGAAAATAATACACGTCTTTTTATCGTTATTGTCGTTTGTTCGTACATCACGCGTCGTAGCTTGCATGCTAGCTAGCTCCCATGTCGATGTCAGATCAGACTCACACCGTACCCCGGCTATATTCTAGCCGGCCCTTCTCGATCTCACAGCCGCGGCCCCACACACACGGCGCGGCGTTGCTGTGATTGTACAAGCGGCTCTAATCTCGTCCCCATATGCGCTGAACAGCCGGCTGTATGTGTACAAGGTACCAGTGTCGTGATTGTAAAATCACCACAAACGGGTCGGATACCAGCGCACGTTTTTAGATACAGCCAGCCGCACGCGTATTTTTTTTTTACACCGCAGCGACGGGTTTTGTGCGCATTTCGCCCTTGTGTCAAGACTATGAACCCATTCAGCACGCATGCGCGCGAAGGGAATTTCGACACGCAAAAAAAACCTACCATCAACGGAGCCGGAGAGGGAATGGCTCCATGAGTTCCACTGCAGAGCGCCATGGTCGACTGCAGCTTGGAGTTTTCTATCGTCGCACGCCTAGGGTTTCGTAGTCTCTCTCTCAAGACCGGAATTGGCACTTTTACTGCACAAAACCCGTCGCTGCGGTGTAAAAAACAAATACGCCAGCCGCACGTGTGTAGTCAATTGCATACATGAATGCACGGTAAACAGCGCAGTGATCGTATATTCAGCACAAATGAGTCGGATACCAGCGCTTATTTTTATGAATGAAAAAGTTCTGACCATTCACATGCAACGTTTTTACACGCCATCTCAAAAAACTTCGCTCAAAAGTAAGATGCCTTCACACGATCGTGTAAAAAGGCGCAAAAACAATGTTTTTTTCAAGGAAGGCTCAAAATGCCAAAAGCTTGAAAACTTGTTTTCAAAGAAAAGGTAGGAATCAAATATTTATAAATTAACCAAAGTCAGACTTTTACATGAAGGATTGATTGTAGGTGGCCTAACAAATAATTAAAAGTAAACATTTTAAAGGGTCTTTACATTTTATTTAAATCAAAGGATTCACACATTATTATATTTTAAAAAGGATTACATTTATTGTAAATTTTTATAAATCCAGAATTTTAAAGAGATACAAATATTTATTTTAAGCGAACGTTAGATCTGTTGAAATCATGCGACACTTTATGTTATACTGGCTCTTTGGACATGGTGTACAAGAACTGAATACTCTTGATTTTGTGACCTAGAAAGTAGACGTGTATACACTGGCTGTAAATAAATGTAAATTAAAGGTTTGAAATGATTGGCCTTGGTGCCCCCTTGAGTTGGCCTTGGTGCCCTGTGGAATTTTGATGAGGGCAAGGCCAAAGTGGCCTGCCCCTTTTTTGCCCAAGATCGAGGCCTGTTATAATGGTTATTATACTTAATAGTGACTTTAAATTTAAAGCTCTGTTGGCAAATCTGCCAGCCAATATGGACCATTAGACGGAACGTAAATATGTGCAAATACAAACGTAACGTCACATGTATTGCTTTCTGCAATAAACACAATATGGGTGACGCCACATTTGTGCTTATGTTCCATCTTCTAATGGTCAGTAGTGTTTAAGTGCTACATGGGAACGAGTATGGGCCCCAGGATGAGAACCTGCAAGAAAAGCTTACAAAGCAAACAAGAAGATTGCTTTGGTCAAGGCTATTCTTCTAGGAGAATAAAGAATTGAGTCTGTTAGTTTAAATTCTGTTCCAGAAGTTTTGTAAAAATTTATTAAAATATATAGTTCTGGTAAATTTTCTGGGGAAAATGCGAAAACGTATTCAAATGTGTGTATGAAAAATGACATTCCTTTGTATCAGAAAACTGGGTTAGTTTTTATGAATGCTAGGCTGTATTCCCTGCACCATTCCTCATTCATCATCAGAATCAACATCACTTTCCTTTTTCTTTTTCTCCCAAGCATAACTCATGATCATGAAATATTTGACAGTGACCATGGGAAACTGTAATGCACTATGGTGAATGTGCAACGTGCAATCATTCATTGTTATTAATCCATTTAATGTGCATTCTCTTTTCTTCATATCCTTACATCACTGATCTTTTATTTTCATACAACTACTGGATTCTTAAAATGCCTCTAATTCTGCAAGATACACTGAATATTGTTGATGCATGGTACACATTCCATGTATAGTGTTCTAGATGTTATGTATGTTTTTATGAAATATGTTTTTAATACTGATAACTGACAAGTTGCACAGAAACTTGCCTATCAATACATATACAATACATGTTCAACCGCCATTTGGTTCAACCACCATGTGGCATGAGATTTTTCGGTTGAGATATCAAATTTGAAGTTTTTGTTTTTAGCAGAAGTACACTGTTGTACAGAAGTAATTCTACATTCCAGAACTTATAAAGGAAAGATATAACATTGGTAATTATCAGATCATCAAATTTGAAATGTTAATCAAAATGTTTTACTTGGTCTTAAGTTGGTACATCTATCAATCATCCTGAGAAATTATTCCATCTTGGAGAAAAATATTAAAAGACCTATAAAAAATAGTACTTTGTAGTTTTCTCAAATAACATAGGCCTAAGCACATAATTATTGTGATGAAATTTTCACATATTAGCTCAGAATGATATATTTTATGAATATTACTAGATAGATGAAATGAATGTATATGTTTCCAAATACCAATGTTGTATGTTGCTTTTAATCTAAAAAAGAAATGAATCAGTGTTATATAAACTGTCTTGCGTTAAGTTGATGGTGGTACAGTTTAACCCCTAACTCCCTAGGCCCATTTGCTTACACATAACCTGAATCCTTCCTAACTCCCTAGGCCCATTTGCTTACACATAACCTGAATCCTTCCTAACTCCCTAGGCCCATTTGCTTACACATAACCTGAATCCTTCCTATCTACCTAGGCCCATTTGCTTACACATAACCTGAATCCTCCAAAATCCTTCAGTAGTAAAGCAAGCACATGACATGTATGCACACATGTGTTTCTAATCTGTGATACATGTACATGCCCTGCATGCATGGAGCAATAAACAGTGTCCACTGACCCAAGCACTGACCTTGCAATCACTACAACAAACACAAACATGGATGTACAGTACATGTACCATGGAAAGGCAAGTATGCCTAATAACCTCAATTCTCCAAAATCCTTCACTTTAGCAAAGAGCATGTAGCATGTAACCTCAATCCTTCAAAATCCTTCACTTTAGGAAAGAGGATTTTGGAGGATTTTGGGAGGGTTAGGGTTAATCATAATTCCCATGAAATATCCAATGAATACATATCTGACATCATTGTTCAATTAGGAGTATGTTTGCTGATCAAAATATTTGAATAACTTTTCACTTTTTATGTAAAAAGGTGTACTTTTCAATGATTAATTATTTTTAATGATTAACCAGTTCGCGTCAGGAATAAAAAAGTTTTTCTGGGTCCCTGTGCGGGTTTCTTTTTCCCACACAAACACGTTAATGGAAGCTTCCACAGCGCGTGGCCACGTCTACGTCTACCGAGCATGTCACTGTACGCTCGGCTCGTTGCCACGTCAACCGAGCATGCATACAAATATTCCGGAGTTTCCTATGGCGTGTTTAGACGCTCTCCGATCCGTGGTGCAAAAAAAATTGTGTGTATACACGGCCTCCGATGCGAACTGATTAATAGCTTTATATTTAATCAAACAAGTTAAATTTGGAGTTATTTTTCTTTTTTCCTCCTAACATTAATGTATAAACAAAACAACCTGCACAATAAGCCTTATCGAAATTGTGCGCGCAATGAATTATGGGAGTTGGGTTTTGGAAAAAAGTTGTAAACAAACGCACACGTTTGTGCACAAAGTCAATGAAGAAGAAAGGTGGTCGGTCAGAAACTTGAAGTTTTTTTATGTATTATAGCAAAATTATAGAGAAATTTTTTAAGAAATCGGTTAAATTATAAACAACATTTATATAATTAAGAAAAGAATTGATTTTCCCCCCCGGAAGCTACGCAAATGGAGGAATTCCCAGCTGATTTCTGATCCCCAGGTGCAATGACCATTAGTCTTTTAAGCATTTTTTTCTAAAAAATGGGGGTAAATTGCACATAATTTCATCGTATTTAAAAAACAAATTAAGCATTATGGTCAAACCATGGTCAAACCCACAATAATGATGATTATAAATTGGGAGTGTCGGTCGAGTGTAAAATTAAAAACATTAAAAAAAATTAAATAAACAAATAAATAAATACAAAATTGCTGCCACCCAAAAAACAAACCATTAAAAAAATAATTAAAATCAAGCAAAGTGCTAGTTGAGACAAGAACTATTATCTCATTAAGAAACTATTATATCTTATTATTATATTATTTTGGGACCTTCTGATTACTGCATCATGTTTCCTGATCGTAGATTGGGGACACGGATCACCACTCATTAGATCTGAAATGAGACTTGCCTATTTTAATCCCCTCGGGATTAATATTGTATTAATTATAGCTTTTGGTTAATTCCAGTGTGACAGACGGGACAGATTTACACTACCTGTTTTTTTCAAAGGCCTGCCAAAAACAATCTGTAAGGTGTAACCTTCTAAGTTATGCATAAAGTCAAAGTAAACACTCTATATTTCAAATTAAAAAACAATCCATGAAACTAGAGGATTCAGTGGCTGTATAGTGACAAAGTAACATCAGCGTGACAGACGGAAATTACACTCAATCTTTTGAAAACGACTTTCATTGGAAAAAGCTATTTGTTCTATGAAATTTAATGTTTTTTCTTTTAAAGTTAATCACTTTTATACAAATAATCAGAAAACATTATGACTTAGTTTTTCAAAGTTGTGACAGACGGGATGTGACAGACGGGACATTTTTGTACGCTCAATAAAGCATCATTTAAACTAGTCCTACGATGATCAAATGTCATTTTTGGAATTTGTTTTGAATCAACAACAACTAATACTACAAATTAATAATAAAGTTACTTTCAACATCAATTAATTAGAGAGTACCCCTTTAAGAGACAACTAATTAATTAACATTTCACTTCAAAAGTCACTATTCTTTAATATTTTACTATTTTGGCACTAACAAGTATGTGTAAATAGATAACAATAAATATTATGTACTAGATTTAGCTTTATAATCTGAATGAAAGTCAAACATTTACATTTAAATTTTGGCACTTTTGCATTAAAACCAATTAATTTTTCCCGTTTCTTCTTCGAACAATGTAACTTGGGTGAACTGTTATGTAAGGTTTTCTCTTTGTAACCTATACTACAGATTCACCATACTTGTAACTTCAAACCATGTAATCCAGAAGTTTGAGTCCCTCTACTCTCATGAGTAGATACATGTATCTCTCACAGTTGATTGGTTGTGCAGTTCTTTATGCAAATTCAGTATGTGCACATATTTATGTAGAATCCATGTTTCATCTTTTGGGTTAAAATTCTCTAGTGGTGGATAGGGAAGGTATCAGACTTCATAGTCAACCAATAATAATTATCTTTGAAGCATAAGAACTGTAACAGAGGAGAACTCGAATTTCCATCACAAAATAGGGGAAAATGCTACTTCCGTTTCCCCAAACTTCAAGCCTTGATAAAAATAAATCCAAGTGCAGTAGAAGGAAAACATCAACTGTTTCTGAAAGCTTGGTTAGTATACTTTTCAAGAAAAAATGATTTACATGTACAAGTAGAAAATGTACTTTGAAAATTCATGAATGTGGAACTCTTATAAATCCGGAATTAACCTTTTGTCAAACACTGATAAATTGTTGTTCCTACCTCTAATTAGATTGAACAAAAAATAATAAAAATTGAATATCAGGAACGTATAAAAAGGCAAGTGGCACAAGGCACTGTTTTCTCCTTTTTACCATACTTTAATTTATATGCAATATATATTTTTTGTCGATGAGGAGAATATTTCCAAAAGAAAGTATGTTCCGAAAACTGAACTGAAGAGCTTCTCGGCAGTTAGTAGTGATGGAGTTTGCCTAAAAAGTACAGTGCGACGAGCAAATTAGAATATAACTGTCACTCCAGAAATCAGCTGAGAAATCCTTCGTTTGCGTGGTTTCTGGGAATAAAAAATTATTCTTTTTTTAATTATACAAATGTTCTGTATGTAATTTAACCAATTCTTAGTAATTTTTTCCATAATTTTGCTATAATACGTTAAAAAAAACACGTCAATTTTCTGACCGACTACCTTTCTCCTCCATTGACTTTGTGCACAAACATGTGCATTTGTTTACAACTTTTTTCCAAATCCCGACTCCCTTAAATCATTGCGCGCTCAATTCCGATAAGGCTTATTTAAGTGGATATTTTTTCCATTTGCTATGATAACATCATTATTTCTTTCTCTTTCTCAATCTGATGTGTTCTGTACATGTACATGTATATTTGTTTTATTTGTTTTCATCACAACTTATCATTCTAATTAACAACAAATATTTGGCTTTTTGGAGAATGTTTTGTGAATTTGGCATCCCAATTTTGAAATGATTTGCAGATTTCACTTTTGTCATTGGATATGTGTTACTTTCTATTTATACTTGGTGTGTTGGGACTTTCCACAATTCCCCCACAGTGACCTGAGTCTGATTTAAATCACTGTTTGCTTATTAAGTGATTGCTGAAAATCAGTCTTAGGTTGATATCCCACTAAGACTAATACATGTGGATTGGGTCTTTAATCACTGCCTGATTCTTTCTCACCACTTCTAAATATATTCAATTCTTAACAGGGTACAGGAGACTTAAAATTATAAAGCAAGCTTATAAAACATGGTTTCATTCTCTCCATTCCTTTCTGCCATCCCCTGTTGATCATCCTAATTTGTATTATTTCATCATGTCTTCAATCTACTAGGAGCGACAGGACAATGTGTAGATAACTGTGGCACAGGTTACTATCTACCAGCCACTAGTGATTATGACTGTGCTACATGCTCTGCTAACTGCCTGGACTGTGACAGGTCAGCTAGCCAATGCACAAGTTGCAAACCCTCAAAGTTTCTCAAGGTAGGTCCTTTATGGGACAATATCATCAGGATCGGAGCAGACTTTTAATAGGGCATGGGATCATGTGTCCTAGTTTAAGTTGAACATGACTAGCTCATTTATGCAACAGCAACCACCTTATCATGTGGAGCATTATTTTCAGTCATGGCGTTAAACTAAACCTAGCACTCCTATTCCATGCTCTGTTGATCTTGACGATATTGTAACTAGTATTTGTACAATGTTTTGTTGCACTCTTTAAAGTGACCAAGTAGAACTTGTGACCTTAAGATTACTATTCGCACATGTTGTTAAACCACTATGGGCGAAAGGGCAGCAAGAGTGCGTCGCGTTTGGCGTATTTTGCAGTTGGTGTGTGTATGTGCGGAATATCTCGATCATTGGCTGGCAGAAATACATGTGTGCTTAGTACCATAACATACATGTACATGCATATAAAGTGTACGCACAATGCCAAAGTGGCTATCATCAAGACACTGGATGCAACTTCACCGCTAGAGCTGAGCGAATACCCATATCAACTCAGCTATCCAGACTTATGCTTGGCAGTTTCCCAAATACATGCATCTTTGTTCAAGAAGCCATGACACTCATACATGTACATACTGTGTTACAATGCTAAACCTGGGAATCATTCAGAGAGGATGTGATTGCTTTATGTACCTAGTCAGTTTCCCTTGTGGTTCATATGATGATGTATGTGTCATTAACATCCACACTACCGTCTGATAATTTAGACATTTTGATTGGTTGAAATGAGCGAAATTTAAAGGAGTGATAACTGACCAGCAACACAGATGTGTCACCAGCTAAATTGTGTCATAGAGTACTTCTGATGAGTACCAGTACCACAATTCTGCCTGCCACTTGCCTCTTATAAAGGAATATACAATAGAACAATAAGATCTTGTGACAGCCATTTTGTCATCTTTCATACAAATCAATTATATTCCCAAACTGAGGCTTACAGTTGTATGTATTGAGAGTCATGCTTTCATACAGGTGATCTGACAAAGTATTGCCACAGCATAATAATGGTCTAATTGAGTGTATCATAGAGTGGAAAAACTAATTTGTTATCATGATGTGCTTTTGTTTTGTTTCCCAAATATCTTTTTCTGGTTTCTCATTTCTTTTTTTAATCTACAAATAACCATGAACATTTGTTTCTGTTTCCATCCTTTGCATGAAGCTTTAAAAATCAATGGTGAAAAGAAATTTAGTCACAAGACAAAACACTCGCCCACCCAGCTTCAACGTACGTCACATAACAATGCATGCATGCATGCTGAGTTTTGCACTCAGACCAGGGAACCACCAATCAGAGATCTTTCTGATTAATTCACACTGAGTGCTCAGTTCATGCACAGATCAGCCATTCATAAAACATTGATAACCTTTTAAGTGCATGTCTGGGTGTCTTTTGGACACCCTATTTGGTAAATGATGTAAGTCCTGTTTTATTGGTATATATGTACATGTAGATACACATACATGTACAAAAGTATAACATATGTGGACACTCTAAAAGCCTTTTTCCAAATCCTTGGTATTATACACTGATTTAGACATACATGTACATGCGCAACATGCTGTACGTGCGCAACGTAGTGTACATTTAGCTTACAAGTATGTTTGTTATATTAGACGGTATACATTTCAGACATCAGGTTTCATGACATTGCAATTAATCAGGTGCTGGTGGTCACAAGTTGTTTTCAACATTTATGATAATATTACACCAGTATTTGAACAAATAAAGGAATCTTCTGAAATTGAAACAAAAATGTGAATATTTATATATATTTGTTATTTTTCAGTATTCCACAAATATGGAATTTCTTAGTCAAAATTAATGAATTTAAGAAAAATCTTTGCTTTTAGAATTGCTAAGTTGCTGTAAAGCTAATTTACAATGATTTTTTGTTCATTTTTGTCAATTATCATCTACATGGACATGTAGTGCTTGGTAATTTCGCTCAATATTTTATTTTATTTATAAACAAAATTTGATTTAAAAAACTGTTTATCGTATTATAAAATTTTACACTATCCAATTTCGTTTTCTACATTTAGTTACATGTACACTTATCCATTGCACACTGTCTTGTGTTCCTCCAAGCATTATGCACAGCATCTGTCTACATAATGTGCTCCAGAGAGGCAAAAACATTGATGACGCACATTCAGTGTGCTCATATTCAGTTTCTTCACAACATTCTCTTAGAGATTGGCAAAGTTTATTGACCTCAAGGTGGCATTACATTATTACATGTTCTCCTTGGCACATTGCCAAAACAGATGAAGTGTCTGAGAGACCTGCTCTAAGGTGTCTTAGAGTGTCTATATATCAATTGGCAATGTTCCAAGTTGACAGATAAAGCTCATCATAATTTAAGATATCTTAATGAATGTAGTTGTCATCATTTTATTACATTGATGTTTCATAGAAGTAGATAATTGCCGTTTCATGTACATGTACAGTAAGAAGTTTTGTCAAAAATAAGCGGGTTACAAAAACATGAAAAGAATATGTCAATATCTCAATTTTGTTTAAAAAAGGGAAGGTACAAAATTGGTACAAAACTGCTTATATTGCTTCTTAGAATCAAGAAACCTAGAAAGTTTCTGCTTATTGTGTTGTTGAAAACAGTGAAATATTTGTATTCATTCTACCCAGAAGTACAGTAGGAAGGAGTAAGTCCTCTCAATTACTAAATTCAAACTAGAAATTATTTCACTTTTCTTAAAGTTTCATGATAAAATTCGAAATACATGTAGATATTTATCGAAATACATGTAGATATTTATATTGCCAATGATACAAACTGCCATTGTGCCATGTGTAGGTACATGTACATGTCATTGGCGGATCCAGGGGGGGGGGGGCTAAGGGGGCTGTAGCCCCCCCCTAAAATCGTAGAAAAAGAGAGAGAGGGGGGAGGGGAGGGGAGGGGAGGGGAGAGGAGAACGCACTCCCATTCCCACAGTGTGCTTTGTTTTTCTCTCCCTTTGATTATTTCATTGTAATTTTTGTAGTACTGAAAAATAATTGTTTTTGATTCACAGCCCCCCCCCTAAAAAATGTTCTGGATCCGCCCATGCATGTATATACATAGAATTGATAAATAGTCAGCATCTGCAATGTTAAATGGTTTATTTCCAAGAAAAGTGTTATTAGTACCACACTGTTAACATCCAAAAATAGAAGGCCTATTGCGATGTAGAATAATAATTGGTTGGATTGCTGGAAGGATAATTGGGATAATATGTTTGTGAGCATAATGCATATATGTGTACATTCGGCCAAAATAAGCTGATTTTTGTATTTTTACGGTTTTCCCCTTAATTTGTAAAATATTTCTGTGCACATGTACATGTATGTATACATACAATAATGGTACATGTACCGTACAATGTATGTCACCTTAAAAAGGAAGACAATTTTGTAAACAGGCAGAACTTTTACAAGTACATGTATGTTTTCTCTATTTTAATATTTAATAACCCACCTGTAAAAGTTTCAACTTTTTATATTGTGTCATACTGTCATTAACAACAACATTTATTAACCCTCCTACTACTACAACTACAAGGGTCAAAATCAGTCAAAATGTTGATATACTTGCCAAGGTATGATCTAGTGCACTTAAAACTCAGTTGGTTTGCTCTATATGCGCTAGAAATGGCAGCAATTGAGCTGTATACTCCCCAGGGAGCTGAGATGGTTTCAGGAATGATTTATGAGCCTTATGAGCAGGGATAATAATATAATGCGCCTTGAGCACCACTTAGTTGGTGGATACGTGCGCTATATAAATCCACACATTATTATTATTATTATTATTATTATTATTACTGTCAAACCTTACGTGTAGTAAGTACATTTACAGGTCAAAATCCAGTCAAAAATGCCCCTGTGTGCACATTTGGGACAACAGTCAAAACAGGCAGTTGACTGATTTTGACCTCTATAGCTACTTGCCACTAAAGTGCAGCTATGCATGTATTCCTATATTTCATATTGAATGAACATGGAATTTAGGAAAGATTACTTTTTCCTAAATTCAAAGTGGAAATCTTCTCACCTTTTCCTGAAGTGACTGCACCTCATAACATTATTTCTAGGGAAGATTTATTCCATCATCAGCTTTACATGTAAGTTTCACATTACAATTTGAATATTTTATTATTTTTGAATAACAACTCTCAGATAGTATGTACTACAATGCACGTATTAGAAGTTTGCCAATATTAATAATAATAATAAAGATTTGTAGCACGCACATATCCACCCTGCTGGACACTCAAATGTTGTACATTTTCCCTTTAAACAATATAACTTCCAGAGTAGTTTGTGTAGCCTGGAAATCTATTTGTGTGATTTAGACCGGTTGAGTAACCAATGACGTACATGCACTTCTACTAGAGTTCGCAGTTGATAATCTCACACACATAACATAATGTAACATAGAAAGTAACCAATGCAAAACACTCTATGACTTCAAATTACATTTGACGTAACTACGTAGTTGACGTCGTTTAGGCTTGTCATCTGCATTGTATCCAACATAACAAAGAGTAAATTCCCTGAAAATTATGTGACATTTACATGTACCCTTTGACATTTGAACACATATTGGGGATGGGGACATAATGGCCAATGCCATTATGGTCACAGGTGCACATTTTCATCTAGTCTGCTCACATCATGTAAGTTAAACACTGATGACAATACCTGGCCAGCTGGAGAGACAGGGCATCATATGATGACAATACCTGGCCAGCTGGAGAGACAGGGCATCATGTGCAGCACATTAACAAAATAAATATCAGAGCTTTTGTAAATTTTCCAAAGAATTTATTTTTTGGGGGAGGATAGATATAAGTGCATATTTATGTATGTTTTGAGATACAGTGCCTTTAAATTTTTCAAGATTTGGTAAGCTAAATGTTAATCGGATTTTTGGTACGATGTGTAGGTATACCAAACTACCAGTTATGTACAGAGGCAACTATTACACGTACATGTACCTGTGTTAAATAAAATGTACAAATATTTATCAATAAGCAATTGTTATTAGGTTATTATTAATATTCAAATAAATCATTGAACAATCATGTATACATGTATTCATAATAATCATTAATAAAATAAAATAAAATATAACATTTTGCAACCCATTGTATATGCATGATTGATTAAATTCATTCATACACTTGGAAAGAGAACTTCATTTGACATTAATGATAGAGGGGTATAATGGGTTTTTAGGTTTTTACTACATGTAGTATGTACATGTACATAGCAACTTCAATCAAACGATGTATACATCATTATGGTGCAGGTGTTTGATGTTTGTATGATGTTTTTGGCAACTGTCCAGACCGCCGTGGGCCAGCAAACAAGAAAGTCCTTGCTCTTAGGATCACAGCCAGACTTTTAAGCACATACATGTATAATATCCCTCTCATCATGACCCCAAACTAAGTGTATTTCATTCAATCAATTCACTGCATATTCACCATCTGCCAGGCAAGTCTGGGAATATCAAATCTTGTAGTAACCTTTTGCACTTAATAGGGGTGGACGATATCATGATAATATCGTAACGATACGATATTCAAAAAATTATTGGCTAAAACGGTTATGGTTTTGAAGATATAAAAAAATCACCATATTGACGATCTTCAAAAATATCTCCAAAAATATCGCCGATCTTCCAAAAATATAGCAGATCTATATCAAATTTATATCGCTCTTTTTAGTTAAAATATCACCGGAGAGATAAATTACCTCCAAATTTCATGTCAATATACGTTAATATCAACGAAGTTACGGTAAAAAAAAAACATTTCAAAATTGCGACGTGGAGCCGCTCAGGTTCCCAGGACCGTACCATTACGAAAATGACATCATTTTGAAATGGGGAAACATGGGGTACATTATGAGAGGGTCAATCAAAAGTCAACCAACAATTGCAGACACAGCACCAATAAGTAAATTGTAACATCATATTTCTTAACAAAAGAAGGCATTTATAAACCACAGGTTTGTTTATGGACGTCATGGTGAGTTCTTTTTTATGAAATGTTTGTCGCACCGAGCGGCAAAAATCTAAGAACTCGGCTCGTTTTGGAGCGATTCAATTTAATTTTTGATAATTTTCAGAAATGTTTATTACCTACGCAACTTCCCTATAGAACTTGCATGTAAAAGTAGTTCATATTTCGGTGTCCAATGTCGTTAATGTATGATACATACATCTGTTTATGTATTTAACAAAATCCGCGTATTGAGACGATAATAACGTATATCGCCGATATCATGGCCGTCGATAATGTATTTGATTATTGAATATGAATATAGGACGACTTACATGTATATGTACAGTATTAATTTCTTTACGTAATGGTTGAGAGTTGAGACATCAATCATGTCAAAATGTAACCAAATAAGAACATTTAAAGTATTGGTTAAACAAGTCCTTTATATGCAATTTATGATTTGATTTGTGGGAAATTTTTACAAAGAATGCAATTAGGAATTAGGAAAATTAAAACTGTATATATTTGAATACACGTGTGAACAATATGTAATCGTAATAAAACCAATTGCCATCAGGTATAGCATGTACTAGAACAGTCCATTCTTTATGTAGGTACAGTATGTACGGTACATGTGTGCTATATTGTGCCATCCTGAACAATAAGTTACCATGGTAACTAACCCGTGACGAAGATACTACATGTACATGTATTAATATTGAGAACGAAATTTACACAAGTATGTATGATTATTTTAATGAAACAGCCATTAGGCAAAAAACATTTCTGGTTTCTGCACACATCACCTCAGACCTGCATGTCCACATTTTTAGTTTTCTTTTTTTTTGCTGTGAAATGATGTCCAATTGCAGCCAAAATTTCTGGATCAATTGAAATTCTGCCACGCTGTGTTTTATACAAGTTTTTAATATAGGGGTGTGAACATTTGCCTGATTTGTGCAGCGTCACTTAGCCACCATACTTCGTGTGTGGTTCCAATAACCGCGCATGTATCACTTTTAAAAAAAAAAATTAAAAATTAAAGATTACCAAACAAAAAAAAGTGTACTGCACCATTTTTTTTTTGGCCTTAACATTTTAGAAAGTTTATTTAAAAAAATTAGATTAAGAAAACAAATAATTTTTATGAATAACATCAATATTTAAAACAGCATCCTCAAAAGTGGAAAATACCCTGAATAACATACTATCTACTCTAGTTTGAAAAAGTGCACTTACTACATTTGTAATACTAATCCATCCAATTTGAAGATGGGATCAAGTTATCATGATTGCGGGGGTAGTTTATAGCCTACATCACCATGTAAGGATCTTTTGAGAAGGAATTATGAGAGGTTTCAGGGGACATTTATTTTATAGTCCCTGCAACATTGTATGTCACATGAATGAAACAAGAATGTGTGTAATTGTGTATACTGCACGTGATAGAAAAATGCGTGGGCGAATCTTACACTTTCATGAGTATTGGAGCATGCTTGTGGTAATGTCATGTACATGTACATGTATTGTATTACATGCGTCTTCAAATTTGCCATTAAATGTGACAATGTCAACAATAGCAATGATCAACAAAAAGGTAAAAGCATGAATTGGCAAAAAGCAAATTAAGTTTCTATCCTGGGAACTGTGAACATGCAGAAATGAACATGTACATGCACAGCCCGCTGTACATGTACAGTGTACATATATATATTCAGTGTGATATTAAACCAACTTCTGAGGCAAATAAAGGGATTGATACTACATGTAGATAGGCAGAGGGATACATCCCCCTAGAGTTGTACATGAATTGTTGTTGTATGCCATGTTATCAGTTCTCTATCAATGAAGTTTCATTATTTAAATCCATGGTAACAAGTGCAGTTTTACAATTTACAAAACACAGAAAAATTTATAGTAACTACCTGTATTATGACTCAACCAACTTTGTGATGATAACCTCCAACCTTCGCTGATGTATACTGATACCCACATGAACTTGTTCAATGGCCATTGGTCAACAAAATCCCTAGATACAATTTGTAAAAAAGTTGATGGAAATAGTTGTCTTCAATAATGATAATAATAAAGGCTATTTACAAAGCCCGGTATCCCCCAAAAAGATGCTTATGGTGCTGGAGGGGAAAACAATGTAAATTAGAACAGTAAATTAGTGAGAGAAAGCTAGTCTGTACACAATCATGTGCAACAAAAATACAATGCAAGAAATTCATCAAGTAATGTCAATTGCTATATTAGCCAGCCTGCCATTATTGGGCAAGCTTGGTGGTTGAGAGTTAAAGACGTCTGCACTACGAAGCAGAATGTCAAGGGTTCAATTCCTGCCTGAGTTGCTTACAGACATTCAGAAAGCACTGAGTATACAGTACTTCATAAACGCACATTGGTGTAGGGCAAAAATCAAATCAATTGTTGTATCACTCGACACAAGAATTTCTTTTTAAAAATACAGTTTGTTAAAAACACTTGTTTTACTCTATCTCTCTCACTTCTCCTTTTCATGAACAGGATTCGAGCTGTGTGGATTCATGTGGACCAAGTGAGTTTGGCAACACCGCAACCAATCGCTGTGAATCATGTGATTTGACCCAGTGTCAGACCTGCAGGGATGGAACTAGGAATGATGACTGTAAATCATGTCCAGCGGGGAAGGTCCTTAAGGTATAATCATTAGATTCCTAAAGCCCTTTTCACACGAGCACTGATAACGAACGTCCTTGGTTATGGGTGCCGGTTGTCTGTCACCATGGTCGCTTGCGATTTTGTAACAAACTTTCACACCACCAACGTCCTCGTTTCAGAGCTTTTGCAGTTGTGCAATCCATATATCGCTGGTACTGCGCGCAGTGCCCATTCACTGAACTCTCTTGTATGGGTTACCAATGGTTTAAGTTTCCTCGAAAAATGATATCGTTCCGCGAAATCATTCACCACTATATACTACGTAACTTTCTCCTAGTTTCCTGACAATTTTCTCCTCGTTTCTCGACAATTATTACTATGAATATCGGCTTAAAGTATTCTTGCAGAATTCTTGGCTGAATGTTAACTTTAATTCTCAAAAATGTTGCTCCTATTTTTTCGACCATTTTTATATACACCTTGTTTCCTGACAATTTTTACTCGTAATTTCGTGACAACTATCTCCTCGTTTCTCGACAATTATCACTATGGATATTGGCTCAAGTACTCTTGCAGAAACTCCGACAATCAATTCTCGGAGCTATTATGCTAACGTTAACGTTAATTATTCATCAACGAACAAGACGAAGACAAACGGGAAAGATGCACATACAAAAAGTTGTTTACACATCCAGTATTGCAAGCTAATCTAGTGACGCGTACTGCGCATGCGAAATGATACCGCCAAAGCAAGGGTCCCCTGTTTGGGCGCATGAAGCGTTTCACACGACCTATCTTGGCGATTTAAACATTGTTGCGATTTTTTTGGAGGAGGTCTTGATCTCTGTTATAAACAACGAGGGTCCGTGGTAATTATTTAACAAGGGTAGCTTTCACACGACTGGGATTTGCTATTTTTTAACATGGATGTGACTTATCGTCAAGGTCCTTTGTTAAAACGATCTCGTGTGAAATAGCCTTATCTCTCTAAAGAACATGTCAGTTAACTAGCAAACTAGTAGGTACAAATATTTGTGTCTATGTTATGCTAATTTTGAATAGCAAAAAGTGAATTATGTGTAGCATTTTGCTGTGCGATACAAGGGAAATTATTCACTGGATGTTTGCATTGGACCAATTTAATTTCTTCTCCCTCCCCCCCCCCCCCCCTCTTTATTTTTGGTCAGAGCTTAGATTTAACAATAAGTGTGGACTGGTGACCTTGCTTTTATTGCATTATGTACCCTGAATATATATTTTAAAAACAATGTATAATTTCTTCAATAAGACATACCCTGTGTGTTCTCAGGTTTAGTTTCAGAATTATGCAAAAATTGGCCGAAGGGCAGGCGTCTTTGTGGTGGAACTTATAAAGAGGATAGATAGATAGATGAAAACTTTATTACGTCACGTAGTGAAAATTAAAAAGGCTTTGATCAAAACAGGTTATAAAATGGTACCTATAACAACATGTACATGTACCTGATTACTGATCAGCATATCTCCTTATCCACACAGAAACTATAGAGACCCAGAGAAATAAGGTGCAGTGTAGTGTACAGTTGCATGTATGCTCTATTGTGATATTTGGCCTTTGTATCTATACATGTTGGCACTGGATCAAGTTGAAACTGGAATGTTGTAAAATAATGAGTAATGGTGATCATGACTGCGGAATCCAGTTCAAAGATCTAGTTTTTATTTGAATTTTGAGTGCACTCAACACTTACATCCTGGTTAGAATTACATTTATACAATCCGATAATTTCATCAGAAGTGAAGTGTGATATTTTGTTTATTGACCTCTTTAACAATGAAACCTTAAGACTCACTACATGTTAATAAAGATATATACGTGCAAAATATCACATCATCAAAGCCATTGTAAGATCACCCAAACCTAGATGCTATAATATTTGGATTGATTTACAGGAAAGTCGTAAGATCTAGCCTCCCCAACCCAGCTGCATAGCAGTCAGAAGGCCAGGCAGATAAAATCAGCTTTGTAGACAAACTTCTCTTTTTCTTGTTACAATTATTTAATGAATATATGAAAAGAGATTTTTCATTACTCGCTCCCTCTTCTGTAAACTTTTACATTTAAAGGTCATGTGTCTTTGTTTTTATGTTCACATTTGACTCCTGTCTCATTTTAAAAACTAAAGACCCCTTGAGTTGTTGTCAAACAGTACTGCCACACCATCAAGCCAGAGGTCGATCTGCGGTTGACCACAAACCTGGCACGCGGTAGCACTTTTATTGAACACGGAATACGCAGGGTCGGTTAAGTTCACGTCAAGACCGAGATACGGAAATTGGAATGACTAGGCTTAATGCATGTTTTCGAATTTATTATACAGTACTGTATATTTATTTTGTAACAAGTTTTTGTGTTATTCCCCCAATAAATATGTATTATTTGCCTTCGGTCCATTGTATGCAATATAACGTGCAGTACAAGATGCCTCATAGCAAACCATATGAATTGAGAGGAGTTTATAACTTGAATACATGTCTGACACAGACTGATGGCTCTTTCAAATATTTTTTTTTTTTTCAGAAATCGTGATAGAATTTTCAGAATTTGTTTGAGCATTCATTGAGCATCTTCGGCTGACAGCTGTTTTAATACGTATTTCGTGATTCTTCAACTATGTATGAATGTACATACTGACATTTTACCACCAGCTTTTGCGTCCTTTATCCTGGCGTCGAAAAACCATTAGTCATCATTTCCGTTTGTAGTAGATCATGTGCTGTGACACCCAGTGTATGTTACCCCACACCAGGCCTGGTAATTGACATTATTGGATAAAGTCCAATAACCTAGCACTGACCCTCAGTCTGGGACTATGATGTATCCCCGCTGTGTCCTTGTCCATCCATAGAATATAATCCCAAACATACACTTAAAGTCACTCCAACATGAGGAAAGATCATAATGACTTGGCTGTATGCCTTAGTAACTAACCCGCAGCATATTGCTACATATCCTGCTACATATAGTTGTATGGACTGAACTCTCAACCCCGTCAGTGAATCTGAAGTATTCACATTGTGTCATCCCAGGTATTTCATTCTTGGTGGCCATGTTAAAGGAAAAGTACATCATTGGTTGTAACCTTATTACAAAATAACCAACTTAGTATCCAATTTAATGTGAAGTTTGTAAAGGTACTTATCTGGAAATTTCTTATTTCAGAGGAAACACTTGCAAATATGCACATTTTCCAAAAGAAAATATTTTCTGTAAAACATTTGAATGTTTTTCCACACTTTTCTCTTGACTTCGACGCCACATTGACCTGAAACTTTCACAGGTTGGTTGCTGAATATATCTTGATTCGAAGAAATAAAGCATACTCATAGAAGCAGATTTGCCAACATATTCAGCATTGTATCTTCCCTAGGAAAAGTGAATGAGCTTGTATCTCTCCTACTACATCAGTGAGATAAACTGGTCAGGTTAATTGACCTATCACAATTTATAACTTACCAGGCCACACCCCTAAGACAACCTCTGTTGAAGTTTGTGCAGGAGTTTTGCAGTTTACACATTTAATTTCAGTTGTTTGAATTGGATAATATTTTATTAGTTATGTTAACTTGATTCTGCTGTGGGAGGTAATACTTTCCACTGCAGATGCACGCTTAAACAGGATGTTTTCATTTTTCATGCATTGAATATTTAACTGCTGCATTTACCCAATTCTGCAGCAGCCATGTAGGTTAATTGGCAGATGAAGGTATCACAGATTCACTACAAGATCACTAATTACTTCAAACCTACTTGGTGTACTTATTAGTTGATTTTCTTTCCTCCATGATTGACGATGGTATTAAACATCTCTTGAAGTGGCTTTTTAAAAACAGTCAAATAGTATTCCCCAATTATTTATTTTCAGAATTTTGTTAAACTGTATAAAAATTCCACATGAGACTGGATACGAAGTTTGATTTTAACAATCATACATTTAAAATACATTGTTAACTGATGACACAACATTATATAAAGCTGAATCTTTCACAGGTTGGTTGTCTAATATATACACATAGCCTAAATTAAAGAAAGTTTTGTAGGAGCAGTTTTGCTGAAATTACCGATGATGTGCCTTTAAATTTAAGGCACCCCCATCATTTGCCACTGGCTTATTCGCACCGTGCATGAGCCGTTGAGGGCACATGTTGTTAGACCACTGTGGGCGAAAGGGCTGCGATAGTGCGTCACGTTTGGCGTATTTTGCAGTCGATGTGCATTTAGTACCATAACATACGCGCATAAAGTGTACGCACAACGCTCACTTGAAGCCAAAGTGGCTATCATCAAGACACTGTGTGCAAATTCACCGCTAGAGGGCTACGATGTGCACTGAGCGAATAGTAATACCAAGAAGTCAGCGCTTCATTTCCATAAATGCACCAGAAATTGTTATATTATTTAACATCTTGATTTATGGTTTGCCTTTGAGAAAGAACCTGCTACAATGTAGGTTAGAAACTAAGGCCAATAACTACTACATGCATTTTGCAGATTAATTCATTTAATTCTGCAAACTCCAAAGAACTGTAGAAGGTTACAAGAAAACTCAACAAGTGGGACATGTCTTAGTGAATTGGGGAGGGGGCTACTGTTGCTTCCAAATGGTCAATGATGGTGAATAGTTTTATTTTTCCTCATCCATCCTCCTGATCAATCACCATCACCCCTGCTAACTCTATGCAGGGATATACACTTGTTAAGAAGTCCCATGAAACCTCTACAGTGCGTATCAAAAAAAAGGTAATCCGAATTCAGGGCGTTAATATGCCAAGGTTATTTAGTTTGACAATTTACATGTAGTGTACCAAAGAAGAGGAACTCCTCAGCTTTCCATTGATACCTGTATCGATCCATTGCTGTCACACAAGGCCGAGTACATTGTTATTGAAAATGGCAAATTCAAATCGCATTTTTGCAAGTTTGGGTAATCAGTTCAAGGCAGTCTGAAATGGACGCATCACTTGACTGCCTAGATGATTATGTAAGATTTTTAAGCTGGTGCGGTAATCGTCTGTTACGACATCCTTTTCTTCAAGTTGGGTATTTAAGAAGGGCCTGGGTTTAGGGACAGGTAGTTGGAAAGATGGTACAACTAACGACTGAACAGCGAGTTTTCGTGATTACAACATTTCACCAAACTCACACGGTTTGCAGCAAACTCGCGATGCTTTCAGGGAACGTTTCCCAGAACGGGAGCCCCCAGCAGCCAAAACCATCTGGGCGAATGTTAGAAAATATCAAGAGTATGGCACTAGCCTCAACCGCAACAAGGGGAATTCTGGCAGGAGGCGCAGGCGATCAGAAGGAACATTGCAGCAGTAAGGCAGCAACTTTGGAGCATCCTAGGGACACCAGCGCAAGGCGAAATGGGCTGAGATTGCCTTCGGCGACATTCAACAGAATCACGAGATTGGACCTCCACCAGCATCCATATCGGATTCACATCCGACATCAACTTACGCCAGGAGATTTTGCTAGAAGGTTGGTGTTTGCCAGATGGTTGATAGCCCGTACCGAGAGAGATGTCAATTTTCTGCGGAATCTCGTAATTGGTGACGAAGCTGCTTTCTCCATGAACGGCAAGGTCAATACGCATAATGTTCTTGAATATGCACCAGCAAGACACCCCCCAGAATTCAATTTTGAGGTTAACATGAGTCGACAAAAGTGGACTGTTTGGTTAGGACTTTGTGGAAGTGGTCAGCTGATCGGACCGTTTTTCTTTCAAAGGAATGTCAATGGTAACATGTATCTGCAGATGCTCAATGATAACGTTTTACCGCAGCTGCAGGAACACTTTGAGCGACAGGTTCGTGGGGTCTTCAGACAACTCTGGTGGGCCCAAGATGGCGCCCCAGCACATCGCCTTATCGCTGTCCGAGATCGTCTGAGGGAACTCTTTGGCGAACGAGTCATCGCCGTCAACCATGAGGTGGAATGGCCACCAAGATCACCTGACCTCACACCATGTGACTATTTCCTTTGGGGACATTTGAAGAACAAGGTGTTTGCAACTCCTCCCCGTGATCTTGATGAATTGCAGGGCCGTATTCGAAATGAAGTGGATGCTTTATGCCATAATCCGGCTATGGTGAGACGAGCAGTGCAGGACATGCTCCGTCGCTGTCAGCTTTGTGTCGAAAAGGGGAGGTGGACATGTTGAAGGTGTGGGTGCATAAAAGGGCAATGTTAGAAGAGATTCTTCTTCAATAATGTCCAGTCATTCCTAAAGAAAATCTGGTTTATCATACTGACTTTCACTAATTATCCTGCCTTGCACTGATTACCCAAACTTGCAAAAATGCGATTTGAATTTGTCATTTTCAATAACAATGTACTCGGTCATGTGTGACAGCAATGGATCGATACAGGTATCAATGGAAAGCTGAGGAGTTCCTCTTCTTTGGTACACTACATGTAAATTGTCAAACTAAATAACCTTGGCATATTAACGCCCTGAATTCGGATTACCTTTTTTTTGATACGCACTGTATATTACCATGCATTGAACACATGATTGTGGTTTATTAATACACCCTGTACAAGAAGGGACTTGATATTTGGCACTCTGCATTCATCACATTTATTACTGTGGTTTATTTATAAGTAGGTGTATGGCTATAAGAATATGCTACACATGCCTTATATAGGGTTTGCCAGCTTAATGTGGGTACAAGTTTGGTCAATATCCTCAAGAAAGTTGCTGAATAAAGCATTAGGAATGTGTGTAAACCAAAATTGGTCTGCTATGAGATGAGGACTTGTAGGAATATACAATCACAGTATGTCAGTATGTCACCTGGTTGATCTGCTTCATGCAATTTAAACAATGTCAGTATGGAAAGATTATTTATAAATTGAATAATAATTAAAATTAGTCATTCTTTAAATATTTGGCAATACATTACAATAAACAATAATGAATACCAGTTTTCATTGTTTTGTTTCCATAGTTCTCATCTTGTATAGGAAATTCTTGGTTTTCCTCGGAACATTTTGTTTGATTTGCAACCTGAGTGAACTGATGAGTCCATTTAATTTCATCAATTTGTAACCTCTGTTATTATTCTTTTCGTTACCATAGGGATCATCATGTGTGCAGAGCTGCGGTCCAGATATGTTCAGCCAGGCAAGTGTCTGCCAACAATACTGCGACCATGGTTACTATGGCAACTCAGCCTCCTTCATCTGCCAGACATGCTCAGAGGAATGCCTTACCTGTGAGTTCAACACAGAGTTTAGCATCATATGCAAAACGTGCATAGCCCCAAAGGTATGGAAATGCGTGGTATACAAATAGGTGCTTGAAACCTGAGCACCAGTCAATGTTTTTTTTTTTTTTTTTTTTTCGAATCTTTTGACTTGACGGGAAAAACTGGCAATCGTCATTTCAAAAACCAAAAAAAGTTGGTCAGTAATTTTCACGATTTGTTGTTCAGACTCAGGATTAGACTCGGGGACATAATGGGAACTGCACAAATATTATTTTTTTATTATTAGTAGAAGAAAAATAAAAACAAATTTTGTGCAGACAATTCTGTTCATTAGTCTGAATAATTGAAATTCAATTCAGAGCTGGTCTTGGGGAAATCAATCCAGTAATTTCCAATATAGTGTTTATAATTTTAAAATGTCGTTAGAAGATTTGTTTTGTTTTTTACTTCCCAAACTTCCTGAAGAGAAAAAAAGAAACAGCTGTAGTTGTTCATTAACACAAAGTAATTGAATAACGATGTATGCTAGTGTGCTTAATGTGGTACCCTTCATAGTTTAAAAAGGTGTGTTAAGTCAAGCATCACACCAAAATATCAATATAGCCTTCAGCTTATTGATGGTTATCTCAAATCATTTGCAATGTAAATTCATCCTAATAACATCTGTTTAATACCCCCAACAAAAAATAATAATAGTTATTTTAATCAAAAGATTGTTTGGGAGAGACTTGTACATATAGGTGTACCTTTGTGTTTATCTTACATACCTAGTCAGTTCAAACACAACAAAGCCACACACGTTAGGTAAACACAGACAGTCAACTTCCGTTTCTCTGTTTTTGATGCATAGGTTCATGACCCAGTCAAATACCCTGCTTTCTGGATTAAACTATAAGAGGTTTATTTACTCTTTGTGAGGCAAGGGCTTGGGGCATATCCCTCCCGTTGTACCCGTACAAGCTTGGAGGAAGTATCACCAGTGGTGCACAAAGTGCTTAATTAACCACAGTTGTGGTTGTTCATCATTATTGTCTGAAAAGTGCACCTCATTCTGAGGATGTGGAAAACTTTGTTGGAAATGACAGTTTGAGAATTTGCTTGTTTTAAATGTGGCATTGGCAGACCCAGGGGATTAAGTGGGTGGGTGCATATGTGCCTCCTGTGCATCCTCATACATGCAAATTTACCATACACTTTCATGTGTTCCCCATCCCTTTGTTCTCTTTTTTTAGCCTCTCTTAAATATGGACACCACTAAACAATTACAGAAATCGTTATATGCATAGAGCATATGATTACATATTGTCAATTTGTAACAAATATTTGTCTTTGTCTCCATCCCACACATGTACATTACATGTATGTATAATTTGCATTTGGCCCAGACAAAATGACCCACAAATGTACATTATAGACAAGCCATTCACAATAAGTGAATCAGTGAGTGTACACACACGCACATTCACACATTCTAATCAGATTTTACATTTAAAGACTCTTTTCAGTTTGTTGTAAATGATTCATTTATAGTATGTTATTACTGGAAAATAAAATAACCACAAAAATTCTGACATGAAACCAATGATTCTTCAATCAAAGCTATCAATTGAGAAAACATCACTTGTATTTTACTGGGCAAGCCGTGCATTTTGACATAATGTGCATGTTTCTTTATAAATTTTGGTTTTCAATTTGACTTATGTCAACTGCTTTTTGATTTCCATTGATTGGCAAGTACTGTACATGACCATGGACCATCAAGGGTTCATGATGCGACTGTTGCCATGATTGATTGGAATGGCCTTGTCTGTAGCCAGGGATGAGGAGAGATAACAGAGTTGCCATCATGTCAAGTTCATTGCCAATCCTCATTATGATGGCAGTCCTAAATGATATTGTTATTATACATTGTAGCTCTTCAAGAGTGAACTCATGTTGCCTTGGTTTTAAGCCATGGGGCAGGTTCTAGATTTGGTTGAAACAAGCAATGTTGTTATAAAGGAAATCAAATGGTATGAGCCAATATAAATAGATGATTTAAAGCCATTGTACACTATTGGTATTGTAACAATATACATATTCTAAAAATACATGATCACAGATTTACATGAAACAAACTTGTAGTAAAATTGATGATGGTATCAAACATCCCTTGAAATATTGAATAAATAAAATACAATAATTTGCCTATTAATTAATAAAATCAAAATTCCATGTTCAAATGAATTAGAAGTTTGTGTTTGCTGATCCAAAAATGTGCATGCTTTCACTTTTTTTAAACTTGTGAACTGCACAAAGTTGTTTAGTGTCTTGATTCTAAGAAAGTACTCATATACATGTAAGCAGATGTTGTTTGTCAATATAACCAATGTTGATTATCTTCCCTTTAAACTTTTCAAATGTATTTTTTACAAAATCGTTGATGGATACCCACGTTTTAGAAATAGTTTGACCTTAATGGGATAGCACTTATATTTACATGTAAATTTGTAATATTCAGGACTAGGCGTGTATTCAGCTGGACCATGGACACACAGAGAATATTTTACATCTGTTTTCTTATGCTACTGCTTGAAACTTACAACCACCTCTCCAACCTGTACTTTTTATATTCATTTACAACATTAGTATAAATTGACCTGATTACAAAATTAATATCTGAAAATTAACATGATGTGAAGTTGGTAAATGTACCAATCATCTTGAGCAATTCTTCTATTTGAAGTGCTCTCATTTCAGAGAAAACATGAATAAATGATAAGACATATTTGCTTTGTGTTTTCTGTCAAATTGTGACTGCTTTTTCACACATTTCTCATGACTTTGATTCAACATTAAACTGAAACTTTCACAGGTTGGTTATTTAAAGTACATTTTGTTTTAAAGAGTGTTGCAAATATCTGTACCTTCCCTTCAAAGGTAAACAATACCTTTGCCAGATGTTATTCAATAATAAAGTGGTGTCACCGCAAACAGTCTTTACTTATCCTTTTCACCATGCAAAACTTACTAATAATAAAGAGGGACCATCATTCATTACACAACACAGAATTCCGTCAGTGAAAATATATTTTAAATAATGTGTAAATAATAATATAAAATCTTACGGTTAAAAAGAAAAACACTATCACATGACTTTTTCTGGTCAATGATTTTGCCAGAAGAGTCATCTTCTTTTAACCAAGCAAAAGGTTACCTAAACACTTAAATAAATTGTCATCTGTTTTGTCATTTATTTCGAATGCAAGTTTTTACAATTATAGTGACATTTATATCTATGGTATGTCTACATGACCATTGCTGTCGTTATGACATTTTCCAAAAGAGGGACAGAGAGTCAGTGAATATGAATCAATTCACTGACCCAGATGTGTATAAGCAGCATACTCCACAAATATTGACTGAAAAGCAATGCCCTCCCTGTGCCTGCCCCCCCCCCCCCCACTGAAAAAGTCCTGGCTACGCCGCTGATGTAGTGCATCACTAATGTATTAAATTTCATCTTGAAGCCTGAATATATTGAACGTTACACAGTTTTGCAATTTAATTATAATTCATGTTATACATGAACTTTACATACAATGTAGATATGGTTTTAAAAATGCAAGGAAATACTCGATCATGGTTGACCAAAAAAAACACCTCATTCTGTTGGATAATGATTTTTCTGTGCATTAAATGGACCAATTTCCATTAAGTATTAATAAAACAAAACTGGAAACTATTATAAACAAGAGCTGTTGGTAAACAAGTGCTTTTAGTAAACAAGAACAGATCCTGAATAGTTAAACAGTTACATGATTAAAAAGGTACATCAAGTATAAGTCTGTTTGTGTCAATAAGGCAGATATGAGTTTGTTGATTGGTCAATTTGAACAAGCAAAGTTTGCTTTTACTTGGACAAAATAATGTTACCAAATTTGGTGGCCAATCAAATTGTCCAGTGGTCAACCCGAGATTCATTTGGTAGATGCCCTGTAGTTAATTTTCTTGATAATGCACCCTGTTGATTAACAGAGAATTCATACTCGAGGTATTCTTCTTCTTTTTTGTTTTCAGATCGTAATGAATGGTCAGTGCGTGAATACATGTCCTAACACCATGTTAGTAGCTCTGATGGACCAAAGTATGATACCCAACAGTGACCAGATACGATTGGTTGGTGGTAGGGACCAACTAGAGGGTCGACTGGAGGTAAGAAATTACAAACTCATAGACATACCCAAAAAACAAACATTGTTCCATATTTTAGGGGCAAGGTCATTAATCTCAGAATACATTTTACAAATAAATTGAAAATTTGAAAAACTAGGCATTCTGTATTCTGAAGTATATCAACAAAATTTTAATCCTTACAAAAGTTACTTTAGGTATCATGCATTGTATAGGAAAAATCTTTGATCTGTATATAGGGTATTTTAAGGATCTTTTAGGATTCATATCTAGGTGTTTTGTCACATTCTATTGGATTTTTATAGGATTCTAAAATGATTCTCAGGTAGGACTCTATATAGGTTCATATCTAGGTTTTTTCCTCAGATTCTATAGGACATTTTTGCAAGGGATTTTTCAGGATTTGTAGGTAAACAAGCATGTTGATGTTTACAAAAAACATTTCTGAATCTTCCTTCTCAGTCTTTGTGACAATAATGATCATGCATTTGGCCTTTATAAACCTTGACATGACTGTTTGTATCTTGTATCATTGGTTTTTCTTGTGTAGGTCTTTCATGAGGGTCAGTGGGGGTCAGTATGCAGTGATCGCTGGTCACTGAATGCCGCGAGTGTTGCCTGCAGACAACTCAATCTGGGTAAGAAAACCTTCATGAATGTTTCCTACCATCTATAAATTTCAACTTTGGTACTTGCTGTTCACTGGTTAGCTAGATGGCTAATCAACATCAGGCAAGTTCAGTGGTCCGTAGCCCAAAGATCTTATGTGACGCTTTGAGGCTCTTGAAAGATGCCAGATACCGGCCTCTCAGTTTGGGGGAGATTCGACTTTGACCTTGGTTGGTAGCTAGCTGCGAGCCTCAAAGCGTGATGTCAGTTCTTCGGCACAATGTATCCAATGAAACTCCTTGAATGGCATGGCCGGAGCCATCTAGGTGGTCAGTTGGTTAAGATATCTGTGCTAGTACGTAGGGAGTACTATTACACTGGGTGACAACACATTCAGCAGTACAACACTGTACAAACCAATGAGGTGTCCTGTGTAATTTGATGTTTCCTCGATTTATGAATGTTATTGGCAATATGCAATCTATATATTCAAACATAGTCATGATTGCATCATAAACTATATTTAGATATCACCAATCTCATTCCGTTGAGATCATAGTGTGTACTTTTCATAGTCACAGGGATCAAGATGTTATCCTTATATTTTTTGGAATGTGTTAACTCTTCATTATTTAGTGCCATGGCTGAGTGGTTTAGTGTGTCAGACTTTTGATTTTGTGGCTAAGTCTTGAGAATGTTGTTATGAACATACGTGTAGGCCAGGATTGTGTTGCTTGTGCCTAGGTCCTATGAAATGGAAATTTTTCACACTACATTTTTGGGGCTTAATATATGGTTTTGTATTAATAAAACAATACTTACTATTTTTATAAGTTTGTCATGAGTTATAACAATTTAATTTGTCCCCAAAATTTGTGTTGTCCCTTTTGATATCGCATTTCGTGACGTAGACCTAGGCACCGAATGACAAAGGACATTGACAATGCACATTCCTGACCATTATGCTCTGGTAAGCTTCACTGCAGCCGTCCAAACAAATTCGTTGATATTTTGGATCTGATGGGAATCTGTGCAGACTGACACCATTCTTTAGAAGTGTTGCTGTAATCAGCAACAATACACCTTGCCGGCATAACAACAAAAACAGTTACATAAGTTTGCACGCTGTATCATTCATATGTATCGATCGATGCGCGTCACAAATTTGTCCCCTTTTAGGGGCGCGGGTTCATCCCAAATTTTTTCTTTTTGCGATGTAAATCTCCAATACATTTTTTTAAAATTGCATTTATAGGTTAATGTGTGCATATTTTATAGTTTACAATGGAAAACATTTCTAATTCATTGGACCTTTGAGCAAAATGTTACCATATACTTGCTTCTCTCCCCCACCACCCCCACCCCCACACCTCTAGAAGACTAGATGTTTTACTGTGTTTAATTAGAAAAAGTGCTACTGTGAGATTGTATACTCCCCCAGGAAGCTGAACAAGATTACATATACATGTAATTGATATTGTCCCAGAAGCCTCAGGAAATAACAGCATATAAAGAGACAAAATATGAAATGTTATAATCAAGTATGGACTTTTATTATATATTTGTATTATTGTTAGGGTTCTGTCCTATGAGTCATTAATTTTGTCTGTTTCCCCCCACACACCAAGCACTTTAATTACAACATTTCTTATCCCACAAATTTTTTTGATTGCATCATCCCTCACTTATTAGATTTTAGAAATTGAATCCATTGGTGCTTAGTCTGTTATGAAATGGGGAATGTCTAGGTAAAGGGTGGGTTCTTTGAATAAATTCCTTGTTTGCCAGCTGTCAAACAACTCTCATGCATGAATGTAAATATCTGCATGTTTATAAGCTATGTACAGTAAATCTTGTTAATAATAAGGCCAAGAAGAGAAAAAAAGTGTGTATTTTCAGTCAGCCCACCCCCCCCCCACAACTTACATTTAGCAAATCACATTGACTCAAATTGTTTCATGGAGAAAATGTTAACAGATAATAAGGAAAACGGCCAAAATGTTTGTGATTGTACTTTTGTTACAACTTGACAAGAATATTTATTTTATTTTATTTATTTACCCAGGGTATGCCCAAACAGTTAAAAACTGATTTCTATTTCCATATACATAACATGAAAATAAGATGACGCAAAATTAAGCAATTATACAACATCACTTAAGATATTAAATTATAGTTACCTTGAAATCTTTGGTAAATCGAACACAAAGAAAATGATATGTTTATTTATGCAATGTTTAAAATAATACAAATTCAAAGTAAAATATTGCGTGTAATACGAGAAAGGCGAAAACCATGCAAAAACCCAATTTTGTCAACTCCGTAAATCAGAGCATATTTCATTTCAATGAATTAACCATGCAGTGGGTGTGAAACAAAACAAAAATTTGAATTGTAATAAGCCAAATATTTTTCACAGAAATCGGTACAAAGTATATCTACCCACCTACCCATCGTAACTGATTTCCAATGTAGGAAGAAACCCGTTTTGTTGTTAAAATATAATTGTTTTTTAAATAATGAAAGGATACATGTTGCCTTTATATCAGTGTGGATTTGGACCAACAACGTTCTGTTTGTGAAAGCTGCCTGTAAACATTGATCCGCAGTTTTGATGAAACCCCTTTCCACCCTCACACCTAGATTCAATCCACAAAGATATTAAATAGTAAGAGAGCATTGCTCTTTAATAGAAGCGTGTAGTACATTATAGTGTATGTGTGTTTACCCTGCTTTTATTCCCCACGCTCATGGTGAGATGGCCTGTAGTTGGGACTCCCACTCAATAATGGCCTTTATTTGACCCCGGTGCTGTACAGAGATTTTTATATTTTATTCAGAACAGGACTTAGCATCTGTCCTTAATGAGATTGCTGAAGCATGGCATGCATTGTTGAATATGTCCGACAGCCACTTTGCCAATTGAGTTTTAACTGCTGAAATCAATTTACCAAAAACAAAATCAACCATGAGATATTTTACAAAAGCAATTTGTTTTGAATACCTGTTTGTTACATATATTCTTGCTTTAATACACTCTTCAACCATCTGACCTGTGATTGCATCATGCATACCAAAAACAACGCCTTTATTTTTTGTTTCTGGTCGGTGATTACCATTAAAATTATGTAGTCTGTTATTTCAGGGGGCAGCAGTTTGTTTTTCCCTATTTCTAATGAACCATATTTTCATATCGATTATTTTGTTTTTGATGGTTCAGGATTTTTTTTATCTATTCACATGCAAACATTTTCGAGGCTGTAAGAAACAAGATTGACTAGGTTGACTCAAGATACTTGGTTCATTTTTCACTTTTTGAGTATTGTGGTTTTTTTTCTTGGGACAATCACATTCAAATGAAAATGTAAAGGAAGAAAGAAAATGGCATACCCTTTTTATGTGTGTGTAATATATTCTGTCTAATCATTCTTATAATTGGAATGCATCTTCTCTATACATCAATCAAAATATTTAAATTTCATGGGAAGGTACAGAATTGGTAATGTTTTAGAAAACCAACCTGTGAAAGTTTCAGCTTATTTCATTGTGTCGTTAACAAGAAAATAGTGAAAATGTATTCATATTGTTCATATTCATTCCAACATGGAATTTCTGTCTGGTAAAATTCATTTTGGAAATTATTTCACTTTTTACTAAAATGATAACACAGACAGTAAAACTGTGATATTAATGTTTTTGAGATAACAAAAATAGAATCATAAGTCATTGTTAGTCTACATGTATATATTTCTATGGAGTGTTAACATTTAACTTTTTTTCTATATCTATCCCACATCCCCTTGCTGTCTGTCCTAACATTCCTTTTTGTCATTTATAAATTGATTAACAATTTTATACTAAGTTAGCTTTAACTATTACCATGGTAACATTCACTGACAGACTTATTGACATATGCGGTCCTCAGCTTCATAAACAGCAACCCAGACAGTTTCATTTCAGACATTCAACATGTAGTTATCATGCATGCAGGGTACATGATTGTGTTGGCATTGTGCATTTTCTATGTACTGTCCATGTTGATGCCAGTACTACAGTTATATAGAACATAAACATTTCCAGCAACAAACAATGTACATGTATGTTCAGTAGAAACAAAAATGTCCATACCATATTTTTGGCCTGTATTTTTTTGTCATTATCTTTATGAAGCTAAAACTAGACAAACGATTAAAAAGCAAGACTCCAGTCAATTATCATGGAAACAAGTGTCAAAAGGGCATACTGTTTCTGCCTTGTTCTAGGATGTTTGGTACCTTTATCAGTTTCACATCAAGATAGCTTTCAGCCAGTCAAGTTAGCTATTATCAGTTAGCTAAGTCTATTACATACATGAAGTGTACCAGCCTTCTGTAATTCATACCATGGCATTGTACTCCAAATGCGGACATGCACAACGAACATGGTTACAAGTTTTCTTACCCTGCCCAGCCTGCTTTAAGGCATCATGGGATTAGGTGCTTGATGTGCAAAGGTAGTTCCTAGAACTAGACGCAATCTTAAACTTGACACAGGTAAACTATTCTGTGTGGAGAATGTGCGCGTGCAAGATACAGTTCTCCCAGACTGCACTGCTTCTTTTTGAGACTTTGCGTGTCACTTTGTGAAACAAATACGTCAAACAAATACGTCATGAATGGCCCAAATCCATTGCTCTTGGAGTACTATGCCATGGACTACATGTAGGTTAGTACACGAGTGGCACACTTCATGTAGGCAATAGATTTCTGCTATTATCTCATCAAATTTGCTTTCAGATATTAATTTGGTAATTTTGTAATAGATAATTACCAATGTTGGTATCAGTTGGTATCTTATAGAAAAAAAAATGTATATGGTTTGCTTATAATTAAATAAAACTGCAAAAAAGTAGTTAGTAACCTTAGTATTGACTAGTACAAACACTTATACATACTGTACACTGTACAGGA
This sequence comes from Zoroaster sp. YZ-2022, assembly GCA_029582265.1. NCBI lineage: Eukaryota > Metazoa > Echinodermata > Asteroidea > Forcipulatida > Zoroasteridae > Zoroaster > Zoroaster sp. YZ-2022. Next base: position 28,232,183 of record CM055834.1, on the reverse strand, counting down.
CATCCCATATACATGTATGTATTATTGTCTGTACCAGTCATGAGGCCACAAAGTACTTGTTTTACTTTTATACTACATGTCTGTTTGGTTGGTAAGCAGTTTGCAACAACTAATATAATAAAAGAAGTTCACCTTGTATTATGGATAGACCTTGAACGCTTTTTTTTTTATAGTGTCAGTGGTCCAGTGTGGGTTCACATTCATCCACCTGTATTATTTACAGGAGTGAACTGACTTGTATTTAAGCTATATAGTAACATAAGGTATCAGTCACTGTTGTGTCATCAGGTCAAAATCAAAACATAGCCTGACCTTGCCACTTTCCAGAAGCATGCTAACTTTATATGAAATTGGTATACTGAACAAAAATGTTTTTTGTCTGAAATACTCTCATTTCAGAGAACACATTAACAAATAATTTACATTTTTGTGTAAGTGTTTTTCTTGGAATGGCTTGAATAGCATTAACCTTACAAAATTGCTGAAATTCAAAACAAAACAACTAAATCCAACAAAATAATTGAGCATAGTTTTGTAGTTTTTAAATTATGTGTAACAACACACAGTAGGAACATTCTGGGAAATATAGAAGATTTGAGTGATAAAACTAACATCACATGAATATAACCATGCATATAAAGACATTGTGCAGTTGACGTCATTCATCAGAATTGTAAACAGTCTGTATATGATATATGCATGCCAGCTGTTACAGTAAGCCTGGAGTGCCAAATAGAGTACATACATTGTATTGTTGACTTAAGCGCTAATTAGTCTGTATTTCATAACTAAATATAACAACTTGATAATTATCTAATTTAATAACAATTTATACTCAAATATTAACATTTTGAGAGTGATCCCAGTAATAATAATAATAAGTCAATCTTATAGAGCACAAAACATAACTGAAGGAAATCTCAATGCGCATTACAATTAAGCATGAAAACCATTTAAGTTATATGCAAACAAAAAAAATCAGTCAATCAAATAAAAAATTCAAGAAGCAATGAGAAAGTTGTTGCTCTGAATGTGTTTATACTAGTCAAATTATACATTGAAGCATTGCACTTTTACTTTATGGTCATGTCATAGGCATGCCAGTGATAAAAAGTATATGTGGATAAACAAAACCGGTAAATGTTTCAGCTAAACAAATGATGACATTTCTGTATAAAAAAAATCAAAAAATCAAAAAATCAATCCCATTGCTGACATTTATCACATGAATTAAATAAATAAAGAAGGGAGCATGGAAACAGAATTGTTACCTTATTTAACCAGTTAGCGTCGGAGGCCGTGTATACACGAAATTTTTTTTGCACCACGGATCGGAGAGTGTCTAAACACGCCATAGGAAACTCCGGAATATTTGTATGCATGCTCGGTTGAGCCACGCGTGTACCGTGACATGCTCGGAAGACGTGGCCACGTGCTGTGGAAGCTTCCATTAACGTGTGTGTGGGGAAAAGGAAACCCGCACAGGGGCCCAGAAAAACTTTTTTATTCCTGACGCGAACTGGTTAAGGGAATGCACAAATTTGATAATTATTGGATTATCAAATTATCAGTTAACAAATGATTTTCTAAAAAACTTAGTGTACTGAGTTGGTACATGTACATCAATCATTCTGAAAAATTATTTTATTTGAAGTACTTTCATCTAAGAGAAAAAAAGAAATTGTTATGTTGAATTTACAAAAAAACATTTAAAAATGTGTTTTCTGTCATTTCCTAAAAAACATGAGCATCTACATGTATTGTTATGAAATGTTCACAGCTTTTCATAGTTTTATTAAATATCTCCTGAAAACTAGAGGATTGAAATGAACATACAATGTTGTACCTTCTAAAGGATACAATTAGGACAGGTACAGTGCATGTTTTTTTCTTCCTCAAAACAGCAGTCCTTCAGACATTTAATTTTGATGGGTGATTCATATGAATGATCATATGTAGCAGTGCATAGTATACATGTAGTGAACTTGATCACACTTGTCACATTGTTGAGGCCAATGACACTTGTATAACAATACAGAAGGTCATGTACTTTCCACTGGCATACCCTGGGAACGTGATTCTATCTGGCAACAGGTGGGAAGTGATATTTTCCATTCACAGATTAATGCTGGTTGCTTCAATAGTATTAATAAAGACATTTCATTTGATAGAAAATGCATGCAAATGTGTAGATATTGTGCTGTTATGTATATGGCATAGCCGGAAGTAATTAAAATACCCAACATGGCAACTCTGTCTAGCCTTATAAAATACCCAACATGGCAACTCTGTCTAGCCTTATAAAATACCCAACATGGCAACTCTGTCTAGCCTTATAAAGATACAAACTTGCATATTATGTTTCACTTTTTCACTAGCTTTTTTGTTTTTAATTTTGTTGATCTAGTGTTGATCATCATAAAATATGAATGACTGTGTACATGTATGATAAAGATATGTTACTAAAAGTGTCTCTGGGCAGAAGGTGTTGTTGTCCCCCAAGGGTATCCTGATTGAAGCATATCAGTATCCTCATTGGGAGAATAGGGTTTCAATCGAGATAAACTACATGTAGAGTATTAATCTACCCCCGTGTTAGTGTAAATAATGTTTTATGGACAAAACTGTATTAAGTTCAAGATGTACCGTTTATTCGTTGGGCTGAAAACTGTTTCGCTGTTCTTCTCCTAGTATCTGTGTGTCACAATCTGTGAAACATTCAACTGATGTGGCACATTTCTGAGGAATGTGCAAAAGTAATTTTTTTTTTCTGACACTGGTCAATAAAGGGTTTCATTGTGGGAAGTACTCTTAAAATGTTGCCAAAATTATCACTTTTAGAAGTCAAATTTATTTCCTTGCATTCTGAGAAAGGCCACATTAAATAGTAATTTTTCAGTGTATTATTACCATTATGATTTATTCATGTCCTGATGGGTTTGGGTTATTATGAATGGTGTACCCTGATTTAAAAAATGCTTAATTACTGTACATGTAAAATGTGAATACAAATAAATATTATAAGTGTAAATATATAAGTAAAATATAAATATTATTTAGAAATATTTGTGATATACAAGAAAATTTAAAAGAAATGTCTTGAGAAGATATTTATTTTCAGCAGAGCTACAGGGGTTTGTTAAGTAGGGGTCTTGGGGCACCAGGAATTCCAGGGGAGGCGGCACTTGAGACACGTTTTGTTTCAAGCCGTTAGGGAACCAAATTCGAGTTTCTATACCATCCATCATCGATGACCATTGTACATGTACTTGTGCATGTACATTAATGACTTATTTATGTAAATGTTGAAATCAAACCTTGTCGTTTAGTTCACTTTCCAGACCTGACATCTTTCTTGAAATCGCCGTGGGTAATATGCGGTGTAATGTCACACACTTGACATTGGCCTGATGTGACTTAAAGACGTTTCTCCTGTATAATTATGTTTTTACATAACTGTGTTACTTTGTTGTGTTTTATAGGTCATGCTGAGTCTATTTTACAGCTTGGGTCCTCCTTAATTGAACCTGGTAATGGAATCATCTGGCTGGACAATGTAAACTGTCGAGGGACTGAGTCAAGTTTAGAGGACTGTCAGCGAAATGAGTGGGGCATCAATAACTGTCATCATCTCAAAGATGTAGCTATAAGATGCACAGGTATGGGAGATTGCATACATGTAAATCTATAAATAATATGCAAATTACACATTTTATATCAAAGATATAGTACAAACGTTCTGATTGGGTGCCAGCAGATATATGTCATTATAATAACTAATCAGATGTCATCATGCATACATGTATGTCATACCATTTCATGGAATGATTATTTAAAAAATCATTTATTGCATTTGTAACTGTTTCTTCTAACTGAGCTACACATATCTAACCCTGTGTTGGGGGTCTCCCTATTTTGGCAACATACATATGTAACTAGAAAATACATTGTAATGTACCAAGTATACACTAAGTAAAACCATGGAGGAAGGAAAACAGATATGTTTAGCCTATTCCACCTGTTTGGTTAGTCTGCCATCAGAACAATATGTGAGCTAAGAAGTGTTTAACAAAAGGTGATTTTAGACCCAAAGTGATTTGGGTGATGATCTGTACTCAAATTTCATGTTATTATGAATTTGAAGTTTGAGCTCGCCGATTGAAATTGCTGAATGCATTTTAATTATTTTCTTGTTAAAAACACAACGTAAAGAGCCAAAAATTTGACTGGTTAGTTGCATCTTTATTCACATGAATAATTTTATCAATGGGATATTTTCCTTTAAAGTATATGCAGATGTGTTGATACAGCCTTACAGGATGTGGTTGATTTTTTTTCTCAAAGATGTGGGGTGCCAGTATTGATTTCAGGATCTAATTTTATTGTTTGAAACAATTTACACTACATGTATATGTTTTTAACTGATGCATGCAAAATAAGATTTGTTTTTTGTTGCAGTTGAACTCTTAAGTAAGTCAAGTTTGTTGGGTAAATTGGTCAGAGTAAGCCTTTTTCACACGACGAAAAAAGCCAACATTCCTTGAGAAATTTTCTCAATGTTTGAGAAATATTACAAAATGAGCTTCGTGTGAAAGGACACCAATGTTTGAGATGTCCTACATTCCTTGCAAAATTTTCTCAAACGTTGAGATATTTCTGGATCTGGATAAATACTGCAAACAATCTCCCACTTAGGGATGTACAGGTTGCAGGTGTGTGGGCTGGGTGACTAATTATAATAAGCTCTGCTTTTGATATCTGAGAGGTTTAATTTTTGTAAATTTTGCTTAAAGATGTTAAGTGAGGGAGCCTCTCTCACAGATGCTGGGAGAAGGTTCCACTCTGCTGTAGTTCTAGGCAGAAATGAATATTTGTGACAGTCTTTGTTTACGGGCTTTCGTATGAAGGATACTGATTTCGTTGTGCGAGTCTGTACTCCAGTCATTGTTCTTTGAATATTTTGAAGATGGTCAGAATTTATTGCGGCTTTATGATGAATTGATTTGTACAGTAAGGAGAGGCGTGAGATCATTCTGCGTTCCTCAAGAGGTCTCCAGCCTAGTGTTGAGATAATTGAGGAAACACTATCTGTCTTGGTGTAATTGTTCGTTACAAACCTTGCAGCTCTTCGCTGAACTGCTTCAAGTTGGGTTAAGTATTTTTTGTGAAATGGGTCCCAGATTGTAGCGCAATACTCTAGGCGAGGGAGGACTAATGATTTGTAGGCTGCTTCTTTGACTCGTGGAGAACAGCTGTAGAGATTTCTACGAATGAGGCCTAATATCTGATTTCCCTTTGTTGCCGCTTTGCCAATGTGTTGTGCCCAAGTCAGTTTGCTGTTTATATGTACACCTAAATAGGTATGGGAAACGACGTTTTCCAGAACATGATCGTTAAGTAAGTAGTACGTGTTGAGTGGTGATTTCTTATGTGTTATCTGCATACAGTAGCATTTGGAGGCATTAAACTCCATTTGCCATTTAGTAGCCCAGTTCTGTAGTTTTTGTATATCTTTCTGCAGTTCGGCACTCTCAGGAAATGATGTCATCTCACGATAGATGACACAATCATCTCAACATTCTAATCCGAGAAGTCAGAGTTTTGGAAGGTCGTTTAAATATAAGATAAACAAGAGAGGACCCATGACTGTACCTTGTGGGACACCAGATGAAACATAGGTGGGGGCGGATGACTGTCCTTCTATGACAACTTGTTGGGTGCGGGTAGTAAGAAAACATTCAATCCATTTTAATAGGGAACCCTGGATACCCACTTCTTGCAGTTTACTTAATAGACGCTGATGAGGGACCTTGTCAAATGCTTTTGAGAAATCCATTATGATGAGATCCATTTGGCTTTGGGAATCTAGACATCTTGTGATGTCATCTACAACATTGATAAGTTGAGTCTCGCACGATCTCTCCTTTCGGAAACCATGTTGTTCATCAGATAAGATGTGATGATCCTCAAGGTGTAACATTATATGAGAGTGAATGATATGTTCAAGTATTTTACAACAAATTGATGTTAATGATATAGGACGATAGTTTGCGGGTTTGAGCGGTCGCCTTTTATAGACAGGTGTAACATTCGCTGCTCTCCAGTCGGCTGGAAGAGTTCCGGTATCCAAGGATTTCTGGAACAGTTTCTGAAGAATTGGTGCTATACTGTTCGAGTATTCCTTGAGTACTCTTGCTGGAATGCCGTCAGGGCCGGAGGCTTTCTGACTGTTAAGATTTTTGAGTAGCTTCTCGACTCCTTCTACACTAATTTGAATCTTTTCAACGGGTGGAGTTGCAGATAAGTCAGGGTTTGGAATATTGGTGAGATCCTCCTTGGTGAAGACAGAATTAAACTGTTGATTCAGCACTATACCTTTCTGCCTAGGTTCTGTGACAAGTCCAGTTGGAGTAGAAAGAGTGTTGATTCCAACAGCTGTCTGTCTAATTGATTTAATGTACCTCCAGAATGGTTTAGGGTTATTGGAAGTAAGGTTTTCTCCAATGTTATGAATGTAGTTTCGCCGGGCTTTCCTAATAGATCTATCAGAGGATCTCCTAAGAATTTTAAAATTGATCCAGTCAGTCACAGAGCCAGTTCTTTTAGCTTTATCATATGATTTCCGTTTTCGCAGTATACCTCGGTGATGTGATTTGATAACCCAAGGTAGTTTACTGGTAGACTGTATATTTCGTGATGGAGTATGATGGTCGATAGCCGAGAGGAGAGTAGATTTAAACCCAACCCACAGTTCATCCACTGACATTGAAGAAAGAACCTCTTCTGTTAAGGACGAATTGTGTGTGTGTAGGAGTTTTTTAATCTCACTCAAGTTAGCCTTCCCATATAAATAGAGTTTCTTGCGAATAGGTTTATTACGTTTACACTGAATGAGGGTATCCACTAAGACAATGTCGTGATCAGATATACCTGGAATAATATAATTTTTTTGAACTAGAGATGGAGAGTTTGTAAAGACCAAATCCAGAATATTGTTTTCTCTCGTGTTTTCGGTAATAATTTGTTGTAGGCAGTTATCTTGCGTTATGTCTAACATCAGTTTACTGAGGGCTGGATATCTTCCTCCGCTAATGAAAAGATTACTGTTCCAGTCAATATCCGGTAAGTTAAAATCACCAGCTAGCCAGATTTGGCTACTACACGGCAAGTGGCTCAGAATATTGTCCAAGTCCTTAAGTGCAGAAAGATCAACGTCTGAAGAGCCAGTGTGGTTTCGGTAAAATACGCCAAAATAAAGGGTGAATTTTCCCGTTCTAATACTGGCCCAAACCGTTTCTGTGTGGTCTAATGAGTGTAAGTTCATTTCTTGTTTTGGTAATAAATATGATTTTATGGCAAGCAGAACGCCTCCACCAGGAGAGCTAGATTTTCTATCCTTCCGAAAAACAGTATAGTTGTCTGGAATAATTTCACTGCTGTATATCGATTCGTTCAGCCAAGTTTCGGTACCACAAACAACATCGGGGGAAACAGTTTCTAGGAGGGCTTGAAACTCCGGGATTTTATTCTTAATACTCTGAAAGTTAATGTTCATTAATTTCAAAAGCGGCGAGGGGTTTGACCGAGATTTGTCCTTGTTTTTATTTCCGTTTCGAGGCCAAGGGGGTAACTTTCGGTTGTGGAATTTCTGCTGCTTTGGGCTGGAATTATAACGAGGATTTCCGATGTTATGGGAGGGTGAATAAGACGATTCTGAGGTTTCAGATAACACGTCAAATGAGTTCGATAATGGTAAGCTGATGTCATCAAACAACGCGCTGGAAAAATTAGGCAGGCCACAATTACAGCACACCCATGAATAGGAGTTATGCAGTATATGTGCATTGTATAGGGCGTCGGTCATACCAGTACATTTGTTATGGAACCAAATCTGACATTCCTCGCATTCCATTGCTTTTTGGTTGCATTTTACACTCTTCCTGCAGATACCACAAGGGTATGATTTAGGGCCAGGGTTTAACTGAATGTCACCGGAAAGCAAGAGCATCAACATGCATTGAGTAATCCTAGGTTGATTTAAGATATTTAGTCTATAGTTCAGTTTGAATTTCCATACAAGATCTTAAAACATGGAACGAACTCACCGGGGAGTGGGTGGTCAGTCTTGGTGCAGTAATAAGGGTGGGTAGATGAGGCTCTTTTCCAGGCAAGAGGGAGCTGCAGTTGATGGTAGTAACAGCAAGCCAGAAGGAAAAAGCGACGACACGGCAGATGTCCATAGTTGTATGCTATAAAGTCGTTGGCAAGATCAGTTCAGTAGTTTGAAAGACGATTAAAAAACATCAAAATCTCCACGAAAAGTCACTTAAGGTATAAAAAACACTAGAATCCAAGGACAACGTGAAGTAAGCTTTAAAAAGACGTAAAACACACTAATGGATGGGTAGTAAAAAACGAGGATTGAAACGGATTAAAAGACTTAAAAATAAAAGACTTAAAAATAAAAAACGAGAGCGGGGAACAAAACACGTCCGTCCCGCACACACATATAAATTTCGGAGGTCCCGACCTATAACAAAATCTTCTCAAGGAACCTAGTACACGCCTTGTGTGAAACGATCCGTTGCTTATTGACCAACGTCCTGTGCGAAAGTGGTCGTACTGCGCATGCGTGAAGATCCATCATGCGCTATTGACTGCATGCACTGCACTTTATATACTGTACAACTAGCGGTGGGCGGATGAGATGATAACGCATGTGTATCAATATGCACAACATTGGTCCTTCCTGATCGCTCTACATTTTTTGATGTATCTCAAACAATTGTCATATGTTTTCACTCATGTTTTCGTTTTAGCCTAGATATCAGCACACATAATGCTGAAATGTTAAGGTCATTTCTTTTACAGAATTAGAGTTATGGTTTCATTTCTTTCCACTTGAACAACTTTTTTGTCGGCACAGATTAATTTGTGAGGTCCATCATGATCACTCTACATTTTTCTACTCGTACTGCAAACAGTTGTCGTGCATTTTAACTCATGTTTTCGATGCTAGTACCGTAGATATCGTTACTCATACTGTAACTCTGAAATGTTAAGGTCAGTTCTTTTACAGAATTAGAGTTATGATATAATTTGTTTTGTCATCACAGATTTGTGTGTGGCAAATTTAAATGAACATATTGGATAGTGCATGACCAACGATATTAATGTGTGTACTCTCATAGAATGTTGGTTTGTTACTTGGTGTCATGTGAAGCTTACAAAAGCAGTCACTCATGGGATGACAAGATAAACAATCCTCGCTCGTATAATTCGTCTCAAGGAATCTGGGTTTTTTTTTTTTAGTCATGTGAAAAGGGCTTTAAACTACATAGGTCCAGATTTATTAGGCTAAATATCTGTTGAACAACCAGCATTGTTCTTATCTGAAGCTCATGATTGATTAATTACTTAATCTCACTCAGATTAAGATTTCCTACACAAAATATATCTGTCTGTGGAAAAGGGCTTTAAACTACATAGGGCTTTAAACTACATAGGTCTAGATTTATTAGGCTAAATATCTGTTGAACAACCAGCATTGTTCTTATCTAAAGCTCATGATTGATTGATTACTTAATCTCACTCAGATTAAGATTTCCTATACAAAATATATCTGTCGGTTTTGTTCTGTTTCAAAATGTCTGTAATTCTTATTTTAAAGGCCCTAGCTTTCTGGTTATCCTATAAAAATATATCTGTTTGCTGTTTTTTTTTGTAGATGTTTCAAAACTTCTATAATCCTTATTTTAAAGGCCCTAGCTGTCTGGTTATTCACTTTCCAGAATGGACACCTGACTTGAAAAAAATTGCTCCTTGTATCTTGTGAACCAGCAAATACTGAACCATTAGACAGAGCCTTGAAAGGTAGACATAGTTGTTTGACAACTGCTGTACAGTCATTGCAGGACCTGTCTACCTTGAAAATCTCTCGTTTAGTGGGCTGTGTCTCAATAGAATCTACATGTACCAAAAGAGTACCATGCAAATGGTGACCTTCCTTCATGAAATCAACATATACATACAACCTTAACTTGAATAAGCCCTTTCTCATATGACTGCACTTTTTTCCAGCTTGATGCTTTGTTAAAACCAGACCTAAATATTGCACATTTAACTGTAACCTGGTACATACACAAGTACATTAATGCTAAGTAAGACTTGCTGCTAATCCTATTCATGATTAAGTGATCTGTGGTAACAAGCAATTGCACAAGGCCATTCTGTCTGGGCCTGCTGTGTCCTGGTTTGTTTACAAACAATAGCCACTTCCTAGCCAGAGGCAATGTTATTGTGGGTCATTGACCTCCTGCTTCTACAGTTTGGGCCAGTGAGGAACCCACCATTGGCTGGCTGGGGGGGTGGGGGTCAAGCAAGGACCAGATGCTGATAGATACTGCCGTACTGTCAAAATATGTTGTCCTCTGTATCAGAAAGAGCTATTAATAGTCATCTAATCCACCTGTATATTGATCTACAAAGACGAAAACTAATCCCCAAATAATTGGGATAGTAAATCTACAAATAATTGGGATAGCTTATCTAGGGTGATGCTACTCATCTAATGGATGGATGATGGATGAAAAGGATTTCAGGGTTTCATGTTTTACCCGCAACATTTCATAAGAACAAGGAAATCAATGTAAACTTGCTTTTCAAACTAACCAATTAGTTACATTTGGATATATCCACAGTCTGTCAAAGACTGCATGGTCTGTTTCTTTGTTCAGGTGGCCACTAAACTGCTTTCTTCATTATACTCCAGCTGTCTGGAAAGAAAATATCTCTCATGTTCCTTATGTCAATATGCCCCCTGGATGGAGTCATGAAGTTCAGTGACCGCACCAAGATTGCGGTTACCCTCAGATCAACCATTTTCAGATGAATGCAGCAGCAGACTGAATGGCATGTATCTTGGTGGGGGGGGGAGGGGGGGAGGAGGAGGGAGGAAGGAGGAGAGAGGAGAGAGGAGGGGAGAGGAGGGGAGAGGAGGGGTGAGGAAGGGGGAGGAGGGGTGATGAAGGGGGAGGAGGGGAGGGAGGGAGGAGGGAGGGGGAGGAGGGAGGGGTGGTCTGTTTCATTTATGAAAGGAGTAAGATACAGAAAGCAAAGTGGATTAACCTCAAATCCAAAAAACAAAAATATACACAATGTTTATCTAAGTAATTCCCCCTTATTTTTTGTCCCTCATTCTTATACATGTAGGTCCAGGGATTCGTGAGTGTGTAACAACTTGTCCTCAAGGTTTCTACCCCGACACCCAAACCAGCCAGTGCACACCATGTCTGAAGGACTGTCTACAGTGTGTGAATGAGCCCACTTACCGATGTACTCAGTGCAAAGCAGGGACCCATCTACTGGGCGATATTGACTGTGTTGATGATTGTGGGAGTGGGTACCATCCCGATGGAATCACGGATACATGTAATGCATGTGATGAGAACTGTGCGACGTGCTCCTACCAGGCCAGTAACTGCACCAGTTGTATCGAGTCATTGACCTTGGAAGGTCTGTGAAACCTTTTTAATTAAGTTTCATAGACAATTTTATTGACTACTTTAAAATGACTGTATAAACACTGATAAATATTGCACCCTTTTTGCAAAAATAAAATAATAAAATTAGTGACATACATAGAAATAAAATGACAATACTCTTTTTAAATTTTCTCCTATTACATTTTTAATTGAAAAGAAAACTGATGTTACAAAATCTTTCTTTTGTGCTGATAACTAAAAGAAAATATAACTGTTTTGTAAAACTGTTTGTTTATGGATAGCATGATCTCATCTCCGTGACATTGTGACTTTTGAAGAAAGGGAATTCACATTCTTCAAAAGCATCCAAAATACATTAAATGAATGGCATACATCATTGTTACAAAACTAGAATCTTTTAACATAATTACCTTGCATATATACAAGGTGAAACAACACACAAGTGCATGTCCCGTTTTTGTCCATAGAACATGCACATAATCAGACACAGATTGGCATATTATAACCAATGCCATGTATTTTATTTTGTCAAGGTCACACGTGTGTACCAGAATGTAACGGTTACACCCTCATCCTGACTGACAAGGTCCGTCTAGTGGGTGGGAGGTCACCCCTCGAGGGACGGGTGGAGGTCCTCTATCAGGGTGAATATGGGTCTGTGTGTGATGACCAGTGGGGTTTAGAAGATGCCAATGTGGTGTGTGCTGAGCTGGGATTGGGCAGGGCACTAATGGCTACAGAACGTGCAAGGTAAGCTTCTATCAAACTATTTATCCATTGCTAGATAGTTAATGTTCAAAATTGAGTTGGTTAATTGCATTGCTTGGGTCCAAAGCTAAAAGGCTGATGATTGAATTACCATAACACTTTCAGCAATGTACTGACCTAATTGTAATAATACATTTTTAGTCTCAACATTTATTATTGAGGTGGGGAGGTTCAATTCTTGTGCACACATTTGGTTGCTACTATTTTAATGCAAAATTATATCAACTATTTAATATCCTCAATGCTAATATGATAGTAGTCAAAATCATTGATTCTTTCTATGAGTTCACAATGCAAATCAAGTTGATAGTTTCTGTAACAAAAAAATTAGCTTAAACAACTGATGTTATTTTAGATCTGGTAAGCAGACGGGCACCACATTTATTTTCACTGGTTCCCAAAATTGTCAGCATATCTGAACCACAATCAGTTGGAAAATGTTTATATACATGCTTGATTTAGTATTTCTTTTTACTTATGCTATGTTCTTTCTATCTGAATCTTACATTGATTGTAGCCATGGTGAAGGAACTGGTAATATTGTCCTAGATAACGTGATGTGTAATGGAGATGAGACATCACTCCTTGCCTGCGATCATGCTGGGATGGGTGTCAATAATTGTGAACATGACGAAGATGCAGGTTAGGCCTCCACCATTCATTGCTTTTAATATACAGTTTCACTACTATTAAAACCAACAAAATAAAAACCTCTTCTTTCTGGTCAAATTTGTGTAAGTCTTATCTACTCTTTTGAAAACAAATAAGCAACATTCCAAAATGGGAAGCAAGTTTAATGGGAAATGTGAGCAAATCAACAAGGGTCTCAAATTAATTCTGCAAGGAATAACTGAGTTCAACAAAAGAAGCTCAAACTTCTTGCACAATTTGGGTAATGTACACAAAAACCTGAAATGAGATTTGTCAGTATTTTAGAAATTTGTTGGGACATTGGTAATAACTATCCCAATGGTAATAACTATCCCATCTGACCTGGATATATTGTACAGACTCATTTGAGGAATCCTTTATTTCATTACTAGAAAGATATGTAACTAGGGAATACAAGGTTGTTACATCATCTTTACTGCAGTATAGTGAATGGTTGCTGGTCTCCAATGTTAATGTGATTACGTTTCATACAATTATAGCTATAGTCTTAACTGTCTTGGGTATTTATGGATAAAGAATTACATTCCCTTGATATCCTTCCTTGATAGGTGTTGTATGTTCCGGCCCAGTCACATCTAATATCTGCATTCAACGTGAAGACTGTTCCTCAGGTTTCTACGTCGCTGCTGATGGTAAAACCTGTGGCAAGTGCTCTAGTAACTGTATGACCTGTGCAAGATTGGCTGATGAGTGCATTGGCTGTCCCCAGGGTCAGTTTCTTAGTCGAGACCACAAGTGTGTTGAGTTATGCCCAGATGGATTCTATGGCGACATCATAGGAAATTGTCAGTCTTGCAGGTTGGTTTCTAAGAATTGTTGTAATTTATTATTTTCTTCTGTAAGAGTAGATTGTTGTCGCCTGTCAATCAAAGTGCACAATGAACAATAGGCCTGGTACATTAAAGGGCTGTCTTCATAGTTAGATCTGGGAGGGTCATGTCAAAGGGGTGGCTCCCATGGGGGAATGGGGTGGCCCCCATGGGGGAATGGGTGGCTCCCATGGGGGAATGGGGTGGCCCCCATGGGGGAATGGGTGGCTCCCATGGGGGAATGGGGTGGCTCCCATGGGGGAATGGGGTGGCTCCCATGGGGGAATGGGGTGGCTCCCATGGGGGAATGGGGTGGAGGGAGCAGATGGGTAACCAAAAAGAGGTATTGTTGATCATCGTACACGTAAATGTGCAAATACATTATTACATGTGCCTCCTTGGCACATACTGCGACAGTCTTTCACAAAGTTGATTACTTGAATTTGACATCCAAACTGTGTTCTTGAACTAAAACTAGATACAAATGTGGCTTAGTTTGAGATAAGTGTCAAATTGGAAATACTTTCAGATTGTCATTGATCAGATCGGTCCTCGCCAACTGACCCTATTTATTTGACTGTACCTTATTTTAGCACTGAGTGCCTGGACTGTAGCACAAGTGCCACCGAGTGCACAAGATGTGCAGCATCTCTATATCTGCAATCAGGAACCTGTGTAGCAGGCTGTGCCAGTAATATGTTTATCAAAAAAGGACCCTCTGATATCAGGCTTGTTGGAGGAAATAATCAGTTTGCTGGACGAGTGGAGGTGAGTTATTTCACATGATTTATAACCCTTCTCTCTTGAATAGTGAGGCTGCATTATTTGTCAGTAAAATTCAGTTCTTTTGGTGTACACTGCATACAGGACTGTTTTAATCTGAATATAGATTAAACGTAGATATTTTGGGATAAGCCATACTTAAGGTTCTTCTTCATATCATTAATATGTTGTAGGTTATGTACAATGGAGCATGGGGCACGGTGTGTGACGACGATTTTGACACCAATGACGCCAACGTCATCTGCAAACAACTTGGAATGGGCTATGCTATCAATGCCTTCCTCAATGCTTTCTTTGGGGAGGGGACGGGCAACATCGCCTTAGACGAGCTGAGATGCAATGGAGACGAGGAGTCACTGATGGACTGTGCCAGTAACAAGCTGGGTGTAGACACTGTGGATTGCCAGCACTATGAGGATGCTGGGGTGCAATGTTCAGGGCCAGGGTCGGCTCTTCATTGCCTGGAGGATTGCGGACAAGGGTAAGAATTCCTTTTTATTCCCAATATGTATCAAAATTGTTTGGCCAGGTATCCTGTTCATAAGTGAATATGTAAAATACGCATGCATTGGTGGTACGTGCATTATTTTCACTATATCAGGTTCCAAAGATGTCATACCGTTGTGTGTGATTTAACCTTGATTCTTGAAGCAGATTATTTACTATGTTAAATAAGATTTTGAGTCTTGACAACACATATGTTAAACACAAGTCCCATACTTTCCAATTTCTTGCGTAAATCCAATTTCCAATGGACTTCTGATGATCGTTGGAGCCAGCACGTGCAAAGTGGGCGTGGTTTATGTTGAAATTACATCACACTTACTACTAGGACAGGAAATCGTTTCCATAGGGAAATTTATCTCAATTCATATGTCACTATTATAATTAAAGAAAATAGATAATAAAGATTCCAATGAATACATTATTTTTTAAGTGAATAATTTTTTCACACCAACTTATACTTAAATGTATGCCAGGTCAAACTTGTAGCTTTGCATGGTGAGAATGATAAGTAAGACTAATTGCGGTGACACCATGTGGAATCTCAATTGAGTAGTAATTAGGTCAAACTTGTAGCTTTGCATGGTGAGGATGATAAGTAAGACTAATTGCGGTGACACCATGTGGAATCTCAATTGAGTAGTAATTAGGTCAAACTTGTAGCTTTGCATGGTGAGGATGATAAGTAAGACTAATTGCGGTGACACCATGTGAAATTCTCAATTGAGTAGTAATTAGTTCTGAAAAGAACTGGAGGTACAACTCGATGTTTCGATCAGTGTGCTCTGATCGTCCTCAGGAGAATGCCAATGTATGCCATTGTCAGATGTGCAAGAGGTTAATTCTGAAGCAATCTAATATAGTTATGTAAATGTTATCAAATTGAACAGGTATTATGTGACCAGTGCCAAGGTATGTGAACACTGTGACAGCATATGCCGGACATGTGAGGGTATCCCATCACAGTGTACATCCTGTATGACACCATTGTTCCTCAGTAATCAGACGTGTATATCAAGCTGTCTGATTGGACAGTACGGCAACACAGCAAGCCGTCAGTGCCAGCCATGCTCTGATGAATGCTTAGAATGCTTTAACGGAGAAAATGGCAATATGTGTAAGGCGTGCAAAGATGACTTGTATCTGGATGGTGAGCTCAAATCCATTTTTTTAAACTATGATCTGCTTATTCAACCACTTCAAAGCTGTTTAGTCTATATTTAATCCTGACAAATCTTCATGAAAACCATTTACAATTTTGAGCTATTGTTTTCTATTATTGTCTGCAAAGTTGTTAATATTCATATGAAACTTTGAAAGCACTGAGTATGCAGTGCTTTATACATCGGTGTAAGGGCAAAAATCACCCCACACAAGAATTTCATCAATCTATATGTAGGTAATTTCCATGTAATAGCCTATTTGTGTTTCCACCATGGTTGACTTATTGTCATCCTAGGGTCTACCTGTGTCAACCAGTGTCACCAAGGATCAATCTTACAGAGTGTCCTGCCCCGTACACCAGCGTCCAGCCCACAAGTCCGTTTGGCTGGAGGCACAGAATCTGAGGGAAGAATAGAGATATTTACAGAAGACCGATGGGGAACAGTGTGTGTTGATGACTTTGACCTCATTGATGGAGAGGTATTAAGGACAAATACTAGTTTCAGTACTGTACTCTTTTGGTAATTTTTTAAAGAATTAAGATATATATGTTTAAAACCAAATCTTGTAAAAGTTTCCGCTTATTTTATTCTATGCTTAACCCTCCTATGGTTTGACCTTTCAAAACCTTTCAAAATCTGCTTACGGGCCAAAATGGTTATCAATTATTATGAACCCTTTAAAACCCTCCAGAATTTGTTGCTACTGAACAACCACACCTTTCAATACCCTTTGAAAGGTATTGAAACATTTCAACACCAGTTTGTTCAGAGAGTTGTTACACCTTTCGAAACCTTTCATAGGTCCCTTTTGTCAGACAGTTTTCTCACCTTTCAAAACCCTTCAGTACAGCAAACTTGAAAGGTTTTGAAAGGTCTGACAATTCTATGGCAAACTGCACTGTATATAGGAGGGTTAATGAGATAATAGTGAAAATGGGTTCATATTCATTTTAAACATTAAATTTCGTCAGGATGACGGAAAATCATTTTGATTTATTTTTCAGTAATTTTACTAAAAGTTATAGCTCCTCAGACTAAAATATGTTGAGAAATGTTTCAAACAATCATCAAACAAGTATTTTTTGGGTAAAACTGAGATCATGTTTTTCAAGATTACACATTTTTACACAATAATACAAGGAAAACAACAATTAAAATACATGCCAATTGTTGCCTTTTCAGGTGGTTTGCCAACAACTCGGTTTGGGCAATGTCTTGAATGTGATGACCAGTGCCGCCTTTGGGGGCGTGGCCATTGACACGCCCATCTGGATGTATTCAGTAGACTGCCAAGGATGGGAGTACTCTCTGAGTCAATGTAGGCATGTGGGACCAGGCAATGGCCGATGCCAGGCTGGGATAACATCCTTCAATGGAGACGCAGGTAAGCAGTGTATACAACCATTCAAAGCATTATACACTATTGGTTAATGTTGCCAAAACTGCTTCTAAAAGTATACTTACTTTCTTTGAATCAAGATATACATTAAACAACCAACACAAAACTTTTAATTCCATATTTTTTGGAAAAGCATGAGAGAAAGTAAGTTATAACATTATTTGATCATTTGATTTTAAATGGAACTAAATTGTCGTTTTCAAAAGAAATCTTCGGTTCCATCAATTCTGTGTATTTTGTTTTTGTCTGCATTAGCTGTCCGCTGCGACAGTTCCACCTACCAGCGTCCTCCCAAGAACATCTGTCGTGATGTAATGAGCAGTTCATGCGAGGCAGAAACATGCAGCACTGGCGTGACCTGTGTTGACCTCGAAGGCAGGAAGTCCGTGTGTATGGAGTGCCCAAGGGGGCAGATTGGGAATGGAAAGCAATGTATTTGTGAGTGACTATTTTATTTTGTTTATTTATGAGATGTACCTCTCCCCCACCCCCCACCATAAAATTTTAAATAAGAATTTTTATAGCCTGTTAAAGCACACCTGATTACAAATTTGGTGACTTATAATCTAAAAGGCTTAGTTGACGTGAAGTTGGTATAGGTACCAATCAATTTCTTGTGAATCACTGCATCATATTTTATCCCTTGCCTTTTCATTTTTGTGATCACCGTCAGTGGTAGCCGGTGCCCCTCCACAGTTTGAGAGGACCCCAGTGGACCGCACCACTGTCATTGGCTCACCAGCTAGCATCACATGCAGGGCCAAAGATGGCAGTGCACCCCTCATCACCACCCAGAATTGGCTGAAGGACGGCAAGCCCCTCTCCCAGATGGAACTGGACAGCGGCCGCATTACGGCACTGAACTTCGGGTCCTTGTACTTTTCTACCATACGAAGAGAAGACACTGGAAATTATACTTGTGTCATTAGAAATTCACAAGGAGAGACTTCAGCAAGTGCCATGTTGACTGTAGAAGGTGTGTTTTGTAGTTTTTGTTTTTTATATATGAATCCTCTATGCCAAATCCAGGTGCTTTTTTGAAGTAGTAATCAGTTCTTTAGTTCAGTTGCTTATATTAAGCTGTAAATCTTTTCTTGTTCCTCGGAGGGACAAATATCATTGTTATTACTGAAAAATATATTTGAAGAAAATACATGAAATGGTTACTGAATATCCAGGCACTGAATTTACATTTCAGTCATTGTCAAGTTCCCCATGGTCATTCATAAGATAACTATCAACCTGCAAAGGCACTGGTCTCTTTTTAAGCTAAGCCTCATTTTGACACATAATATTATATAGTAATAACAATAATAATAATAATGTGGACTTATATAGCGCATGTATCCACCAAACTGGTGCTCAAGGTGCATTATATTATTACCCCTGCTCATCAGGCTCATAAATCATTCCTGAAACCATCTCAGCTCCCTGGGGAGTATACAGCTCAATTGCTGCCATTACAGCGCATATAGGGCTAATCAAACACAACAACCAACTCTGCCCTCACAGGTACCTATTTACCCCTGGGTGGAGAGAAGCAATTATGGTAAAGTGTCTTGCTCAAGGACACAAGCACCGTGGTCGCAGTTGGGATTCAAACCCACATTCTGACGACTCGGCCATCAGAACACAAATCCGATGCACTAAACCGCTCGGCCATGGCATATATGCAGGAAAATCAAGATGGCTGCTGTTTTATGTCTTTTCTTTACATTTTCAGACTCATAAATCTTTTTATTTTGAAACAAATTTTTGCTAACAGAGCCACCTCAGATTATGCAGAAAAAGGATGCTACGGTTGCTGTAGGGGACAATGCCATGCTTGGCTGCCTAGTCGTGGGCCTGCCATTGTCAGATATCACCTGGACATTCAAGGGGGATCTGGTCAGTGGTGACCGCTTCTCAAGTAGTAACAAGAATGGCACTCTGGTGATTGAGACCGTCACTAGCGAGGATGAGGGACAATACCAGTGTTTTGCTGAGAACAAGATGGGTTCCTCACACACCATGGTGATGTTAACTGTACAAGGTAGGTTTGTGGCTAGGGTGAGCAAACAACAGGAATGAACTGTCATTAATGCATATTTTATAATGTCATTTATGGTTAAAATCATTATAATTCCTTGTATGAAGTAAATGTTTTGCAGATGAGATATTTCACAAAACAATTAACTGAAGTCATTTATAAGGTGCAATTTTTACTGACTACGTGTATGTATATTACCCTGCATCATAAATTAATTTATTGACTTAATTACTTTGAAACCAAGCTCCGTTAAATTATTTGAAGTAGTTTACTCTTTCTACAAGGATAATAGCAATGTACAGTACTACTCCAATACAACAAAATTATAACGCACATTTGATTATATCTCATTTATGAATTTATTCTCAATTGATCACTTTTATTTCAACCATCTTAGAGCCTCCTGAGTTTACCATCAAACCAAAGGACATGGAGGTAGAGCAAGGTCAAAGTGTTACGCTACAGTGCCAGGCAGAAGGCAAACCCAAACCCAGAATACATTGGAAGAAAGATGGAGATGATCTACCTCACATAGACAACAGGTAAACATTGGTGTCCACACAACTTTATTAATTTGCATCTTCAAATCACAGATAATGATAATGGAGTCTTTATATACATGTAACACAAAATCCATCACAGTGTCCGCCCCCATGCACATCGTAGAAATGCATATTACTGACACCCAGAGGGATCTATGGAGAAATTGCAAGCATGCGCACATCAACTGCAAAATCTCTTTAATGTGATGCACTATCGTTGTCCAATGGTCAGCTGTGATCTAAAAACATGTGCCCTCAACAGGTCATGCACGGAGCGGATAATGCTCAAAGCATTTCTCATTATTAACCGTGGTCAGTATCATTCCTTAATCTTCATGTGCTGCCGTAGCACTTGAGCAGTTCATCAGACAGACTAAACCACTTCTACCCTCACAAAGTACCCATTTATAATCCTAGGTGGAGAGAAACAATTATGTTGTTTCTTACACAAGGACACAGTTACCATAGTCCCATGCCAGGATTCAAACCCACATCCTGAAGAATCATCCATGAGAACACAAATCCAATACTTTGAACCACTGAGCTATTGCATCCCATCATTTGATTTGATTTTTTTTTCTATTTGTCTCAATGAGATTTTGTGTTTTGATTGGACAGATTTAGAGTGATGTCATCAGGAGACCTAGAAATAGTGAGCATAGACGTATCTGACATGGGTGACTATTATTGTATCGCTGTCAACTCTGTACAGACAAGCTCTGTGGAAGCCAGGCTTCTAGTTGACGGTAGGTGACATTCTGTTTATAATATGGGCCAAATAACTTAAGGACATATCAAGATTAAGATGATGCAGTTTTGTCCAGTGTCCACCTATCATTAGAATTTCAACTTAGTCATTTTTTGCAAGTGAAGTCTTGAGTCATGAGTCATGAGTCATTTCTTCGCAACTCAAGACAAGGCAAGTAAAAAGTAAGTGGTTTAGTGCAATAATATAAGTACTGTGGTCTAGAAAAGAGAAGATTTTAAACATAGTGATCAAGGTGTCCTTGCTATAACACATGTGAAGAATTCTTTAATTATCTCTTGATGCAGGGCCCCCAATGTTTAAAGTCCAGCCAACCAACCAAACTCTATCATCAGGCGAGACAATTCTTCTCAAGTGTGAAGTCATTGGTACCCACAACCCCACCATCTCATGGGAGAAGGACGATGAGTTGATTATGAGTGGAGACCACTATGTCATCAAGAAGGAAGGCCTACAGATCAAGTCTGTCACCACTGAGGACAGTGGGGAGTACAAATGCATTGGAAGCAATAGGGAGGGGGTCATCGAGAGCACAGTGCATGTCACTGTTCATGGTAAGTCAGCGATTTGTGGTTTAGGGAGCGTCTCAAAACTTAAAACGCTTGAAACGTTTGATTGAGAATACTGTCTGTTCCCAGTTAGAAAACACACTGTTCTCTCTGGGACAAGAAGAATATTCCATTAACAAGTAAATATTCCATTAACAAGAAACACGCAGCCGTTCCCAGTGGGAACACTGAATGTTCTGTCCGGAATGCACTTTATTCTTAAAAAGAATGCTCCAAATGGAACAGGAATGTTCTAAGTTTAGACACACTCTCATATAGAGCTAAAAGTTCAACTTGGCAATGTAGCAATTTACATTTTCTCACTTTTGATCATATATAGATGCACAACTACTCCTAAGCAGGAGTGTTGAATGTATGCGGCTTCAAAGCTGTGAACTCTCATTTGAATAATATTGCTATAGCAGGGCTTTCTTGATAAACATCACAGTGGATAGCATCTGTAATGATGCAAATTTAAATAATGGAGAAATTACCTGAAAATGTAGTTGATGTATAAAGGTTGCTTAAACACATCATTCTATCAACATTGTGTCTTAAATATTTCCTCCAAAACAATTCTGAAAAAACAACTTTTCTTCTTTTTCCTATTAATTTTTTTTTTTTTTTTTTTTTGGGGGGAGGGGAGTTTAAATGATAAATATTAGCTTATAATTGCAAACATTTATTTTGTGTTTTTTCCACCTAGCTCCAGTATATGGCAAACAACAAACAATTGGAGTAATGTGGGTTTTCATCGTCATCATCATTCTACTTCTATTCATCGTTGCTGTTCTTGTTATCCTGTTCCTGCGCCGTCGCCACAACCAGCAGGCCCTCTTCAACCACTCCAGACTCAACAGGAGTCCCAAGAAGTCCGGCACTGGGCTCGGGGTGAAGTTCTCGGAGCGGAGTAACGGGAGCAGTTACGTTGAAATCAAGAAGCAGAAGGAGAAAGAAGAGAGAGAAATGCAGACACGAGGGATCATTGAAGATGTAGATTTGGTCTAGGCTCAGCCACCAAATGCAATTAGTATCAAACCTTTTTTCTGTTTTTTTTTTCCCTTTTCTTTTTTTGGAGTGAACAGATAAAGTTCACTCAAGCAGTTTTTAAAACTGAACCTGCGACCTCTGGATAACCATATTGGTGCTTATCCAACTGAGTCATCTAGACCTATATTGGCAGTCTTTTGAGAATTGATCATAAGTTTGGTGATTTATGGGCTTTATAAAATTGATTATTTACTAGGAAAAACTCTCAAAATTTGCAAAATTGCTTTTAAGATCCTCAGTGAGGTCGAAGATGTTGGTGTGATGGAAATTTATTGTCTCTGTTGCCAACTATTTGGGTCATAAATCAACAGTACCAAGAGAACTGTTTATATACCAAAGCTAAAACAATGCAATTAAATGTACAATTTGACAATAACCTCAAGTTACCTGTTAAGCATAATGCTTGTGTATAATGCCTGTGTATTGTTAGTTTTAGAGATTTCTAAAATGAAAAATAAAACATGCACAAATATTTCACAAGAAATCTCCACCTTCAAGTCAATCAACCAACTTAGTTGGAAGTTTCTTCAATACAGTGTAATTGTTCTTTGTTTTTGACACAAACATCAGAATAATGTTTACAAAGCATGTGAGGTATTTGCTAGCTGTTATTGACATTGCCAATGTAATCCATTTTGCTGTAGTTTTGGTCACTGTCATCCTTCACTTTCATCAGACAAAATAATTGCTAGCTGTATAATGTGTGTAGCCACAAATACCACAATTTCTGGCTGACAGAGCTAGACAGGTCATGTATGACTTTGGGGGTGGGCGAAGGGGGTAGTATTTTCATTGGAGCAATAAGTTTAATCTTGAAATTAAATTTAACAATAAAAAGTAGCAAACAAAAATAGCATAGCCATGAAGTTGTACACTTTTTTTTAAAGCAATGTTTAAATGTTTAAACCAATAATGTCATGCACCTTAAAGTTTGGTGAAAACGTGCGCTCTATAAGTCTACATTATTATTATTAATAGTGTTACTGGCAAGGAGTCTTCAAGTGGTGACGTAATGGGAGACTAGAGGTGGTAGCAGAGATTGCCATTCTTGCATTTTTTGCTCATGCTCAGAATATCATGAACAATGGACTACGTCTGCTGCCAACCTCTAAAGTTTCCCATATAGGTCTTACATTTGAGATACCGCCATTTTGTTTGGATGTATTTCTATATAATATAAGTGAATCATGGTGTGTGTATTTGTCCATGTGGGTCAGGATATCAGGGGAAAAGCCCTGGTGGTGGTTCTATGGGTCAAGGTATGAAAACACACCTCCAGAATCTAACATTTAAGTCTAACATAGTTATATTGACAATTTAAGGGCAGCTCTCAATGGTACGCATACAGTGTAGCTATGAGTACCAGACTGAGCATTCGGTTCAAGTTACCTGTCAATACAAGTATGAGTTTTAGCATTCCAATATTTATCAGTATTGTTCTCATTATCTATATACTCATACTCACAGCCAACTTGAGCCATTGCAGTGACTCATACTCACTCAAGTACTATACACACACTTTATAATCATAGGTAAAGGGAAGTTACATCATTGATAATTACCTGATTTCAAAATTACTGAGTTATTGTCTGAAAGCTAACTTGCTAAAAGTACCATTCATCATTAAAAGTGATTCAGTCGGAAGTGTTTTCATGTTTCAGAGAAAACATGAAAAAGTTGCTAGACATCAACTTTTTGCTCCACGTTTTTTCTTTAAAAAAATGTGCCAGCTTTTTCAAACTTTTCTCATGACTTAGACTCTGCAATGAGCTGACATGTTGGATCAACATTACCAAATTTATAACAAAATGTACTTAGTTTTCTATTAACTTTGATAATGTACTTTGCCTTTGAGGAGAACCAAAAGGGCTGATTTTTGACACTTAAAAAAGAAATCTAAATTATATAAACTCAGTTTATGTATCATGTGAAGTATTACTTTACTTTTGAACCCACTTTATTTTCATTATTATTAGAAACATATTTGTTCTGCAAAGTGTGTTTTCTTTTGCTAGATGTTTATAAATACTTGTGAATGTAACAGATTAAGTATAGCGCATAGTCTTTATTTAAGTAAATGTATTGCGACTGCAGATATGTATTTTATAGAAGAGCAGTTTCAAACAATCAAATTGAAATGACTAAATTAGTGTACTATATTACACAAGATACATTGTAATCATAAAGTTTATAAAGTTGCGTAGTGAAGGAAAAAGTGAATGGTTAAAAAAACAAATCAATGCAAACAAACATGTAAAAAGAGGACAGATATTTGTATTTATTATGATTTTGGCTTTAATTCTGTTTACCATAAGAAATGATATAATGTATTCTTAAGTAATGCTTTGTATGTGGTAGTACAAAATTCCAAAGAATATTGTTTTAACGGTTTAAAACAGTTTTCTAGTTTCATTGGAGATTCGTACCTCAATTTGAATATTACATATTACTTAATTATCTGCAGCTATCTCTGATGATCAAATGTTTCACTGGGAGTGGTCAATTTATAGCAACCATATTTACTCATTGTTCAAGTTTAAACATCATGGCAAATTTCTAAGCAGCACATAATTAAGCTGGTTATTGTTTTAACAAAGGCAGTTGAATAACAATTATATAGAACTTGTATACATTTAAAATAAATGTAGTCACAATTTCAGTTGCTTTGATCAGAATAACCGGACTACATGTGAACTTGACTTTATGTTGATTTGATGTATATAAGTTTAAAACGGACATTTCAAAGCTCTATATTTATATAAATGTTAATGTACTTTCATTAGTTAATTATTAATTATAAGTTACTTGTTTTTGCACATATCATGCTCATATCTGATAGAAAATCAGTTTAAGGGAAGGTACAACATTGGTAATTACCAGATTAACAAATTATTATATAAAATCTTACTTAGTGTCAAGTTGGTACATGTATCAATCATCCTGAGATATGATTCCATCTCCACGATCGTAGGCGATAATCTACATGGAGTGCCATGGTTGAGCGGTTTAGTGCATCTGATTCGTGTTCTGATGGCTGAGTCGTCAGAATGTGGGTTCCAATCCCATGTAATGCTTTCATCTTGGTGAAAGAAACAAAGGAATTAAGTCAAATTTCAAAAAGTTGCTGTCTAGCAACTTTTTGAACAAAAAACTAAAATTTAAACATTAATACTGATGAACAGTTTGTTGTCATTTTCTCACAAACGTGGTGAAATGAACCTATTTTTCCAAATGTTGTACTTTCCCTTGTGTATATTTAGAGCAAACTTATCTAAAGAATATGCTGGTATTTTACATTTGATGTGATATATTTTTAATTTAACAAATAATTTATGAAGTTATTGTTGAATTATATACTGTTGAAGTGTGTTAAATGTAACTTTAACTATACAATATTGTTACAGATGCAAATGATGATTTGTTTTTGTCATGTAACCCTCCTATGCCCAGGCTGAAATTTGGCCCAGTAAGCACCGCACCCACAGACAGTCACTTGAGTATTTTTGGTTGCATTGCCAATTGTTCACACATGTGTATAAGAGTGCTGGAGATAGTGGCAAAGTCAAACACACTTGTCTTACAAGTTATATGCAGAGTCACACAGAGCTGTGTATGTACTGCATATGTTACAGTCGAGTGATTTTGGTTTGACCTCCTACTAAAGCCACATATCCTTGCATTTATTTGAGTGCACTGCACAAAGTCAATGGGTTGGGAGTGACATACACATTTTGAGTGTCTTTGATTGTTAAACCTATAGGAGGGTTAAAAGACAATATTTAATTATCATTATTATCCTATGCTTACTATTGAAACAGAAAACACATTAACTTGGTGTGATGTTAAAATGTTAACACACCTTTACACCTTTATATCCTTGCTATTTACAATGTATATCAAGAGCCTTTTTGATTTATTTATCAGATTTCTAACATTTACAATTCAAGTAATGTTTTCAAATCTCTCACAGAAGTTCCCCAAAATAAAGTTGTTTATTTTTGAATGGGCTTCCGTTCTGTAAATACAATGCAACAATTTCAATGCAAATCAATAGTAGATTTAGAACAAATAGAATGCATGGTTTTGCCACAGTGGTGTATAGCATAGTTATGGCATGGTTTTATATATATATATATCGCTGATAGGAAATATTAATGTGGTTTTACTAATCTGTGTGGTGGTCACTGCTATAGTAGAGGTTATTCAATGAACTATATTTAAGGCTTGTATATATGTTGTTTCATTTTGGTTCAGTTGACCATAGGTCGAAGTAACGTTTTTGTGTATTTCACGACATCTGACACTTTCACGACATAAGTAGTTATTATTAGTTATAAACGCTGTTAAAAGCATATTTGTTGCCGTGCTTTTGCTGAATCAACTTTAAGTTGTTTTCGATATGCATTTGTTGTGAAAATTCTCAATGGAATGATCGACAAAATAAAGATGTAAATAACAATATATGCAGATGAATTGTGATTTCTCTTGAAGTAGTCTTAGGGAAGGATGTACGCTGCAAAAACGTTGGTGTTAAAATCTAAACCAGTTTTGTTTATGTATTCTGTACTTTACCCATAAGTGATAGAGAAAATTGTGTTGATGTATTGGGACCCTATACAAAAAGGCGACAGTTTAGTGTTCATTTTCGTTAACTCTCCTAATATAAACACCATGCAGTAATACAAATTACACCACTTGTATTACATTTCGGTTTTCCTCTTTGGAAATTAATCCAAAATCGAAGCAATTAATGTTCCGAATTGACCATGCACCCAAAACTCCGACAGCCCAATGTTCCTTTGTAGGATGTATCTCTGAAATCCATGCAACCAATGCACGGTCTGAAATTTAGAAGAGGCGGATTTTCAAAAAGCCATTGAACCATTTTGTATTACACCAATGAATTGAGCTGTATACTCCCCAAGGAGCTGAGATGGTTTCAGGAATGATTTATGAGCCTGATGATCACGGGTAATAATGTAATGCGCCTTGAGCATCAGTTTGGTGGATACGTGCGCTATATAAGTCCACAATATTATTATTATTATTATTATTATTATTATTATGCAAAAAATAACTTTTTCAAATAACTTACAAGTCAGACCAGTATTGGTCATTTCAGCCAAGGACGTTAGTTTGTCTAGGCCTACTGACTTGATTAACTTCCTGGAAAAAGGGAAAGGTACCAGGCCCATGTTTAGGCCCGGAATCCGGATCGAAACTAATTCGCTTGGAATTTTTCAGTTGGATTCACTTTGGCCAATTTTCTCTGGGTCAGTCGTAACTATATACTCAGAAATTGGTCTGGAACCTGCATATTCTCTTCTGTTTCAAGTTTAGATCACTGTGTAACTCATTAAATAATATGGGTTGAATGAACCATGAAACATTGTTAGGACACATAGTACACCTTTCATGATTGGTTGTTTTTAACCAATCTGTAAATCTTATAGTTTTAAATAAATGCGCCTATTCATTGTCTGTCCTCTTCTGTCCAACGGCGGCAGAATGATTTTGAAAGTGGGGGGGGGGGGGGGGGGCAGCGAACGGAGCGAGCCGACGAGCAAAGCGAGCTCACGGTGTAGGGTAGGGCCCGCTTAAGGGCACCGGGAATATTTTTCATTCAGGCTCTGTGAGAACATTTGTGAGCTATTTCAGCTTATAAAATGTGATTTTATTGATTACGGTTTTTTTTATTTTATAGATTTCTTAATCTTAACCACAATTTGTTTAAGGTTTGTTTTTAAATAACGACCAGAAAGTCTCCAAAAGAAATATTGAATTGAAAGTGTAACTTAAGCATCCAGCTGCAGGCCAAAATGTGGGGGGAAAACATTTGGCTCAGTAAAATCTATTGTGATTAGGCTATTGGAAAAGCACAGTACAAAAGCTTTGCTTCTTAATGGATCCCTCTGCAGTATCACATTTACTTTATTCACATCTTTATATATTTCATTTACATGTAACTTTCTGTGATTAACTTTCTTTGGTTTAATACTGTGGAAATAAATAAACCTGAAACATGAAACCAGATGCTCTGTGATGCAATCTTTTGCATATTTTTAAACATAATTATTCATGGAGAATAATAAAATATTCTGATCAGGGTCATGTGTTTTTTTCTTTCTTTTTTATTATCCAACGGCCGCCAGTGGTGTAAATTTCAAAGGATGATTCCAAATTCCAATGACCGCCCCTACGTTGGCCTAACCCTCCCCCAGGCACACCCCACTCCTCAACCTGAGCAAAACACAACAATCATTTGGGTTTGAAACATTAATTTGTATAAACAAAATCAACATCACTATTACAAACATTTTAAGAAATTTCAAACCATTTTTGAATAATGTTTGGAAAATGTTGTGCCAGTTTTAGCATGGAGGAAGGAAGAGAGCTTGTTTTATCCTCTGCAATTATACTTTTTAATAATTGTATAATTTTGTAATCAAATTAAAACAATTGTGACAAAACGTTGTTTCGATCTCGGTATCACCTACATGGAAGGCAAATGTTCTAACCACTATACTACCATGCCACACGAATTTGTTGATCAATTAATTATAGAAGTAGAACTACATTTTAAAATAAGCTTTATAAGGCAAAAATGTCTCCGGTTTCTGGTCTCCACGCGTGTGACGTGTCGCCTCCTCAGAGACCCGCGCGTCCAATTGAGGCAACGCGCGCATGACCAGAAACCGGAAACTTTTTTGTTTTCACCTAAGCGTGTTCTACCAGACTGAAGTCAGCACCGAATTTGGTGCTACCACCAAAGTCAGCACCGAATTTGGTGCTACCACCAAATTCGGTGCTGACTTCAAATTCAGTCTGGTCTAGTTCTTTACTGCAAAAAATATATTGCCGCTGGGCATCACATGCACGACCTACATTTTGACAAGGCGACATATATTCCTGTTGCAGAAACGCCGTCTGAGCACCTGCCACTAAACACGTGCAAAA
This sequence comes from Zoroaster sp. YZ-2022, assembly GCA_029582265.1. NCBI lineage: Eukaryota > Metazoa > Echinodermata > Asteroidea > Forcipulatida > Zoroasteridae > Zoroaster > Zoroaster sp. YZ-2022. The sequence goes on along the minus strand of CM055834.1, from coordinate 28,202,686 downwards.
TAGTTATGTTGAATTATAGTTACCAGACTAGTCAGCAGATTCTTATCATTCTGCACGCAAAAGCTATCCCAGCCTGTGCTGTGGTAAACATTGGTAAATTTTATCATTTTTATTTACAAATGTGGGTGTTATTCATTCATGTATTATGTAAAAAAACATTGGTACTCCGAAACATTAATAAGGTTCTTCTATGAATAGAACAAAAATTAGCAATAGACTTGCGTATATTGTTTGTAGGCCTAGTAAAAAACGTTATTTATAAAATATAAACATGATGGAATGTATTTTTCTTATATACCTGCTGAGTGCTGGCCCCCACCTACCGCCCTACGTAGATGTAGAATAAGATGTAACTTTACATCTCTACACGCATATGCCAGTCAACTCCCCCCTGGCAAACTCACTCCTTACAAACTGCCCCCGACAAACTCGCTCCCTGTACAAGTTGGTACATAAACTCACCCCCAGCAAACTCGCTCCCTGTTGGTACAAACCAAGTATTTTCCTTCCTCCATGTACAAACTCACCACCAGCAAAATCACCTCCCAACAAACTCATCCCCCATAAATTTTGGACGCATTTCACGTTATTGACACTGGTTGGATACGGCCGGGAGTCTAATTTGCTCTACCTTGGATGATCCTATCATTGTTATGTCAATAACGATAGGATCATTCTAGCTATTTGCTCTAGAATGGGCTCTAGAATGGGGCTAAGGCCTTCTAACCTAATACTGAATACTAATACAGTGTTACACAAAACAGGCCTACTAATTACCCTAATTTCTACTAATTACCCTAATTTCTACTAATTAGGTAATGGGGCCTAGTTATTATTTGTTACCAAAATTAAATTACCTCGGTCACAAAAACTTCAAGCCTGCCGCGATGACTTGATTTGGTGGTTTTTTGTCGACTGAGGATTGATTTTAATGACTGAAGCTCAATTTGCACTTGCAGACTAAAAATCTATATTGGGGTGTCATACTAACCCATTTGTGTGTGATATATTGTTTATTTACATGTCATTTCTGTAGGAAACAGAAAAGGTCACATGTAAGCAAACAAAGTATTTATAATTATAAACACGTACAGCTGTAGGGTATAGGCTTGGGCGATGATACGATAATATTGAATATCGAATATGAAAAAAATATATCGCCAAGAAAAAAAATAAATCGCGATTAAAAGAAATCCTTGATTGTCAGTCGGGTCAGAAATTCCATGGAAGAAACTCGGGGAAGTCTTCAGCTTTCGGAAGTGAGAAACAAAATTGAACTACTTCTGTGGTAAGCCGACTGTCAGATCACAAAGGAGCTGCCTGACACTGCCACTCAAAGAAATCTATTCAGACGGATTAAGTGTTGGGGATTGAATGGAGTATTTGATCCAACAATGTGTAGACAATGTTATGTCTCACAGTAGCCATGGTGTTTGTGACTCTGGCTTGCGCACCATGTGCAAATACATTATATAGTGCAACAAGACCATGCCTCCATGAATTTTGCTGTAAAGTGAAATATGTGACCTGTCGCCACGAAACCCGGACAAAGTCGCACCGATCCATTTCGAGTAAACAGCGTGCAAAGTCATTTCAGGGTGGAATCGTCCATTTTTCGATTTTGGGATGACTGTATGCTTTACATATATTCATCTATCATTTTACTTTAAAAATAAATTAAATCTGTTAAGTTAAAATACTTTTTTACCCCATTTTCGGAGCGGTGTTGGTGAACAAGAAGCGTGGACTTCCTGTACAAAAGCCTTATTTTCTCTGATTGACTTGTTATTGATTGGGCATGTTGGGGGGGGGGGGGGGGGGCTTAATCCCCTCCTGAGGGGATTACAGGAAAGGGTTACCCCTACAAGTTTATAATCATTCAAAAGCTTATGAACTGGAAAATACAAAAACTCAAAATAAAATTTTCCAACTTTGTCCGGGTTTTCTGGTGACAGGTCACATATAGGCATGCAGCTTTTCAGCTGATCAGCTGATTTCCTCTTTTTTGGTTTTTCAGCTGTGCCATTGAAAACTGAAAAACAGTGTATAAATTCTTGCTGTGCCTGGCATTTTCCTCTTTTTTTTAGATTACAGTCAGTATATTAGGATATCATGTCATGCATATTTAAATATATGCAGAATATGGGCGTTACCTTAAAAATCGACAACAAAATAACATTTGCAGCAATTGCAGGTGCTCTGTGTTCACATGAGTCATAAATTAAATTAAAGTATGGATCGACAGCGGCTCGATCAAAGTTGGGGGATTAGGACACTATTCTATTATACCATACTGGGACTCTAGTTTATTTAAAATAGTGTGAGTACAATCCAAACTCGGTCACAGCTTCAGAAGTGCAAATGATGTGTCACAATCACATGATGGTTTTATTCTCCACGGTACGTGAATCACGTGAACTCGGGCTGATGATTTGATTGGGACACAACGCAGTAACCGTCCCACATAATTATTATACAAACGAATTTGCCAATGGCCATGGTGCACTCGTGAACGGCGCTATTGCACGTGTCTCTTAGGTAAGCACTGGCAATTTATTGTGACGCTTGTAGATGGGTACATCCCTGTTATTATCGGCTCTATTTAAAGCACTCATGTGTGAAAAAATTAATAATTGCGATATTATCGAAAATCGCAATACATGTATATGTTTGACGATATGTCGTGGATGAAAAAAATAGATATTGCCCAAGCCTAGGAGTGTATTGCTAGTCTGAGATCAACTGTAAATATTTTTATATAGGGTATTGCAAGCCAGAATTGAAACATACATGTAAAAGGTGAAAAGCTTACATCAGACAAAAATGTAGAAATGGAATTATGGCAAAGGTGCTATTAAGACTATGCTCCAAAAACCTGAACCATAGTCAATTTTCAACAATTCAAGTTGAAATATATCGCCTGATTTTGTTTGTATTTTTTCAGAGGTACATGTATGTCCAACGTCTATTATGTACTTGGTTTTTTGTTTTGATTTTAATACAGTTTTTGTAGAAGCCATGATGCAGACACTGTCGAGAGTATCATCATTTTAAAGAATAGATGTAGACTTTAATTTGTGTACACCATGACATCAGTCATTTCTCGCTCACAGGAGTACCTAAGCTTCAGAAGTACAGTTTCACAAAAAAAGGTAAATGAATTGTATCAAGACTGATTGGATCGCTCTCTGGCAAGCTGCGTAGCAGAATGGGAGCCTATGTAAAACCAATTTCTGTCCGTCCGTCCGGGCGTCTGTCCCTCCATCCGGGCCTCCGTCCGCATTCAGACTAAATGTTAGTTTTAGCGTCAAGCTTGTAAATTTATGGTGTGAAATGTTAAATGAGATTTGTAATCCCCAATGAGTTTTTGTCACCATGCAATCATATTTTGAGGTTCATAACCAATCCAGACAATTGAGTTCAAACTATGCTGTTTTGGGGAAGTCTAATTATTTGCAGGTGTCTTGATGTCTTGAACACTTAATCATACCAGTGATCACATGTCCCCCTCACAGAACCCCACCTGGTCATCATGCTCTGGTCAGCATGATTTAATTTAACTGTTTTGCATTCATTGCTTATGAAGTTGTAATATACTGGTAATTCGCCTTATTTACAATAAATACGAAAGTCTGATTTTGGTAGTGTTGTTGACTTGACTTGGACAAAAATGACTTGTGACTTGGCTTGAGTAAATTTGATGTAAAATGAAACAGAATAACTATTTTGACTCAAATTGTATTTATTTATTAGTGAAAGCATTATTATTATCATTATTATTATCATTATTATTATTATTAAACCATCTTTAACAATGGTAACCCATCCAGCATAGCTGATCATTTGGGGCCCTCAATATAAAAATACATCAAGGATAAAACACAAACATCGATAAAACTTTGGCAGAAAGAGGCACAAATAAATTAATAAAAAACAACCAGTCTTAACAGACAATTACATACGAAATAAAACTTGAAGGACTAGATTGCACAAAAAGACCCCTCCCCAGCCTACCACACTAATTAAAGATAGGACTAAAAGTGAAGATTAAAAATGGAGTAATAAACTAAAAACAATAACAAACTAGAGGTATTGAGTTTGTAGAAAACAAACTCAAGGTGTTCGAGTGTGCATCATATGTGATGACGTCATCACCTAAAGTTGTTAAATGACAAGAGTTACTTCAGGAGATACGAGTTTTCATAATATATCATTAACCAGTTCGCGCCGGAGGCCATGTATACACGCAATTTTTTTTTGCACCGCGGACCGGAGAGCGTCTAAACACGCCATAGGAAACTCGGGAATATTTGTATGCATGCTCGGTTGACGTGATAACGAGCCACGTGCGTAAAGTGCCATGCTCGGAAGACGTGGCCACACGCTGTGGAAGCTTCCATTGTCCTTTCGGGTGACGTGAAAACATGCCATTTTGGCAGTGCTCGTGCTTCGGTCGACGTGTTATTGTGCAGCAATTGTTCGGCACGATAGCGGGGGCCGTGTAAACATGCTCGCATTGGTGGTTGGGGGGGTTTGGGCACTCGTAAACCTGTTCCACACCTTTTTCTTTGTCTCCATTGAAATCTGTAAAGTTGTGGTATACTAAGATTTCTATAGACCAATTTCCGTGCACCATTGTCCCATTGTTACTCCATACCATGCCACTCGGATAATGGAGGAAGGAATCCTTCCTCCATGCTCGGATGACGTGTAAATACGATGAAGAATTCTTTAGAGGGCTCGGTGGACTTCTAAAGACGCAACACGAAATACGCCCTCCTGGCTATAATTCCCAAGGGAAACTCACCAATTTATATGCTAGTAAGCTAAATGTGGGTGTCCCGTTTTAGTTTCATTGACGTAATCAAAAAAAATTCACGCAAACAAAAACGTGTTTGTGTGGGGAAAAAGAAACCCGCACAGGGGCCCAGAAAAACTTTTTTATTCCCAACGCGAACTGGTTAAAATAACATATAATGTGCTATACTGAATAATAATAATAATAATAATAATAATAATAATAATAATAATAATAATAATAATAATAATAATAATAATAATAATAATAATAATAATAATAATAATAATAATAATAATAATAATAATAATAATAATAATAATAATAATAATAATAATAATAATAATGTGGACTTATATAGCGCACGTATCCACCAAACTGGTGCTCAAGGCGCATTATATTATTACCCCTGCTCATCAGGTTCATAAATCATTCCTGAAACCATCTCAGCTCCCTGGAGAGTATACAGCTCAATTGCTGCCATTACAGCGCATATAGGGCTAATCAAACACAACAACCAACTCTGCCCTCACAGGTACCCATTTACCCCTGGGTGGAGAGAAGCAATTATGGTAAAGTGTCTTGCTCAATGACACAAGCACCACGGTCACGGCTGGGATTCGAACCCACATTCTGACGACTCGGCCATCAGAACACAAATCCGATGCACTAAACCGCTCGACCATGGCACTCCATAATACATTAACTTCCGGTTTAGTCATCCCATATACATGTAATTTTAAATTCTTCCAACCGTAAGTTCCGGTTCAATCATGTGACGTCATTCATACTTCACAAAATTTGTCCTCATAATATGGGTGTCAATTGTGCCAAATTTGGTAAAATTCTGTCTGATGTTTTCACAAGATAGCAAAAAGTGACTTTTTTAAACCTGCCGCTAGAGGGCGCTGTTAAGAGCGATGATGTCATCAAATATATTTTTGAAAAGAGCAGATCCCACTTAATATATAAACCCAAAATGTTTTTTTTTTAATACCCTTTCACATTTGCGTCAATTTATAAAGAACTTGAACTTCCAGTTTGGACCGGAAGTAAGGGTCAATAAGGTCATGTCTTTGTATCAAATGTCGAGTCCTCCATGTTAGTGTATGATTATGAGGGAATCAAGGAATTATCTATTGTGGTTCACGAGATATAAAATATATTGTTTTAATTATAATTAATTACGTAATAATTCATTAGATGACCTCACCATGACGTCACAATGTTACCTGGCACTATATGTTAAGGTCTAACTATTTGTTAAGCTTTAAGGTTCTTTGAACTCCGCAACTATGTTTTGGCTGTACAATTACATTTACAGATTATTATACCGTCCATTTTCGTAGTTTACAGAGCGCCTACGTTCATACACACAAGGTATAACAATGAAATGTAACATGGTGAACATATGTGATCTGTCACCACAAAATGAGCTTAAAGTCGGAAATTTAAACAATTGAGTTATTGGTATTTCTGGATTCAGTAGAACAAGAGCTTTCCAATGATATATAACACTTGGGGTTACAGCGATACCCCCAGAGAGGGGGATTTGCAGCTTTGTTTCCGTCTTTGTTTCCATCTTTGTTTCCGTCTTTGTTTCCGTCTTTGTTTCCGTCTTTGTTTCCGTCTTTGTTTCCGTCTTTGTTTCCATCTTTGTTTCAAGTTGTTTGTTAGAACGCGATAAAAGCTACCAACGAAATTGCCCTGAAATTGAGGTTTTTAATTGTCTGATCAAACTGAAAATTTGAAATTCGATATAAGGAGATTTACAAATTGCAAATATAACAACAAAATTAGACCTTCCCTCTGATTTTTCACTTTTCCTACTTTACTGAAAAATGGTATAGTGCGATTTTATGCTCATTTCGTTGTAACAGGTCACATATATTCATGAGCAATAAGAATAATATAAATTTGTTACTACCAGTGACGATGCGCAGAAAGAGGCACGTGATCCTCAAACACTTCCTGGGCACATTGCCCACACAGCCATCATCAGCACCACTCGGTCTCACAGCTGTGAATAGAAAGTCTAAAAGTATAATGTTCAATAATAAACTTTGACTGGTGTAAAAATATGAGCTAGCATTAATTATCTGAAAACATCAACACTAAACTCTCGATAACGGTCCATAATGACACAATTACTCTTTTTCATGATCTTGACAAAATAACATTAATAGTTTGGTTCAATTTCTGAGTTGCGGGGGCGCTGTAATCTGTGATGTCATGGAACATTTTTTGGAAAAGTCACTCGTCACTTTATGAATGAAGAAAAACCTTACATTTACAAACACCACAATAATGCTTAAAATGTTTAGGCCTTAATCTTTTTATTTATTTATTTATTTATTTTTGCTGTTTGTAGATATATATCAAAGACTAAAAATATAATGAAACATATCATTTGGTTATTGCATAAATTAAAATGAAAAAAAACCTGCACTAACCATTTAGAAATTTCCTAACCGGCTAACCAAAACCAATATTTAAAAATAAACACCCAACAATTTTGGAAAAAGTTACTAACCATTTTGTTGTTCTAGACGCTTTTTCTGCCACGTTGGTTATTAAACAATCATTGTGGGAAGTTGTTGATATTTTTTGTTTAAAAACTATACACATTATTCCATTTGCAAAAAATAATAAAAAGAAAAGAAATAAAATACATAAGTTAAAAGAAGATCTGGATCTCTCGTCTCAAAATCAAAATTAATTGATTTTGTATTTAAATTAACTCCAGTGCCTGAAAACCTTTTGTCCAGGGCGCATTGGAAAACTCTTACCATGAAATTGATTGCCCATAAACGAAAGGAAAAATAACAAATAAATTCTTTTAAAAATCCTCTGCGCATCGATGACTGTTAATTTGACTGCATCAATCGCGAAAAGATGCGAAACATCATATTTCACAATGAGATAATTGAAGTCATGAATGCCAAAAAACTGTGGACATGAAGGTGCTGGCAACACGACGAAAAGGTAATGTAAGTAAGACTAATTGCGGTGACACCATATAAAATTCTCAATTGAGTAGTAATTAGTTCTGAAAAGAACTGGAAGTTACAACTGGATGTTTCGATCAGTATCCTCTGATCGTCCTCAGGAGAATAACTCAACCATGAGGTGAATGAAACTAAGGCAGAGTACGTGACGTAGATGGTTGTTGTTTGTCGGAGATGTACAGTGATCAATATATGCCTCGTGTCTGTGTGTGAGAGAACTTCAAGGCCGTTCACACGCGAAATGTGCATAAAGAATAGTACTTCTGAATAGTTGTTCACTTAAACTTCCGTTTTCGACCGGAAGGAGAGGTCAAATTGGGTCATGTCTGTTTACGAAATGTGACATAATTCAAGATCTTTAAGATGATGCAAAGATTGTGAAAATATCTTCTGTGGTTCATGAGATATGATTTTTTGAAATATTTAACTTCCAGTTTCAACCGGAAGGAGAGGTCAGGTTGGGGTCACGTCTGTGTACGAAAAATCACATAATTCAAGATCTTTCAGATGATGCAAAGATTGTGAAAATATCTTTTGTGGTTCATGAGATATAATTTTTTGAAATATTAAACTTTGATTTAGTGTAATTCGATATCTGATGACCTCACCATGACGTCACAACTTAGGACATCGACATGTTAAGGTCTAAGTATGTGTTAAGTTTTAAGGTGCTGTGAACTTTGCAACTATCTTTTTTTGTTGGATATGTCTCACTGAGAAGAAGGAGAAGAAAAAGTTTTTTTAAAACGAACAATAACAAGAGGCGCTCACGCTATACATGTAGCTCGAACACCTAATTATACACAAAAGATTAAAAATAGGAGAATTAGAAATACGAGCGCCCCTCATGCTTTAATCACACTTATGCTTTAATGCACACACAAGCTTGTAAGTTGACTTTGATTCTGGATGATAAATGACTTGTGACTTGACTTGACTTGAAAAATTTGACTTGTGACTTGACTTGGAAAAATTTGACTTGTGACTTGACTTGGAAAAATTTGACTTGTGCCTTGACTTGGGAAAATTTGACTTGTTGCTTCACTTGGAAAAATTTGACTTGTGACTTGACTTGACTTGGGAAAATTTTACTTGTGACTTGACTTCACTTGAGAAAATTTGACTTGTGACTTGACTTGACTTGGAAAAATTTGACTTGTGACTTGACTTCACTTGAGAAAATTTGACTTGTGACTTGACTTGACTTGGGAAAATTTGACTTGTGACTTGACTTGACTTGGGAAAATTTGACTTGTGACTTGACTTGACTTGGGAAAATTTGACTTGTGACTTGACTTGAGAAAATTTGACTTGAGACTTGACTTGACTTGAGAAAAGTTGACTTGTGACTTGACTTGGAAAAATTTGACTTGTGACTTGACTTGGGAAAATTTGACTTGTGACTTGACTTGACTTGAGAAAATTTGACTTGTGACTTGACTTGACTTGGGAAAATTTGACTTGTGACTTGACTTGACTTGGGAAAATTTGACTTGTGACTTGACTTGAGAAAATTTGACTTGTGACTTGACTTGACTTGAGAAAATTTGACTTGAGACTTGATTTGACTTGAGAAAAGTTGACTTGTGACTTGACTTGGGAAAATTTGACTTGTGACTTGACTTGGGAAAATTTGACTTGTGACTTGACTTGACTTGGGAAAATTTGACTTGTGACTTGACTTGAGAAAAAATGACTTGGTTACAATACTGGATTTTGGTATATATATCTACATGTAGCTAAAACAAATCATGCTATTATTTAAATCGTAGCAATGCATACAGCAATTGTTGCTATAAGGTAATAAAAGGTACTGACCCCTCCCCCAGGCCCCAGACCTGGTTGGATTTCCTGTTGTTTATTGATGTATTTGTTTTCTTGCTCATGTACTGTGTCAGTTTTTAACTCTTTTCCTTTACTTATTACGAGGTTGCTGTTGATGATGATGATAGCAAGTATTGGACTGTCTATGATGCGGGTCCCCGTACCATCAGATGTCCTGTGATATTCTTCCCACCAGTCAGCGGGACAGCAGACATCTACTTCAGGCAGATGCTGGGTCTCTCTGCAAAGGGCTATCGTGTTATCTCGGTAAGTGAATAATTGACATTCATGAATGCCCGAGACAGTTTAGACAATCTGATTAGCTGAAACATAATCATGTGGGTGTGTTTTAATGGATGGTAAAGACATGGCTTATCAAAATCAGAGCAGCGCGTATGTGCCAGCTGTTCACCAGCTGTTTTGTGCGATGCTGATTTGAACCAATCGGAGTGACAAAGATTGTTTCGCTTAATGCGCCAGACTTATGTAAATGTTTTTTAAAAGTGTTTTTATTTGACTTTATTCAACAAAAATTACAAATTTTTTACATTTTAAAACAAAATCAATATGGGCATTTATAATTGGGAATAACAGTTTGACGCTTGGTCTTTACCACAGGTTAATGACCTGATTTGTGCATGGTCATTAACCCTTCGGCTTGGTCCTTATTGGCTGTGGCCATGCCGAAACCGGACATTAACCTGGAGTAAAGACCACGCGACAAACTTTTATTCCCTTATTCGTAAATGCTCAAGACAGTTTAGACAATCTGATTGGCTGGAACCCCATCACGTGGGGGTGTATTAACATCTGGTAAAGACATGGCTCAAATAAAAACTGCGCATGTATGTCACGTACCAGCTGTTTCATTTAGGCAATGCGTAATGTGGATTTGAACCAATCAACGCATGTGCCAACTGTTCACCAGTTGTTTTGTGCGATGCGCGATGCAGATTTGAACCAATCAGAGTGACAAGATTGTTTCGCATCGTGCGCCAGACTCATCTTTAAAAGTGTTTTGTGTGTTTCAAAAACATGAATTTGCCCATTTTTATTTGGCATTTTTCAACAAAAATTAATAAATTGATATTGGTTTTTACCGCACGATAATGACCGGTTTTGTGTGTGGCGACGCCCAAATCCAGTCATTATCCTGCAGTAAAGACCGCACAACAAACTTGTATTCCATTATTTCATTTCTCATGGCTACCATGCTCATTATCTTTGTGGTGTTACATGTATTTTTAGGCCATATTGTGCTAATATTTTAAGTTTCTTAGATACACATGTACATGTACTTATGTAGCTCAGCATTAAGCTATCTGTTTGGCTCTGTTTGGCTCTGTTTATGAACTACAGTGGAACACTGCTTTAAAGAATATCATGGAGTCCAGACAAATTGTTCACTGAATTGTTCGTTGCTCAGTTTGCTTGATAAATTGCTTTACTGGAAAAAACTATGCCCTATGGTGTTAGTAGCAAAAATGAGTTCCAGATGACCAATACGGCCATCAGATGACCAATACGGCCATCAGATGACCATCAGATGACCATCAGATGTGTGAAAGCCACTGAGTTTCAACACAACTGAATGCAGCGCGCTATTGGCTGGCTGGGACTCCATCACCTTCAGAGTCTTCCACCAAAAGCCTTCTGGTCAAATGTTACTATTGGCCTTAGCGCTTCGCATGGATACATATATTGTGAAGTGATGACACACACATGTCACTTGGGTTATGTCGCTTGGGCATTGAAATAATTATTTTGCAGTTACTTCTAGTCCAATTTTTGTCATAGATTGCCTAGCCTAACGGTTTGGTCGTATAATTTTGCCCTGCTTAGTTATCTGAACTCCAGCGCACATGCACACAATGCACAGATCCATATGTATACAGTATACATGTACAGTACACATACATTTACATGTACATACATGTATGTAGTACACTGTACATTACTGTACATACAACATGTACATACATTGACCATTTGTCGTCGCGCCTTGATCCTTCTGTACATGCCAAAATTTAAGGCGGAGCTCATTAATGCTAATATACCAAATTCAAAAACGAAAGACGTATTCTCATTGGTTATTGGTTGGCCCAACAACTGCTCGCTGTGTGCGATGTACATTGTACTATGTGTGTGTGCCTGCATTGTGCTGTGTGTGTGGGATATTAAATGGGGTCAAACTAGGGGCCTGTGATTGGCCATCATTTAAAATGAACCGCCCACAAGTCGACAATTCTTGCATATGACTTTCCATTGGAATTCCAATGGGAAAATAAAGAAACACATTTTATAAGATTTTGAATACAGAAGGATTCAGTTCAAACGTACAAGGTCGCAATGCACAACCGTATCCATGACTCAGTTAATGATCTTGCTGTACAGTGTACGTGTGCGGGGTTGGGGATTTCTTGGACCAGAAATCGGTACGGGGTGGGAGTCCGTGGTAAGTGTGCACAATGACAACAGCCTTGGTCAAGGCTATACATGTAGATTGCCTGGACTTACGAGGGAAACTGGTTTTTTCTGTATGTAATAATCAAATAAGCCTTACAGGAAACTGACTACATAAATTAATGAAGTTGAATTTAAATTTACAAACTTTTTCTTCTTTTTTCTTTATAGAGAATTCCCTTATCTAACCTGGTGTAAAACAAGTAATACTATGGGAAAGTCATGACAGTCATTCGTGCACATTTCTACCATTATTTTGTCATCTTTTTTACTTTTCTAATAGCTGGAATATCCTGTTCACTGGACGATTGAAGATCTGTGTATAAGCTTTCGGAAGTTGTTAGACCATCTACAGCTAGACATGGTAAGTATAAATTTCTTGTAGTTTTTTTGTCACTGTTAATATGATATAAGCTTTGCTTGATGGTACCTACGTGCCTGTTTCCTGAAGACTGTTGCACTGAAATGTTTAATTTGCCAAAAATTGCTGAAACGTCAAGTAAAGTTTAAACTGGCTACTTGGTTCACTGTGAAACTGTTAGCGACTTTACTTTTCTTTTCAATCAATTTCTTAAAGGTTCCTTATTCATTTGATTTGAAGCTTTGCATGGTGGAGTTGATAAAAAGTAAATAAGGTTTGCGGATAACTTCATATGACATAATCTCTTCTATGAAGAAGTGTGGTTCTTCAGGAGAAGAAACGATGGTGAAGATAGATCCCAATGTTTTGAACAGTAACCCTGTCTATCTTCGGGAGAAAGCTGGACTTGTGTTGATGCTGGGGCTTAAGTACTGCTGGTTTGAGTGCTGGTATTAACTGGAGAGATCATTGTTTGCCAAAAAGAGAAAGAAAAAATAATATCAACATATCATGGCATATTTATAGCTATAGAGGTCAAAACCAGTCAACTGCCTGTTTTGACTGTTGACCCAAATGTGCACACAGGGGCATTTTTGACTGGTTTTTACTGTCATTTTGACCACCCTGAACAATACAACACAATGCTTTTGCCAGTCAAAAACAGTTGACTCATTTTGACCTGTAAATGTACTTATTACACAGTAAGGTTTAACAGTGTTTTACTTTTAAGTGCACTAGATATACCTTGGCAAGTATATCAACATTTTGACTGATTTTGACCCTTGTAGTAGTAAGAGGGTTAAATGATTGAAAACTGTTTTGTAAAATGAACATTACACTACTCCAGATCTGATGTCATAGAAATGTCAGCAATATGTGATGATCTCTTTATCCTTCTTTCTCTCCAGGTCCATGTATTTGGTTCATCACTTGGCGGCTTCCTGGCCCAGAAATTTGCAGAGTACACCTACAGAAGTCCCCGCATTTGTTCACTAATTCTCTGCAACACATTCATGGATACCGAAGTCTTCCAGCAAACAGGTGCAGCTCAAGCGTAAGTTACGTTCCATTAATAGTCATCATCAGGTGTCTACCTTGGCTGAGTGGAGTAGCGTGTTAGACAGACAGACTTGAGTTCTGGTGGGCAATTATTACCAAATGTAGGTTTGAATAATGGTCAGGATGGTAATGGTTCTTGTGTCCATAAGCAATCAAGTTTTCCATTGATTTTCTCCACCCAGTCAAAGATTCTATTCTCATTCAACACAATAAAATGTATGTACTTCCTGGTGAATGTAGTTTGCACATTAGTTTTATTTTATTTTATTTCATACATCATCCAACAGCGTAAGTGGCAATGAAAAAATAGATATAACCCCTTTGTGTTTTAGGTTCTTTTACATGCATTATACTTTAATAACCTAGTACACACGACCTACATGTATGGCTTAATAACATCCCATCCCATCCCAAAGACAAGGCAATTACATGGTTAAGTGTCTTGCTCAAGGACAAAAGCACCACAACTGGTGCACTAGACCTGTTTGGTTATGACACTCATTTCTATACATCTGCTTAATTGACATGTACTCTTGGATTGGATTGATGACACATGTACATGTACAATAAGTAAGAGTAATTGCGGTGACACCATGTGAAATGCTCAATTGAGTAGTAATTAGTTCTGAAAAGAACTGGAGGTACAACTCGACATTTCGATCAGTATGCTCTGATCGTCCTCAGGAGACGATCAGAGCATACTGATCGAAACGTCGAGTTGTACATGTACCTCCAGTTCTTTTCAGAACTAATTACTACTCAATTGAGCATTTCACATGGTGTCACCGCAATTACTCTTACTTATCCTCCTCACCATGCAAAGCTACAAGTTCTACAATGCAAAAAGTGGTCATCTTACATTTGTGGTTATGTGCCGGTGTTTAATCAGAGTTGTGCATTATTGGTGGGTGAAGCACAGCATACAAATATAAGAATGATTGATGTACATGTATCTGTAAGACAAGCAACAATTTGGGATTTGGTATCCAAATTTAAAACATAAGACATTTTCCATCTGAACAAGGTGAACTGGATTCATGTTTGAACGAAGTTCTGAAACCTTCTTGGGCCTAAGCGCCAAAATTACCATTCATAGCGAAGGTGATCCATGCCGCCCGATCAGAATTTCTCACCTACGAGAAGTGGGTAACTCATTTATAATTACAGGATGTTCAAAAATATGAGCTAGACAGTGGTTTAAATTTTAAATGTACGACCAATGGTTTCCTTTCCCAAAACATATTTCTATTTGTTAAAACCATGAAATTGGTTTATCATGTGGTTTAAAGTCCATTTTAAGCTCAACCATTATGATAATCCCCATAAATATCAATGGTTCAATCCATGTTGGCTTTCGACCAATAAAAAAATTCAGACATCTAAAATAATATCAAATACCAATTTTCTCATGTTTTTGTCAGAGCCGAAGGTATTGTGAAATTTAAATCAACCGATAAAGATGGATGTATCCAATTATTAATTTTCTGTAAATAAATATTATTTTTGAACGATAAATAGCACATTGGGAATAAATTTTGGAACCCCCAAAATATTGTTTTATTGGACTAAATATAGTTATCCACTAGTAAGGGCTTTCTAGACAGTGATTGACAGCCCCATTGTTAGGATTGAAACCACTATCTGGCTGGCCAAAACATGAAAGTAAGCCCCTGGACTTGGCTTGAAACTTGATACATCAGCAAAATAAGGCCTGAAATAGCTTGGCCTACATCACACAAGTAACATTGCGAATAGGATAGACTTGCTAGGTGGTCACCAAATGTAGAGGAGAGGATGATGGAGTGGGGGGGGGGGGGGAGGCGGGGAGGCGTGGGAAATAACCAATAAGAAAAATAGAAAAATACTCATTCAACGAAAACTTTTATTTTCTGTGGAAGCTGCATTGTTTTCTTCGAATATTCGAACTGGAAAAAAACAACTGGATATTCAAACCATCAATCGAATTTTCAAATATTCAGTTATTCGGCACAGCCCTACTGTCTATAGTAGTCTTCACATGTATAGTGATTTATGGATACAATGTTATACATAAAAAAAAATTACTGTCGTCAAATGTACATAATGAATTACATATTCTTTATGAATTTTCATAATCATTGGTTTGATTTGGCAGGTTTTGGATGATCCCTGGTTTTCTCTTGAAGAGGATGGTACTTAACAACTTTAGCCGAGAGCAACATGACACAGATATAGCAGACTCAATTGACTTCATTGTGGAAAGGGTGAGACTGTCATTTGGTTTTACAGTCAATTAAAGCTTTTGGAATAGGTCATCATTTCAAAGTGGGTCATCTGCTTTTTTTTATCACACCACTGATGTCTATTATACTGTATGGATAGAGGGTCATGTGCTTAACAATGAAGCCACAGGATGCTACATTGGTGCTCCTATAAACCACACATTGCAATGGGTATCCTATTGTATGTCCATTTCTTTTGTGTTGTGGAGCACCAAAATGGCAGAGTGGCGGCTGCCTTGATAGGCACCAATGGGCAAATCAGCTGTTTCTGGTCAAGAATTTGAATTTACAAACATGTTTCTGGTTGCATTTGAGTTATGTCTACAGCATATTCTGTTTTTATATAATTGTTTATTTGATTGTATCATAGCTGGAGTCACTGAACCAGTCTGATCTAGCCAGTAGACTTACACTCAACTGCGTCAGTGCCTACGTTGAACCCCAGAAACTTCATGCTCTAGATATCACTCTGCTTGATGTGAGTCTGATAGAACCAGGTTTTATTTATATTATAAACTGCATGCTCTAGATATCACTCTGCTTGATGTGAGACTGATAGAACCAGGTTTTATTATCACTCTGTTTGGTGTGAGTCTGATGGAACCAGGTTTTATTATCACTCTGCTTGATGCGAGTCTGATGGAACCAGGTTTTATTTATATTATAAACTTCATGCTCTAGATATCACTCTGCTTGATGTGAGACTGATAGAACCAGGTTTTATTATCACTCTGCTTGATGTGAGTCTGATGGAACCAGGTTTTATTTATATTATAAACTTCATGCTCTAGATATCACTCTGCTTGATGTGAGACTGATAGAACCAGGTTTTATTATCACTCTGTTTGGTGTGAGTCTGATAGAACCAGGTTTTATTATCACTCTGCTTGATGTGAGTCTGATGGAACCAGGTTTTATTTATATTATAAACTTCATGCTCTAGATATCACTCTGCTTGATGTGAGACTGATAGAACCAGGTTTTATTATCACTCTGTTTGGTGTGAGTCTGATAGAACCAGGTTTTATTATCACGCTGCTTGATGTGAGTCTGATGGAACCAGGTTTTATTATCACTCTGCTTGATGTGAGTCCCTGGCCATGTACATGTATCACAGATTAGAAACACAAGTGTGCATACATGTCATTTGCTTGCTTTACTACTGAAGGATTTTGGAGGATTCAGGTTATGTGTTAGCAAATGGTCCTAGGGAGTTAGGATTAAGTAGTCAGAAATAGAAACAGATTTTGCTTCTGTCTTAAAGTCACACCCCAAAGGAACCTTAAGGTTCCTCCATCCCATAGAAAGGTTCCTCCATCCCCTAGAAAGGTTCCTCCATCCCCTAGAAAGGTTCCTCCATCCCCTAGAAATCTTAGATTTGCCTAGGAATGTAAGGTTGCCTCCCCTAGGAAAATAAGGTTGCATCCCCTCAGAACCATAAAGGTTGCCTCACCTAGGAACCTAGAAACATAGCCATCGTCTTAGGAACCTAAGGTTGCATCTCCATAGAAACTTAAGGTTGAGCCCCTTGTATGCTGAGTTTGTCTCCCCTTTTATAGTCGCCTAACAATTGAGTGAATGAGACTTGTCAACAAGTTGATATATCTATGCACATTGTAACATTGTTGTCCCATCAGCCACTCTGCTACTCACACCTGAACACAGTTCAGGAGAAAGCTATTGTTACAATGATAGGTAAACACCCAAGACATGAGACACACTTCGTGGCAAACTCATCCATTTTATCCTCCTCCAGGTTTTTGATGATTGTGCAATCTCCCAATTAGTGAGGGAGGAAACATACAAGTGCTACCCCAATGCTAAGAGAGCCCATCTCAAGAAAGGCGGCAACTTTCCATATCTCAGCCGCAGTGATGAGGTCAACCTTCATATACAGGTCAGTCTAGCTAGACATCTCACTTTCAATACTTTATTAGTATGGTCAAGTTGAGACATATTGACCTATTGCCGTTTGTGACTTGGCCACGCCCTCTCTGACAATCCATTTTACATGTGTTGCATCTTGTTGCAATGAGCGCGATAAAGGGTTGCTTCCAAAATTCAAATTTAGAAAATTATAATAGTATTCCAAAATTCCAATATAGGATTAAGAGAACACTGGTATGAGTACAAGTAATTTTCAATCAGGACAAGTATTTTGATAAGAGTACGAGCATATTCAAGTAAAGACTGTTTGCGGTCTTCCTGAAGATGATCAGATCATACTGATTGAAACATCGAGTTGTAACCACCAGTTATTTCAGAACTAATTACTACTCAAAAGAGAGTTTTCTCATGATGTCACTGCAGAGAGTCATTATTTATCCTTTTCACCATGCATGCAAAGCTATAAATCTTACGAGCATGTTCATTTTGCTTTTTTCTCAGCTGAATATTTTAACAGTTGTGCTACAGATATTTACAGTTTATGTCCATAGAGAAGATAACTACTCAATTCTTGCGTCATTGGAACAATGATTTTATATTTATGTTACTTAGCATTGTAAACGTGTTCTTATCATTCACATCACATACATATATCAAGCATTTGATTGGTCCCTTGTTATTAAAACCCTGCGACGTGCCATGACACTTATATGAACAGCGTGGTTGCATCGCGCTAAATTTGTTAGTAGGTGTGAAGGGGCGCTATAACTTCTGTTGTGTTGAACACTACCAACTCCCAATGGTTTTAACAGATGCCTAGAGGTCCTCTAGACCCTAGACAACAATTTGAAGCAAAAAAAAATGTAAGGGCCTTTTAGGTTGATGTTTATTTTAGTTCTGATAACGCTTTTTCCCCTACCCCAAATTGACATAAAATATACCCTATTATGTGTACCCATAGCAGTTATAGGAATGAACATCTCTCACCCTCTGGCTTGATGGCTCCAGTCTGTCTGGAATAATGTTCTGGTACACCATAGTGGGTAACTGATAGCTTTTGATAAGCCGCTCAGAGCCGAAGTCAATGGCTTTGTGTTGACAGATGGGATTAGGATTTGTACACGGTCCTATGGGACCATGCAGGATTTGTACACGGTCCTATGGGACCATGCTTTTTGCAGTAGGATTTTTTGGGTCAAGGGTTCAAAGCAGGCTAATGGGAATTAACCATGCTATTTGGGTATACTTCAACAGTGAACTTACGGAATTTGAGAAATTTGGGGTGAGAATCAACGGAGTAATTAAATTTTGTTTACAAACCTACTAAAACAAATAGCGCCATGGCACGTCGCAGGGTTTTAATCATTGTTTTTGTGCACAGATCCATCTCAAGAAGTATATGCAATCCCGCTATGATGCCAGAATACCAATGGAGGATGGAGGGGACCAGGACAGTATGAAGGAGGTAGGGGACCATGGAGACTGTAGTAAAACAGCACCTCAATCACAGGCAGACAAGCACTGCTCAAATGAGGATAATCTCTGAGACCAATCATAACAGTACATATGGAGTATCATGGCCAACTGTACTCTAGTGGCTGAGTCATCTGGATGTGGGTTTGAATTTTAGTTAGGCCAGTTTCGGCACTTGTGTCTTTGGGCAAGACACCGAACCATTAATTTTTTCTCTTCACCAAGGAGTATAAATGTGACTTGTGAGGGCAGAGATGGTAATTGTGATTGATTACCTGATGATTGCCTAACAGGCTGCAAGGAAGTTGAGAATAATCCAGGAATAATTTAAAGTAGCCTAATGACAAGACTAATAATAATGTAAAGCGCCTTGTGCATCACATCATGATGGAGTTGGCGCTTTATAAGAATCCATTATTATTAATGTTATTATTATTAATATTATTAAACCACAAAAGAGACAATTTCACAACAACTTTTCTTGGCATTCCCCTCTTATTCACAGATTTTTGTTTGACTCTTTGAGTAATCAGATGATTAATGACAGTGTCCTGATATAGTTGATAGAGATTGCCATTGATAGAGAAAGCTGAAAATGAAAGCAATATGTAGTTGTATTATCTTTATTGTAATAAAGAGCCCTTGATTGGGTATCATGATTCAATGCTTTAAGTGGCAATAGCACAATAACTCAATGACTGGAACTATGTGTACAAAACTTGACTAAATACAACAACTACACATGTACGCTAAAACATGTTGCTGTAATTATGAAATTGTTCTGTTCAAGATTGTAGCTGACCAATTATTTAGAAAGTAAATCTAGCCATTTTATATACTGATAAAGTTTCAGTAGCACAACATTGTGTGTGAAAATCTGACAAAATAGTCCAAAATTATGTCCCACAACTGGGCAAAGAGTTATTAAACATGGCAAATCAAACAAATAGCCATATAAAAAGGTTTTACAATCTTGAACAAATCTTAAACATTTACAAAAATTATGATTATCCAAGATCAATTTTTCACACATATCAGCAAAGTTTTTCTGGAAAACATGAACAAAAATGGTATCCTTCAATTTAAAAGTTTTTTCCATTGCTTATGTAGCCCACAAGAGGGAAATAAGTGTGACATTTTTTACATTCCATACATGTTTTTGTGTAAAGGCTGCACTATGTACAAGACTACAGTTTTAGCACCAAACTAGCCTTCATCAACTCAATAAATAAAGTTATAATCCGATGGATCATCATTTGTAACTACCAAAATCTGCACAATATTAGCCAGTCATGAGCTTTATGCAGATATATTGTCTACTGAAATCTATTTTGTGATATTCTTTTATCAATTATGTACAAATTCAAACTAATTTGCCAGCCAGCTTGCATGATAATAATAATAATAATAATGTATGGACTTATATAGCGCACGTATCCACCAACTAAGTGGTGCTCAAGGCGCTTCTTTTTTTTACGTGCATTACACAACACACGGGACCTACAGCTTTTACGTCCCATCCGAAGGACGAAGCAATTATGGTTAAGTACCTTGCTCAAGGACACAAGTGTCACGACCGGGCCTCGAACCCACACCCTGGCAACACCAGAACTTGAGTTCGGTGCGCTAGACCACGACATGATTTGTCTATGAGCCATGATACACTGTACAAGCAGAAGGGGGTTGTCCATTTTGTTTAAATTTTTTTAAATGTGGATAAACCATTAATGGGAGGGGAGACAGAATTGCACTAACATTTCATCATACTGTACAAAAGAAAATGTATAGTTTTTGGATGAAAGAGATTATGGATTTAAATCAAACCCATTGATGGATCATGAGCAGTCCAAGCAGTGGCGTAACTAGGGTCCAATTTTCAGGGGGGTACTAGGGGTGCACCACTTTTTCTATGGGGGAACGGTCAATACTGAACATTTTGTATCCTGCAGCCTCAAATGGGGACCTTTTTTTTCTTCAAAATTCTGAAAAGGGGTGGGGCACCCGGGGGCACAGACCTCGGCAGGTGGGGGGGGGGACACCACTTTTTTTGCCATGTTGGTTATTAATCATTGCAGGTTTGCAAGTTTATTGATGCTTTTTGATTGAAAAACACATTGTGGCCATCAGGTGCCAACTTCCAGTTATTTGGTTAAACAGTTAGCAAACTAACCAGTATAAACTCTCTGTACTACATGTCATATAGAAACCAAGATTTCTTTGAGTCATCCAATAGTGAAATTGCATTCAGATTTATTTGTATGTGTTCTAATGTGAAAATAGATCACATTGATCCATTTAAAATCTGTAATATTTTTCACGTTTTCTCAAAAAATTACAGCATGTCAGATAAAATAATGTTGTAATTGGGTGAAAGGTGTACACTCGCATTAAATGGACTGTGTTTACTCTATAGTGCAGTTGTAAACGGGCATATTACATGTATGTATGATATTGCACCACAAACTGTCTCAGATTAAAAAAATGCAATTAATATCGATATCATAAATCTACAAAAAAAGCATTGTAAAAAGTGTAAATATATAAAACTATATTTCC
Organism: Zoroaster sp. YZ-2022; assembly: GCA_029582265.1. Lineage (NCBI taxonomy): Eukaryota > Metazoa > Echinodermata > Asteroidea > Forcipulatida > Zoroasteridae > Zoroaster > Zoroaster sp. YZ-2022. The sequence continues at coordinate 28,180,996 of CM055834.1, read as the reverse complement.
TGAAAATTTTATTATGAAAAATTTCAGTGCTTAAAGATGTATCACCTTGGTTTTTGGCTATTTTAACGGCTATTTTAACTTGGCTGTATTTTTCATCTGAACATCCTATTTTACTTGAAGTGAATACAAATGATCTAAAATTACAATTTCTTAAAATAATCGTGAGAAAAATGGTTTTTACTGTTAAACCAAGCTACTGACAACTATTTTGTGAAATAACTATTTTTGTAGTATTTGTGTTCATTTCTAATACAAAATTATCAATGTTCCAGGGAAAACAAACATTGCCAGTAAAACATGGACACACATCTTTAAATGAAGTCTATATTTAATTTGAATTAATGACAATAAATTTGCTTATGTACTAATAATGTATTGTTTGAAAAAAATTGCATCATATGTGACCTGCTACCACAAAATGATTGTAGAGTCAGCATTTTTCTAAATTGACTTTTGTATTTCCAAGTTCTATAGAAAAAGAGCTTTCCAAACACTTGAGGATTCTCTAACATTCTCCAAATCAAACTTTCTAATACATTTATTTGTTAAATTTCTTGTACTGAGATTATGGGTAAAAAGAGATTTGTGAGGAATTTGTTTATAATGCATAGTGTACAATGTACTGTTACTATAGCTCAGTGGAGAGAGCTAGGGTATAAGTATATTTACATGGTGCATGAGTTGTTGAGATAACTGTTGATCAAAAGGGCAGCAATAATGTGTTGCAGGCATATTTTGCAGTTGTTGTGCGTACACACTGAATGTCCAGCGATGAATGGCTGGCAGAAGTACATAAAGTGTACGCACAATGCTCACTGGATGCAATTTTACCACTAGAGGGCTACGATGTAAACAGCAAATATAAATCCACTGATCACTGTATACCACCATAAATATTGAACCCATGTTAAATGGATTCCCTTGCCAAAGAAACCCCTGTAGTAGTCTTAGTGCAAGACGCTGTTTAAAATATTCATATGAACTGTTTACACGTAGTAAACAACAGCGTATTAAACCAAGACAAGGCCTGCTACAAACAAGTGGGTGTACAATAAGTACTAGGTATATTAACTGTTTTTGGTTCAGGATGACTAACTACTAAGATATATGCTAAATTAATAAAAGCATTTAAAATGTTGTATAATGAAAAAGAAAACTTGATTATTCCAGAATGTTGCTGACTGCTGCATGTATAAGTAAATAATTGCCTTCACACTACATGTATCAACTTATGCTTGGGCCTTTTTTGTCAGGTTCCCTAATCATACTGCTGTTGATTCTCAATACATCACAGGGGCCAGTCTATAAAAATCAAGATGAAACAATACTGAAGCATGATAACTGTCTGTACAATAATTGGACGGTTTATTAATATGTAGCTACAGTACAACAAAATGCTTTGCGTATAATAGTTGTTCATTTTCAATGATGCCTGGCTGCATTGCTAATCCAATGTTCATTATAACTAGATGTTCAATTAAACTTACATCTGTTTGTCCTAGCAGTTTTTAATTTTTTGTATTGGCATTAATTACTTCTTAATATTTTCAGGGTTTTTTTCATGAAGAAAACTACCAAAATTCTCAAGTAATTTGAATAAAATTGTATGATTTTTTTCCATATTAACATAAATGGATGTCCTGTAATATCTAGTTATTACTATTCCATGCATGTATGGTGATATAGAAACCAAACATCAATAAACCCTTTCACGGTAATATGCGCCATGTTTTTGACGGGGCAAAATTGTTTATTTCGAACATTCGTTGCCGTCTGCAACCCAGCGCTCGAACTTCATGCACGCGTCTGGATGTACGTGAAGTTCGAGCGCTGGGTCGCAGACGGCAACGAGTGTTCGAAATAAACAATTTTGCCCCGTCAAAAACATGGCGCATATTACCGTGAAAGGGTTTATTAATAGGTATACATGTTTGATCAAATTGTCATTGTTACCCATCAGCACAGAATCTCACAAATACACCATTCATATAGTCTCAAAATGCACTTTATATCTAAGTTGTTACATACAAGCAAACCCTACTGCTTCAAGTAGTGGGGTACCATTTTTACTTCCACCTCTACAGTGCAAACCAAGCACTTCCCCAAAAATAAACTGTTTTTTGAACACCAATCTATCACTCATTTCTAACATGGAACCACACTGATATAATATGTTAATAGGAATGGAACATGTACCAAGATAATTTTATACACTTCATGAGCATAAAGTCAAATTCTGGTCTCTCACTTGACACTCATGGTTCCTACAGTTAATTTTGATTATGAAAATGTTGGCAACTGGCACAGGGTCTTGATAAAGGGGGAACATTGCTTTAAAAAGTGTAGTAAATTAACATGCATTAAGGGTGTGCATACCCGGGTACCCGTAAACAATTTTGTAAAAACACACAAATACTCCTGAATGTATAAAATAACCTATACAAACAAAAGGTATTCTTGTTTTATTTGAGTCATAATAAATGTTGACTTACTGTAAGAATTTCCCACGTCTACATGTATATTAAAAACGACTTGTAAGTATCCCTATTCCCTACACACATACAAAAAGAATTAATGTGTCCCACACTCACACTTATCCAATAACTGAAAGCTGTAAAGTCTGTCGGCAAATGTTACTTCTAAAGCCTTTATTCAAGTTTTCTTCATTTTGCAAAAGAGTAGTTATTGGCCTTACATTTCGAACCTAGCAGGTTCTTTCTCAAAGGCAAAATTTTCTTCATTTTGTTATTAAAAAAATCAGAGACTTCCATTTGTGAGGCTCAAATGTTCAGTCGTAATTTTAAAAAGTCAGATAATTAGAACCTAAAAATGGAACAGTGTAATGACAGTTTCGGTTGGGTATCTAAATACCCAGCACAGCCTCAATATATATAGATACAAAACCACATGTATTTTTAATTCATAACCCTTGTACATTGTCAATCCTGGTTATGCCATACAACAATATAATTTTACAAACTGAGTCATTGTTTTAACGCAATTGATTTGTGTCCTGTGGATGGTTTCATGAGCTTTTAACTTGAACCTATGGGATTATCCCTTCAAAGTCTTTTACAGTCTTCAGAACACAACCTCAATGTGTGAGTAGACGTCTTCCTTTGAGTAGCCTTCTCCATATCAGCTTGATGCCAGATGCAGTACTCATCCGCTGGTGAAAGCCATGCTTGCGTTTACGCTTGACGTTGCTCGGCTGGTACGTGTTGCCTCGCTTTTTGAAACAACAGGGGACCAGAGAAGGTGTCTTGTGACATTGTAGCAGCAGTTCTCTCTGTGGAGCTTGGTTAACGGTCGAGAGCCACCAGTGAGGTGCGACGCTGGTGTTGGTACACGTGGCTAATGTTCTGTGTGTAGCTGTTGGACAGGTTTGTCTTGAACATATGACAGCACTATCACAAGAAATAAAAAATAAAAGTAATATGAAACTGTGGCTGTGACCAAGTTTATTGCAATGAATACGTTAATACATCAATTTCTCTGCTGCAATCTAGGATTTATAAGCATCACTAGCTTCCCAGGCCAATGGATGAACAGGGTATAATGGTAGGATTTGGTATGTTTTTGTTAATGTGGTTATAATTAAAAAGTGTATCTATTTCTGGATGCTTCTAACTGTACAACATGCATTCAATCTTGTATAGAATTTGGTCAATTGTTAAGTAATAATAATGTGTGGACTTAAATAGCGCACGTATCCACCAACTAAGTGGTGCTCAAGGTGCATTATATCATTACCCCTGCTCATAAGGCTCATAAATCATTCCTGAAACCATCTCAGCTCCCTGGGGAGTATACAGCTCAATTGCTGCCATTACAGCGCATATAGGGCTAATCAACCAACTCTGCCCTCACAGGTACCCATTTAACCCCTGGGTGGAGAGAAGCAATTATGGTAAAGTGTCTTGCTCAAGGACACAAGTGTCACGGCCGGGATTCGAACCCACATTCTGCTGCTAACACCAGAACTTGAGTCCGGTAAGCTAGACCGCTCGGCCACGACAAATTGCCTGCATGAGCCATGCCATGTCTTAAAGACCATACAAAATGGTAAATATTTTCAACCCGATTTTAAAAAGAAAGTAATTCTAAGTAGGAATAACCAAAAATTAGACTTCTGTTATTTTTCTTTAACCCTTCAAAAAACCTATGAAAATGTACTTCGCCACTACTGCGAATGACAGGCCCGAAACAAAAGCCGTCGGGGACACTTTCACTGAGCCTATTTTGATGACATACATTTACGGGAGGGCGAACGCTACAACTGTTTACTGTGGTACGTTTTGTACACAAAGCATATCACATCGCATACAGCTGCAAAAATACGTTTACCAACTACGACTTCCAAAAGTGTTTTTGAAGAAGTTTCCAAAAGTAGTGCTGACCAATTGTGTTGTTCATCATCGTCATTTGATGGAGATTATACTGATGCCAAAGTTGGTGAAATCGTATAAATTTAAGCCCAGAATGGTTGAAATCCAGGCGAAAATGGAAGGAAGATCTCGAGTCCGGCATAAGCGCACATAATGGTACCCTATATTTCTTGCTTTTTACGAACAAATATTCTAAGAGCAACCGAAGTTTTGAATGTCCAGTGTTTGATTCGTTGAATTTTGTTATCAGGAAAGTTAATCTCACTGCAAAATGTGTCCAAATTGTTCTTGTTTTTGTGCCGATAAAAATTTATCTTTTGGATAACACAGTTTGACAATGACCTGGCCCCACGTACACGTACATGTATGTCCACACTGCATTGGAAACATACGTGCACGGACGTACACTGTACATGAGTTGTATGTCAAGGGGAATCCCATACACACATGTACATGTAAGACAGTTCCTTTCGAGCTCCCGTAAAAGTACATCATAAAAACAGGAAAAATGTTTGCTGCCACCACGGGTCGCAAATGTCCAGCAGATTTGTTTTACTGTTTTTTGGAATAGCACATAAATAACTAAATGTATGGACTTTAAGAACCAGGAATAATGTGTGGACTTATATAGCGCACGTATCCACCAACTGAGTGGTGCTCAAGGTGCATATTATTACCCCTTCTCATAAGGCTCATAAATCATTCCTGAAACCATCTCAGCTCCCTGGGGAGTATACAGCTCAATTGCTGCCATTACAGCGCATATAGGGCTAATCAACCAACTCTGCCCTCACAGGTACCCATTTAACCCCTGGGTGGAGAGAAGCAATCATGGTTAAGTGTCTTGCTCAAGGACACAAGTGTCACGGCCGGGATTCAAACCCACATTCTGCTGCCAACACCAGAACTTGAGTCCGGTAAGCTAGACCGCTCGGCCACGACACTCCACAGGAAGATCAATATAGTCAAAGTATAGATAAGGCAAATCACCAGACAGGTTTTTTAAACCTTTTAAAAGTTTAACCTCCTTTACAATTTGATTTGTCGCGTGTGACAACTTGCATCGTGTAAATAACTTATTGCACAAGTTTTTGTCACAGTTGGGATTTAATTTCATCATACTGTGTAAATGCTTGTCACATGTAGAAAACTTTTCAATCAAATCACATACAACTTAATCGGTGAAATCAGATCTAATGATCTTAACTCTAGCTTTTGTTCTATTAAACCTTTCATTGGAAAATGTTTATCTAACATAACATACCTTTGGAGTCTCCTAATGCACATGGTCAGACCAGTATTGTACATTGCTGATTGTATGATCAGATGGTTAAATGCAGTTGTTGTACGTGCTAGGAAGGTAGTGGCCATGTTGGTTGTTTTAGTTAACCTCTGTTTATTCACTGAAACCAGAATAATTTGTTTTAATTAATAAAAGCCCAAGTCAATTTAGCCAATTTGATTGGTTTAGATGACATCATGTGGTGGTAACGGCCAATTAAGAATGGTCATTATACAAATTGGACTGGCGTACATGTATATTCAAGTCACATGCTAGCTGTGATATTATGCCCAAAGTTGAATTGGACCAATAAGGGTTAAGAAGATTGTATCATATTACGCTTACCTACGCACTAAGTGGGTGTGTCATGAGTTAATATTAAAATTTAGAAAATGAAATCAAAATGGGCATTAGGAAATATATCGACACTTGGTCTTAACCATAAGATAAATACCTCTATGAGTAGGATCGTGGCCATGGGTGATGATGTACCTTAACCTTTTGACTTGATCCATCATCACCTGTGGCTAGTAGTGGTCAGTTTCAGAGAAAATTTTTGTTTTTTGGAATCTTAGTACATAAACACAATTAAAAATTAACTTTTGTGCAATTTAAAAGAAATATTCTTTCTGAAATTTACTGATCATTTAAGTTTAAGAGTACAAAAAATGTATAAAACAATTACACAATTCTGCTTGGGAAAATCTTTGGTCAAAGGCAAAATGAGATATTCTTAATCTTAACTAACGTTGATGTTAAAGTTCACAACTTCACCTAAAAAAAGTAGGAGGGTTGACGTAGTCATACCCATGATCTTACTCAGCATTTTTTATATTTGAACAAATTATGTATCTTTAAAAGTATTCCTTTAATTTATAGTGGCTGTTGAAGAATTTGGCAGTCTTAATTAACGTTATAATAGAAACTTGAATACTGGTCGAGGGGTAAGACAACTTGACCCACAAGACAACTCGACCCATGAAACAACTCGACCCACGAGACATCTTGACCTTGTGACAACTTGACCCTTGTGACAACTCAACCCAATTTATTGTTGCTTAGAAGTGGATCATCGTTTTCCCTCAAAAAAAAATTTGATCACTACTAGGCTTATTCTAGCACCCAGTATGGCTCAAATTCTAGCACAAATTTAACTCTTGGAAAATCCTTTTAAGAATGTAGTAAATACTAGTTGCAGTAAATATACCTAATCCCCGGGGAAATATTAATGTTAAATAAAAAAGTCCAAATGTATAAACAAATTTAAACATTATATTTTATTGAATGCCATTCACATAATAAACCATAAAAAGGCCTATAAAATCAACAACAATCATAAGCATATAATTAGGCACTACACATTTTTAAAATGCGTTGCCCATTGCCGGTGCTGGCTTTTCTCCCTCTCCCCTGTGGATGAATGCGAGATACAAAATTATAGACTTAAAATTATTTGAAAAATTATTACAAAACATGTTTTACCGACAACATCCTTGATTTCATTATAGAAAGGAAAACAAATTCTTTGAAAAGTGAACATAATTGTGTCATAAGCTTGGTTTAACCCTCTCAGTACCGAATTGTTTTGACATAAACAACCACTGGTGACCACATTGTTTGACCACTCAAGCGTGAAGCACACATTCTTACACAACAGAAAGCTTGTGTTCAAAGGCCAATTTTACAAACTCTATTATCACCTTGAAGATATCGTTTTACAGCAAAATAAATAATAAAAGATATCTTACTTATTGAATTCCCTTTCATAAAATCCAAAAAACATTAAGATCGGTCAATAAATGTCCAAGTTCTCGGTCTTTGTTTCCTCAGTGTGATCTGTAATCTCAAACACTTTTTTGTACACAAACACATGGCACTCCGTAGGTGTTTGGCATTCCGGATCTTGGAAAGAATGTTGTATCCGGCCGCCACTTTTTAAGGACTTTTTTGGATTTTTTTGCAACCACTAACCAGTTAAAAAATCATTCTATCGATTTTTGGTGGTACAGAAAGCGAAAATTATCTTTAAAATCCACTTTTATGATGGTTTTTGGACTTGATTTCCCTTCTAAAAAAATCCTCCCCTTCAGAAAATAGAAGGATCCTATTATAGTTGCCACTACGCATGTACAATGACTGTGTTGGTCAATAATTGTGGAGTTTACAAGATCAGACTGACATGACTGAGGAAGTCATCGTATACCAAAAATGCCTGATTTTTCATGAAATAAATATCCTGGAATAATTTGAAGTATATGTCCATCATCATCCATATGTTCTCCACCTTACCAGGTAGGTAAGATTACATTATTGGTTATATTTAACGAAAAATAGTGGCGGCCAGATACGACATTCTACCCCGGATCTTTCCACTCCAGTTTGAAGGAATTGCATAATAGCAACCTTATTTTATTTCACCATCAATGGAAAGATCCGATCTTGCTCTTTCCAACCATTGTAAGCTTGGGTATGGAGGGTGAACATGGACAAAACTACAGCTTTATAAAAAATGGCCTTTGTGCTCAGGCTTGAGTGCTTTTTTGTGTGAAAGCTTGGTCGACTAAAGTCGCCTATAGGCTATGGTAAGGAAGGGGGGGTATGAGTGCAGTCAACTAAAGTCGCCTATGGTAAGGAAAGGGTTAATGTTAACAGTAAAACCATGCTTCTTATTTTGAAAAATGTGTAATGATCCGATGAAAAAAAAAAAAAAATGTCAGCGCGTTGTCAATTCAACTAGGCCTACACTCAATCCTTCCCGCAAAAAAGGGGGTCGAGTTGTCACATAATTATTTAAAGGGTCGAGTTGTCACATAATCATAAAAAGGGTCAAGTTGTCATGAGAGTCGACTTGTCTCGTGGGTCGAGTTGTCACAAGGTCGAGTTGTCTCGTGGGTCGAGTTGTCCGTGTCGAGTTGTAACAAGGGTCGAGTTATCTTATGATCCTAGTCGACTTGTCACGCACAAATTCAAAGGTACAGGTCGACATGTCCTAAAAGATTAAGAAAATGCTTTGCCTAAGTTAGCTTTGGGTATGATCGTTTTCTTTTCACTCTTTCTTTTAATTATTGTTAACATCAATTTCAATATTCCACATAAATCCCCTTTTTTTCAATTCATAATTACCATGAATACCTGCTGTCGTTCAAAACAACTACCAGAACAAGAAGTTAAGCTTTGTTTTATGTTAGCCTTCCACAGTTCCAGTCCCACTTTTCTTCACCGGTGGAGCTCTTTTGAACACTGGAGGGCGCACTTTATAATTCTAGAGATGAAATGTCTGGTTTCTGCCGCTTTATATTATATGCAGTATACAATGTAAATAAAGTTGCACAGTCTATTCCAAGTCCAACAATCCTATGGAAACAGCATAAATAATTGATCTGCTGATGATGTCTGACTCCGAAATTAATGTAAGTTTGACCATTGACGATCTTGACAATGATTTATGTAGCCATACTTCTCGTTCCTTTTGATTTATATGTACATGTAAATGTTAGTATTCAACATAGATTTAATCTAGCCTTATGTCGAGTCAAGCAAGAAATGCAAGAAAATTCAATCTAAAATTTTACAAATATGGACGGTTTATTTTTGTGCAGCACCTGCACAAAAACAACTGGACACTTGACAAACTTAGCACACACGACTTTCATAACATTATTTTATATGTTAACTAGTATTATGTGAATTTAAGGTTTGATTTATTTGTGATTTAATTTAAAATGATTGTTCCCTTTGTTGAGTAACTGTTATTGTTATTGTTATACATGTCAAGTTATACATAAAATTGAAGCAGTCTAGCTGAGAGAAAAGACCAATGTTCAGTGCAATTTGTTTTTGAATATCTCTTTCGGTTCTTGAGATATGATATTTTAAAATTTGTAAAATCGTTACTTCGTGTGCCGCTAATTTGACCATCGATCCATCAAAGCATTTATGGTACCTCATTTCACAAAAATTACACAAATATATTAAGTTATACATTAAAATGAAGCTATTAATGTGAGGAATTCAATGGTGTTATTTGTTTTCTAATAGGACATTTATTTTAGTTCTTGAGATATTGGCTGTTGAACTTGGAAAAGTTGTGAGATAAATTGGAAATTATCAAGTGTGACTTGGAGCACTATGTTTTTAAATTTAAATTTGATGTTTTTGTGGTCATAGAATATAAAAATAAAAATTTCAAAAAATAGTAAAATGTTAATTCCAATCATTATAGGCCCAGTTAAATGAAAAAAAGTTTTAAAAAATGTTACACTTCACTGTTAAATAATAACCATGCAATGCATCAATCATTTGGGCGGATTAATACTGTACAACAGTAATAATATCTGAACTTGAACTTTAATATTCCTCCGAGACCATGCGTACATATACGACACACCCGCCATCATTGCGCAATAATTGGCCATGTTGATAGGACAGTGAATGATTTCCCCTGTATTGCAATGCAAAATGCGACGTAATTTGGACAATCTGCGATGGAATTTCAAACAATACATCGCAGATTTTGCGATACAAATTGCGACAGATTTTTTCACTATTGTGGTTTAATAATAAACATTTTTGAAATCATTTTCACAAATCTTTCCTGAAATAACGTTTACAGGTATATTTCCGACCAAAAAATATCAAGGGATCCGTCCCGACGTACGTGGTCAACGATGACTTCACGACGTGACAGTGTTGATGCAACAGTGAACACATGCACTTGTTTTACCTATGTGCATCCGTACATGCAACTTTATTTCCCAGCAATCCGTAAGGATTTTATCCTTAAGGATTTTATCCGCAATGCCTAAAATTCTATGTGCATGCAATATTTTTCTGCTGATGAATTAACTACAGGCGAAATTCCCGAAATGGAAAACACGCAACAACCGCCCAGTTTTTTTTAGCTTCGCACGTGTTTATTTTTTCTTCTCCCAGGTTTGGGGTTGGAACATAGAGCAATTGAGCCACCCCTATACACAATAGTACCATATTCAGTTCACATGTGCGCTTTCATACAGTCACTATGGCCATATTCACTCTAGGAACGTTACTAACTTCGTTTTATAATAAAAGTTTTTGAAAATTAACAAAATGAGCATTCATTTATAAATATATGTAGTGGTGAGATTTAGAATCATCTCGGCACACAATATAATCGCACTTTCAACCAAAGTGAGCCACTCATTTTCCTGACAAATTTTTAATAATCAAAATCAAGCTTGATCATACTACAAAGTAACATTACACTCGGCGAAATTCACTTTGAAAAGCACCCAAACATGTCGCAGTCAGTAATTTGTTTTCGTGATATTGCCTTTGTTTTAGCGATTGATATAATAATGTAAACAAAAAAGAAAATAGACGGAGGACTAACTTTCATGAATGACTGCAATTTGGCGAAAATAATGAAGAAATTGGCCTAGAAGAAAGAAACACGTGATTTTTTTTTAACACCTGTTTTTCAATTTCTGGACACTAAAGATTATTATTTCTGGTAAAATTTGGACATTCATATTATGAACCAAACGACAGTAAAGCCTTAAAAAACAACACCTTTACCTATGCACACTGCATACTGTAATTTTAAGCATTTTTAAATTTGCTACACAAAATTCACAGATTGCTATACAAAAAAATTATTTTGCTATGCAAATTCATTCAAAACGAAATCGTTCCCTGTATGACCCCAGAAATACCCTTTTCGCAAGAGTTTGCGATAATTTTCACAGACAGTTTTTGTTTATATTGCTCAAAAACAGTCCAGATAATGTTAAAATCCGTGTTGACAAAATGTGGCCATTGATTTAATATAAATTTGAACACTTTATTTCAAAATCTTACATTTTTTGGACTAAAAATGCTGGAAAGTTAACAATTTATTACCTGTCAAATACTTTTTCCTCCATTCAAAATGGCTTGGTGTATCAAAGTGATCATGCTTCACACATTGACCCTTCAACTTTTGTCGAAATATCGAAGAATCTCGCGAAAATATGAAATTTCAACGAGACCTCAAAACCGGGTCAAATGTCAAAAGTCAGGTCAAATTGTCAATCTGTCGGAGTCGCAACCAAAAATCGTCCTCAAAACCACGCACATTTCTGGACAAATATCTCATCAATAATCTTGTGGTTGGTTTTAAATTGAAGAGTAAGAATTATTCAACATAAACAATAATTCCAGTCTAAATTCAACCTTTTGTAGATCTTTCAAAATGGTCATAAGCGAGCCATTGCGTTAATTGCACCTGTTCCTATGTGCATGAAGGCAATCATCGCATAACTGGAACAGCTTCGGAAAATGCACGTTCCTCCAAGTAAAACCGAAGTCCGATAGATTCAACATACATGAAATATGTATTCAGTCAATTACACTTCATTCACCTGCGATATATGTAACAATAAGGGCATGCACAGTGTGCGGAAGAGCCCACATGGCTGACGTGCTGGGCGGAACTAACCTTAGACTAGCCACCTGTCATATTTCTATTGTCAGTTGCTAGCTGTGGGTGGAGCAAACCTGATCCACATGCTTCAATACAATGCTTAACGTTTCATTTTACATGTGTGGATATTTCCACAGACCCTTGTTCGAGGGACTGTGTAAAGGGTTTTGAGGTCCGTCATGCACCTGTGCTGCAGGTCTGCAACCTGCATGCTGTGTGTGGCATAAAGATCTGTTTTTAACACATATTTCGCCACTTATCGTTAACTCGCCACTTCATTAAAATCGAGTTAAAACGTATAGTCGCCACCCAGTAATTAAACTAATTTATATAATAAAACCACATTTTTAAACAAACAAACAGTTTACAAATAACTTTAAAAAATAAACGATAAAGCTTATTATGAAAGATTTTGACTTGACTCACCAGAACCAGCAACAGGCCAAAGTTCATGCAGAGTGTGCGTTGCCATCGCCTGAAATTGTATGCAGTGTGAAAATTACATTATGAGCAGCACGGGAAAAGTATTGTTATTGGACAATCGGTAAGCATGATTATTAACATAAAAATGTTTTCACCAAAGATAATCTAACATCACTTCCAGCTTTATATATTTGTCAGTCACTTCATCTTTGGTTTGGCATGATGTCAGAAGGACCAGGTGGTGAAATTACAGGGGTGGCAACTATACACGAACGTACGTTAAACAATGTTATGTTCTGATTTAAGGTTTGTAATTTTTGTATCCAAAGTGCTTTTCTTTTACAAAGAAAGATTTGAACAACAGTAAACATCATCTATTATTATTTTATTAAATATTCTTGCCTTCCAATTCCACAACCTTGATATGCTTGAGACAAATTTTTGAATTAGTGCCGAGCTTTGTAGTACTTAAGAAGAAAACTAGTATGGAGTGGTTATGTATGATATAAAATGTTTTTTGTTATCAAGGAAATAATAAAAATGCATTCAGATTTTTCATGTTCATATTCATTCTAATATTGATTTTTTTTAAAATAATTTTACTGAAATGATAGTACCTCATATTGTTTTTTCCCCAAAAAATCCATTAGTGTATAGGGCCAATATAATGTGTACATGTAAATTGAACTGTGACTCTGTAATCATGAACCAGCCTATATCTTACATTCAATATGTGTGGGGTGTACATTGTAAGTGATTATGATACCATGGTATTAAACAGGAAGAACCGGAAAGGACTAGTACTTATAAATTATACATTGTAACAAGGACAAGATGAGTAACAGGAAGTTTGTGGTAGCACCATGTACATTGTAATATGCCCTTGGAGAAAGAACCTGCTAGGTTTGTAACATAAGGTCATTATCTACCATTTTGCATTTATACTACAGGTCCTTTAGGTTGGTAGGCAGTTTGCAATCACCTAATTCTGTATTTATTTAGTTAGGAGAAGAACTTATGGGTTGACAACTCAACACTTGCATGTAGATAAAAAGACGATCAGATATTGTTCAAAACAGTGCCAATGATTAGCTCAGTTGTAATTGTGAGGCTCTGTGTTAATTGTGTATTCACTTGAGCCAAACAGTTCTAAACAGTGGGGACTGACATTGAACATGTGAACCTGTGTGAGAGGACATCGACATTGTTGACAGCTGGGGAGTATGCCAACCTGGCAATCCACTCGTCCAGATTTCAGCCCTCCATATTTTACATTTGATAATGCTTTGATGCTTGTTTGATCTGTGATTCATATTTTTATTATGGAAAAAGTTTTTTTTTTAAATTATTTTATTTTACAGGGTTACAGGGAAAGTGATTAAAAGTTAAGATGCAGAATTTCCGTATTGAATTGTGATGTACAGGGTAATTTTAGTGCCCACATTGAAGACAGAGCAATGAGCAATGACGACTAGGCATGATTCTTATGGATTGCAGCGAAGACATCGTGTTGGCCCTGATTCATCATCAAAGGAACCACTAAATATCATTCAAGTACGCAAGGGAAGATGGCTGCATGTTCAACACATACTGTCCAAACAGAAAAAGCACAGCATCAGTCATCATCTACCAAGGGCACCTTCAGAACTTTATGGCTTAGAACAGACTCCCGAAGAGACAGAGAACACAAATGGAGGTGACCCAGGGGTCTACTTGAGCAGCGATGAGGCCGGTCTGGCTTCTGACACAAGCAATGCAAAACACAGTATTCCAATCCATTCACAGACTAAACATCCCGAAAGGAAGAGGATTTCTTTGCATGACCACGTCCTTGAGAAACAAGTAAGAAACAGTGATGAGAGCCTGCTATTAAATGATCGAATGATAAACTGGCCCACATCAAACACAGACACTGGAAGCCTTGGGTCTCTTCAATCAGTAATGGAGGATGGTAATACTGTCATCTTCTTCATCCATGGTGTAGGGGGCTGCTCAAACCTATGGCAATATCAAATGACGTACTTTGTTAGTGAGGGTTTTGAAGTTGTTGCTGCTGATCTGTTAGGTCATGGTTTGAGCAGAGCACCTCATCAGTCCAAGGCCTACACTTTTGTGGAACACGTTGACGACATGTTGGCTGTATTTGATCGCTTCTGCAAAAAGCGGAATGTCCTAGTTGGACATTCTTATGGGTTAGTTTTATTATTTTTACTTTTTCATGTCATAAACCTCGGTCAAGTAGTGTTTTGGGTATAAAAAATATGTATCTGATAAAATACCAGAGATTTTCAAAAATTACCATTGATATAAAGTAACTGTCTACCACATAATTACATGTTTGGGAGAAAATTGGGAAATTAAAAATCCATAAATATTTAACTGTCACTCTAGTCAACAGAGGGCAGCATAGCAGACAGTTCTGTGAACAAACTATGCTTTTTGATTTTCAGTACACATGTACATCAGTGTTGATTTAATTTTGCCCTACACCGATGTGTGTATAGCACTGTATTCTCAGTGCTTTCTGAGTGTCTGTGGAAAAAAAGCTTCACCAGTGCCTCGGGCGGGATTAGAACCCACGACCTCCTGCTTACTAGTGCAGACGTCTTAACCTCTCGACCACTGAGCTTGCCCGATCTCAATTGGCTGGCTAGAATTCTATATATATCAGTGGGTGCATCAGTGTTGTTTATTGAAATTCCTTTTCATAAATTAAGTATAAAATGAGAGCACCTACCACCCTGGGTGGAATTATTTCAAAGGATGTTTGATATCATAACTGAGAACCCTTAGTGACTTCGGCCTTAGGTATTGTCTTGAAATGCTTGGAAAAATCCATTGGAAACTCTGCCGGTTGCCATCTGGAAAGCACACTGTTCTCACTGCACTGGGAACAGGCAGATTATCAATTGAAAACACTGTTCCCTAAAGGAACATTCTGCTTGGAACATTCCATTTTTTAGTATGCTTGCTAGGAACATAAGGCATTGCCTTTTGGAACAGGTGCTGTTCCCATTGGAAACACAGTATGTTCCTTAAAGGGACACTCTCATCACGATCAGAGCAGACTTTCAGCAGGGATGGAATTGATATCCTAGTTTAAACCTCCTACTGTTTGACCATTTAAAACCATTCAAAATTTCCACTTACCAAAATGCCCATTGGTTTTGTACACACAAGGTGATACCATTTGAACAGTGTTGGTAGCAAGCTTTACTACCATTCAAATCCATTCAAATGCATAGAGGGTCCATTGATTCACCACTTAGAAGTATCCAAACAAGGTTTTGTATTAGCTATACTACCATTTGGAAAGATACAAACAAGGTTTTGTATTAGCTGACCTACCATTCAAAACCATTTGGGGGAATCAATACTGTACACAGTTATTTCACCATTCAATACCACAAAAGCGAATGGTTTCAAATGGTGGATCAACTTGTATGAAAAAGGTACCAGAAGTAGGAGGGTTAAGATGAACACAATGACTGAAAATGACTGGCTCATTTATGCAGCACCAATGGTACATGTAATATTACATTATCATGTGGGGTATTATTTTTAACCAGTTCGCGTCGGAGGCCGTGTATACACGCAATTTTTTTTGGACAGCAGATCGGAGAGCGTCTAAACACGCCACAGGATTCTCGGGAATATTTGTATAGATTCCCGGTCAACGTGGCAACGAGCCATAAGCATACGGTGGAAGACGCGGTCTCCCCGGTCACGCTGTGGTGAGCACCATTGGTCGTGTGTGTGCGGTAAAAATAAACCCGCCACGGGGTTCGGAAAAACTTTTTTATTCCCGGTGCGAACTGGTTAATCACTGAGTTTATCTAAAACAAGCACTTCGATTCCATGCCCTCTTGATCATGACAATACTGCCCCTTTAACCCTAACTCCCTAGGCATTGTACTAAAACAATAAAAATCCTTAAAAATCCTCCAACTGGCTTTGTTGTCTAGGGAGTTAGGGTTAAGGAACATATTGTTTCTTGCATGGAATGTTCCACATGGAACAGGAATGATCCTAGTGTTGAGACACTCCCTTTATCTTGGGTATAGGAAAACAAAATCAGGTAATACTTAAAAATGCAATCCTCCTTAACCCTCCTACTACTACAAGGGTCAAAATCAGTCAAAATTCATGCCAGTGTATATCTACTGCACTTACAGGTCAAACACTGTCAAACCTAATGTGTAGCAAGTACATCAATCAGTCAAAAACAGTCGACTGTTTTTGACTGGTAAAGGTACTTTGGTCAAAATGAGTTGACTGTTTTTAATTGGAACATGTAATGTGGATGGTGGTCAAAATGAGTCAGCGTTTTGAACTGATATAAGCACTATGGTCAAAATAAATTAATTTATCAGTCAAAACAAGTCATTGACCCCTAGCCTAAGTGGCCCTTCAGCATCCCTATCATTGTTTGTTCAGTCAAAACAAGTCAGTGATCCCCTGAAGCTGATAATGATCTTTTCAGTCACCAGCAGTCATAGCACAGTGTGGGGCAGTTACCCAAATGGTCAAAACAAGTCACCAGTGCCCATGTGTGCACAGTTGATTCAACAGTCAAAAACGGTCAATTGACTGATTTTGACCACTATAGCAACTTCCCACTAAAGTGCACCTAGAGTAGGAGGGTTAATCTGTTTAATTCTGAATTTACAGAGCCTGTTTTTGTGCCAAGATTGCCTTTGAGCGTGCAAGGAAAGTAACCAAAGTAGTTCTAATCAGCGGTGGGGGTCCTGTCTCACTGGAACCTGAACCCTGTCAGCTGTTCTGCCTACCTAGCTTAGTACTAGCTTGTATCAAACCAATTATCATCAATGGATTTGTAAGGTAAGCAGAGGTTTTATACAACAGGTTAGTAGCCTGAACCCTTAATCGGATGGATCCACAGGAGAACATGACTTTGGTAATCAAACTCAGTTTATGTAACATGACAACACATATCATTTTAAGAAATGACTTGTGAAAAGATGAGGAATTCAATTAACTTCTATACACACACCAACCATGATGTCACAGCTGAAATTATGAAATCACATAATTTGATGATGGATATGCAAATTTTCATTTTCAAAACACCTACAAATTGGCAATTACCAGGTGGACAAGTGATTTTAGCATGGATATTGAGTTGTGAATAATGTTTTCAAGTTAGAGATTTCCTATTTCATAGGCCTTGTAAGTACTTTTGTCACTGCTAGAAGTTTATGATAGGCATGGAACTAGACAGGAATTTGTTGGCAAGAACTGCAGACTGCATTTTAGTTCTTAATGATATTTATTGTTTACTGATATTTATTGGTATTTATTGTTTACAGACAAGCCTTCCATAAAAACAGTAAGCATGCAAAGAAAGACAAGAACAGATCATTTGATGTCCCGGCGTACGTACTCCGTGCCACAATGCAGGGCCAGCTGTGGAAGGAGGGTGACGAGGATTACCATGCTGCACTCATCATTGGCGTGCTTCTCATCTACGGAATGCAGGATGAACTGGTACAACTTGACGATGAGCAATGGATGCAAGAGGTATGTGCTACTTATTTTATCATTCATTTGTCAGTTTGTTAAAAAGACATTTTACCTGAACACCAATTCAGATTTGGGCATAAAAGCAAAATGTGTGACCCATGTAGTTACAATTGTCATGGAAGGCATGATGCTATTGCCATTTGACTGTCATGCCAGAAAGTTGTCTTAACCCTCCTATGCCCAGGCTGAAATTTGGCCCAGTCAGCACCGCACCCACAGACACTCACTTGAGTATTTTTGGTTGCATTGCCAATAGGTCAAACCACAGAGTCACACAGAGCTGTGTATGTACTTGGTTTTGGTTTTGGTTTGACCTCCTTGAGTGCACTGCACAAAGTCAATGGGTTGGGAGTTACATACAAATTTTGAGTGTCTTTGGGTTTGACCTCCTATCACAACCACATGTGCTTGCATGTATTTGAGTGCACTGCACAAAGTCAATGGGTTAAGAGAGACATACAAATTTTGAGTGTCTTTGAGTGTTAAACCTATAGGAGGGTTAATCCAGAACATGGACAACAATGTTTTCTATTCAGAGAAGCCATAGCCTCAGCTGAAACAATGACATTGGAAAGCCAGTTGACCAATTATAGCCAGAGCTGAAGCAACTATATATTGAGATGCCATTTGACCAATCACATCCACAGCAGGAACAATTAAGCCATCAATCATGGCTAAAGCTGAAAATGCTACAATGTATATTTAAAAAAAAACAGTCAGGCAATTATAGCCAGACCCCAGAGTCGAAGCACCTTCATTGAGAACCCATTTGACCAATCACAGCCAAATCCAAAATAACAACATTGAGAAGCCATTGACCATTCATAGCAAGAACTGAAACATTTATTTTTAGAAGCTATTTTCTAATCACAACCAAAGCTGACACAACCGTCTTGGAAAGCCAGTCAGCCAATTATAATAATAATAATAATAATAATAATAATGTGGACTTATATAGCGCACTTATCCACCAAACTGGTGCTCAAGGCGCATTATATTATTACCCCTGCTCATCAGGCTCATAAATCATTCCTGAAACCATCTCAGCTCCCTGGGGAGTATACAGCTCAATTGCTGCCATTACAGCGCATATAGGGCTAATCAAACAACAACCAACTCTGCCCTCACAGGTACCCATTTACTCCTGGGTGGAGAGAAGCAATTATGGTAAAGTGTCTTGCTCAAGGACACAAGCACCATGGTCGCGGTTGGGATTCGATCCCACATTCTGACGACTGAGCCATCAGAACACAAATCCGATGCACTAAACCGCTCGACCATGGCATTCCAATTATAGCAAGAGCCTAAGCAACTAGATTGAGAAACCATTTCGCCAATCACAGCCAGAGCTGAAACAATTATGTCAGACTACCCAGTCAGCCAGTCAGAGCTAGAGCCTAACCAACTATGTTGAGAAATAAAACCAATCATAGCCAGAGCCAAAACCATATAATTTTGAAAGCCATTAAAGGGGGACTGACATGGATTTAAATCAAACAGTTAAATATGTGATCGTTTTATTCTTTTATATCAGTAAAAGATCAATAAAATTTTTGTTTTGTGTTTTTATTGTTTTTGAGTGTTATTTTACCATTGTAAAATGCCCCCACTTTTACGCCCTGCACGGAGGAGCTGTTAAGTGACGTCATGTCGGGAAGAAAATTCGACTCAAAACTTCGGCTCAAAATGATCGCTGCACAAAACTATGTGAGCGATGGACCTGACCACTTTACACTTGTCAGTCGAACTTTGCTTTCGTCCAAATACGGCAATTTTGGGTCGCACTTGGGAACAGATGAAGGCTTACACCGTCTTTGGTGGTGTTGCTGCATCCTGCAGAAATCGTCTTCCGGCATTTTATTAGTTCGGAAACAAAAATCACGGAAGAAATGAAATCGGCGCTACGTGTGTGAAAGCGTTTCTATGTACATGTACATCATGTACTGCGGATCTTCCGACCTTCGTCACATATCTTATGCAAATGAAGCTTCCACCATGGTGAGTTGCCTCCCCCAAACACTTCAAACATTGTTTTAAAATACTTGTACTCAGAAATCAATAATTAAATAGACACAGGTGGGTCTCATAAACAATATTTTATTACAAAACGCTTTAAGTACACACACAATAAAGGATGTCAGTCCCCCTTTAAATAGCTGACAGCCAGAGCTGAAATAATTACACTGGAAAGCTGTGTTATTTTAACATACTGTTGATGTTTAAGCATTGTATCAGAAAAGCAATACTTTCTTTTATCTGAGATGCTCAGTTTTTTTCATGTTATCTGGACTGGTGTGTTTATCGTTATCAGTTGACTAGAATATCTTAAGCAGTTAAATTCAGTTGATGAATGTTTCCCGATGCAACTCTCTCTCTCTCTCTCCATTGCAGACTATCTACGCCTCTCAGCTAGAGACCATTGACAATGCGAGTCACATGGTGATGATTGAACAACCAGACAAAGTCAATCACTTAATCCATGATTTCATCTTGAAGGACACCATGGTACAAAGGCGGGGCTCACATTGTAGGGCTACATCATCTAGATCAATAAAAGTTGGCCCTCATGGTAAGACCATGCCTCACGTCACCATCACATGACAGGTACATTGTCACATGACTTTCACATGACAGGAAACATTTTGCCATGATGGCATATAGTATTAAGAAATCATCTCAGGGGAACAAGTGAAACCTCATAACAGGATGAGGAAAATTAAGCTGTTCAGGCTTCTAGGGGAACTTGGATTATTCTTTCATCAAACATCTCAAAATGTTAAGCCTGACTCTGTGATCTACAAACTGAACATACATTGTTTGCAAATTTTGTTTGCTTGATTTTGAGGAAGCTCCTCTGTGAAAAATAAGCTCATGTTTTGCTTGAAATTTATTTTGTCAAAAACAACTTGGAAGGCAAACAAAAATTCAGGTAAATTTACAGTTCAGTCTGGGTTTTTTAAATAAATAATTTTTGAGTATTTGAGGGAATGCAACTTCGTCTTTCATAGACTATAGTATTTAAATATTTTAAAAAGGTTGGTTTATAAACCATGTGGAGCTTCAGGAATTGCAAAACCAGAGCTCTGTCTTGATGCCATCGTTTCTCAGGCCAATCAAGGTGCTGAACATCTCTCAAACTAAATTTGGCTCGTCCGCAGACTCACTGACTGACAAAGATCACCTTCTGCCGGAGGTCATATGCATGCAGAAGAAATGCTTGTGGGGGTTCCTTAGTGTAAGCGACCGTTTCAACTCATGAAATGATACACTCATTACAGACCAGGATACAGTGGTTAAACTTTAATAAAACGCTTTACTCAAGAAGAAAACCCCCATCCAGCACAGAGCACTACCATTAAATGGCCCACCTCAGCACCAAGGCCAACCAGAGCCCAGCCAGGGTAATTGATTGTACAGCTTTATGATGTCAAGAAGGTGATACAGCCATGTTTCATATGAAGAAATACAGAAGATAGGAGATCTGTAGAAAGTCCGCCTGCTTTTATTGCATGTCTGTGGGCAAGTGGCTCAACGCTGCCTGGCAAGCCAGCTCAAGGCCTCTTAAACCTCTGTCTTAGTTTATAGCAGTGGTTGTTTATAGCGGGTTAATGGGATTTGATGATTGAGGCCACTGGACCTCTGGGTCAGTTTACAAGTGAGGGTACAATGTGTCTGATATTTATGGTTTGTATCAAGAATCCGGTGTTAGTACTAAGGAAAAGAAAAACAAATGTTAGTAATATTGATACAGGAATAACATACACAGTAAAGGGGAAGTGGGGTACCTATTCTCCCCGTTACATTCCTCCCACGTTGAACGTTGCCGTCCGCGGCAACTATGTACAACCTTTATTTGTACGAAGCCAGGTTTAGTGCGCCCCACTGGACGGCAGCACTTGTTTTTGGCTCTGCAGTTTTGTGCATTTAACTCTACTTGGATTGTCTTTAACCTTTGGATTTACATCCTATTATGTGAAATAGTTCATCAGGATACTCCTGGACAAATTTGGATGGAGAAGTTTCACAGTAAGACCAGCATTTATCGCGGTTTTTAACTGCAATTTGTTACATTTATATTTACATTTACATTTGCTGCACTCATCAGTTTATCTTCAAGATACTTGATTATTCAACCATGATTGTGAGTCATAGCTTCTTCACAGCCTGGAATTAGCCTGGGATTTATCTTATTATGTAACAAAGTAAACACACTCAAGGATACCTATTCATCAGAACTGAAACTCTTGGAGAATAAACAATGGCCACTCAGCAGGGAGTGTTTCTTATTTTGCTGGCCTTTGTGGGCTCATCAATTTGTCTGTTCGACCTGGCAGATAATCCTACATGTACATGCTACGTATACTACTACCATCAGTGTAAACATATAGGTATCAGTGCACAATTTCATAGGCTTAAATACCTTGGAACTCGCATTGCCTACTATGGAGGCTCAATGGCATCTTTCCAAACTGATATTTTGGTATATGGAGATGTCCATGCTAACCCTGGCCCTACTGTAAACAGCGATCGCCACCCTTGATAACAAGTTTGTCTATAATGCTGACCAATTTATCTCCTTAATCCCTTCAGAAACTGCACCTTCAATCACTGCCCGGCTTAATAATGAAGTCTGGAGAACAATTAAGACCCTCGGAATAAGTGTTCGTCAAAATATGTTCATTCAAAAACCAGAGGAAAGCGAGGAGGTCGGCGTGAAATTATGGCAAAAAAGCGACAATTCCTTGCCTTCCAGTCCTACTAGCTCACCTTGTTCTATACCTGTTAACATTACTACAAACACTGGACTCTCGGTATACACAGAGATCCCAGAACAGCTAACATATCTAACCTGGCAAAATTACATCGTGAAGAATTGGATAAACTTAACGTCAGCTCCTGGAATGCACACTCTCTTAGTAACAAATCGGTTATCTTATGTGAACACATAATGGATAAGAATATTGATGTTATGTTCATTGTGGAGACATGGCTGTCTAGCAATGATCCCGCTATTATATCTGGAATGTACACCTCCTGGATTTACGTTTGTTAATGTTCCTCGTAACGGAGATTGCCATGGTGGTGTTGCAGTAATTTTCAGAACAGCTCTAAATCTCTCACTCGCCAAAATCAGCATTTCGCCTACCACCTTTGAATATGCATGCATAACCGACCCTTTTAAGCGTGTTTTCTTAGGTAAATCGTGTACCTCCGCCTCCTCACCCAAGAACCATCTGAAAACTTCAGATTTCCTAAACGAATTTGACGATCTCCTAGATGTAGTGTCACCCCTACCCAGTAAGCTGTTACTTCTCGTGATTTTAACATTCACGTTGATACGCCGTTGAAATCAGACACATCGCATTTCCTGACATCTCTCAATGATGCTGGTCTACACCAACACATAACTGAACCTACACAAAAACACGCCATACACTCGATCTTCTCATCTCAAACCCGGATGACTCACTTGTTCTCGACAGTGAAGTTTTGAACATTTTGAACTCAGATCATTTCGTAGTAAACTGTACCATTAGGTTTTCTAAACCAGTCAACACCGCTGATCACTTCTAACTCCAGGGATTATCGTAACATTGATCATCAAGCTTTTGCTAGAGACCTCAAACTTTCTTTCAATTGTTTTCCTATGATGCCTCTCTTGATGACCAAGTAAAATTTTATAATTCTAATGTAATTTATGTATTGAACAATCACTGTCCACTTACGCAACGTAAACATAAGTTTAAACCTCAACCCGCTTTGGTATACTATTGATATACATCTTGCTAGGCTTAATCGACGCAAACTTGAAAGAAAATGGAAGAAAAGTAATAACCCACATGATCATAATCTTTATCTGGATGAAGTTCACCGATTTTCGAAAATTGTACATTCTGTTAAATCTAAGTATTACACTGAGCAGCTATCCACTGCCAATACTAAAATTGTTTTCAAAACTTTAAATACTCTGCTCAACCGAAGGTTTCACCACTTCCATGTACCATTTCATTTAAAAATCTTTCCAAAAGTTTAGTAATTACTTTGAAGACAAAATTGTCAAAATCCGAACACAATTAACTCATCCCAGACAGATTACACCCCACCTCCCCATAATGCAATTGTTCTGAAATAAGTGAATTTAGAACAATTAACAAAGCTGAAATTTCGAAAATAATTAAGAAATCTCCTAATAAATCCTGCACGTTGGATCCTCTCCCCACTTGGCTCGTTAAACACAACTTGACCACACTCCTGCCCATATTTACTTCTATAGCTAACATGTCATTGTCCACAGGGACCTTCCCCACAGTACTCAAGGATGCGGTGGTTACCCCATTGTTGAAGAAGCCCACCCTGGATAAGGATATCTTAAAGAATTACAGGCCCGTTTCCAATACTGCTTTTCTTTCTAAATTAATTGAGAAAGCTGCTTTGTTGCAAATATCAGATTATATCGGTAGTAATGACTTGTATTGTAAGGTCCAATCTGCTTACAGACCCAATCACAGCACGGAGACAGCCCTGTTGAAAGTCAAGAGTGACATCATCCAAGCTTTTGACAATCGGCAGGCTGTTTTCGTGGTGTTGTTGGATTTGTCTGCTGCTTTTGACACAATTGATTATGATGTTTTGTTACATAGATTATCACATGTATTTGGTTTCAAGAATAACGTTATTGCCTGGTTCAAATCCTACCTTAATAATCGAATATGTAGAGTTAGGATCGCCAATGAATTTTCTGATCCTAAGGTTCTTCTTCACGGTTTGCCCCAAGGCTCATGTGTCGGACCTCAGATGTTCCTTCTTTATACTCAACCTATGTATGATATCATCACACGCTACCCTGGTATCAAAGCCCATTTTTATGCAGATGACACTCAGTTATACATTAATGTTGATCCCCGAATACCTGGTGAATCAGATCGCGCAATTTCCACTTTATCTAAATGCATTTCGGAAATCAAATCATGGATGTCTAAAAATATGCTACTCCTCAATGATGACAAAACCTAATTTTTATTGCTGCCAATCCCAACATTTTGCATAAGTTTTCAGATATCTCTTTTACCATAGGTAAAACTATTATCAAACCATCCAAAACTATAAGGAATCTTGGAGTAGAATTTGATAGTGCAATGAACATGTCCCATCATGTATCATCAATTTGTAAGTCTGTTAATTTTCATCTTCGTAATTTATCACGTATCAGAATGTTCATTGATGATAACACATGCCACCATGCAGTCCGTGCTTTAGTAACTGCTCGACTTGACTACGCTAACTCACTTCTCATAGGTTCATCAGCCAAAGAAATTAAAAGACTTCAGCGACTTCAAAATAGGGCTGCTAAACTCATATTCAAGACAAAAAAGTCTGACCATGTATCTCCGCTCCTCCAACAGCTTCATTGGCTACCTGTACAAAAACATCGATTTTAAAATTATGACTATTACTTTTAATTGTCTTTCTAATAATGCACCATCTTATCTATGCGAGCTTATCTCGCTATACCAACCTAATCGTAGTGGACTTCGCTCTAGTTCTGACCAAAAGATGCTCTGTAAACCCGCACTCATCTTTTGTTCTGCAAATAAGGGTTTCTTTGCTTCTGCGCCAAATCTGTGGAACAATCTCCCATCAGATATTCGTCATACTAGTGAACTTCAGATGTTTAAAAGTAAACTTAAGACTCATTTATTTTAGCTTTGTTGTACATCTTATTTTATTCACTGTTAATTTTAGAATTACATCTCATTTTATTCACTGTTAATTTCAGAAATTATTAAGTTGATCCATTTTGTAAAGCGCTGTGATACCTTTCAGTCGTGTAAGAGCGCTATATATAAATGCTATTATTATTATATTATTATTTCCTCCAGAACTTTGCCCAAACTGCTCCCTAGTTCTGCCACCGCCTTGCTCAACTCAGCAAAGTCGAGTGGGGGACTGACTGGGGTACAGGCCCGCTTGCTTTCAGCCATTTCCTCATTGACTAATGCAGACCTAGGCAAGCGGTGTACATTCCGATGTCTACCAGCATTACCCCTGTTTGTCCGACGAAGAGTGATTGGAGGGCTTTCCTCATCTGAACTTTGGATTTCGACTTCATCCTCAACATCCTCAGGGGTTTCTGCCCCTGGAGTTCCTTGTGTGAAAAATATACGTTCCACCTCTTCTTCCGGATTATGGTCACTGTTCCCTTCCTGGGGTGTGGATGTTGTATGCTCAAACCGGGGGATATTCAACTGTTTCCGCCTAAGATATTTGTACGATGTTCAGCCCGCTTCGTCCAAGCCCATCAGCCAGCTGAACAATGTACACATGTCCCTCGGGATTTGGCCTACCAATTATCTTATACGGGGTGGGATTCCACAGGTCTTGAATCTTGTTCCGACCTTGTATCCCACGGTTCCGTAAGAACACTCTACATCCCATTGGGAGATCCGTGTTACCAGCCTTGCGATTAAAATGTCGACTACGCGAAACGGCTGCGGCCTCTGCCTGCTGACCAGCCAAATCAAATGCTTGTTGTAGCCGTTCTTGATGGTCAGCTACCCACACATCCACATTTGGCTGGCCATCATGAGCCTTCCCGGTGCTGTCTAGGAAGTGGTCAACTGGGAGCCTTGGGTCACGACCAAACATAAGGAAGAAGGGTGAGTAGCCCGTGGAAGAATGAACAGTGGCATTGTAGGCATAAACCAACTCGTGAAGGAACTCTGACCAGCGCCGCTTTTGTTCTGGCAGGAGAGTCCAGACGGTCATGCATGGTGCGGTTAAATCGCTCACACTGACCATTTCCTTCCGGTGGTAGCTTGTGGTCCTAGATTTCGGCCCCGCACAGCTGGCACAACTCCTTGACAAGGGCACTTTGAAGTTGCGCCTTGGTCACTGTGGATTCGTGCAGGAGGCCCAAATGTACAAACCACTCCTTCACCAATACACGGGCTACCGTTCTTGCAGTCTGATCCCTCGTGGGGACTGCCTTAGTGAACTTGGTAAAACGTCCGTCATCACCAAAACGTTTCGACCATCCCTCGCCTTCTAGCACAGTGAAGTCCACTGCCAAAACCTCCATGGGTCGTGTAGCTAAGAGGTTCCCAATGGATGGTTTAACCTTGGGGTGAGGAGTTTTGGCCAGTGTGCATCGTTCGCATGAACGGCACCAACCTTCAACATCGGCAGCCATTTTGTACCAGTAGCACCGAGCTCTCACTAATGCCAAAGCACGCCCATCCCTTGATGTCCCGCATGGCCATGAAGTTCCTCAAGAACTTTCTCCTCAGAACCTTAGGCAGCAGCAGTTGTTTGACGTTCTGGCCTTTCTCCGTGATGTTACGATATAACACACCATCTATCTCCTCTAGGCTCCCAAAATTTCAAAAGTTTCCTTACAGTCTTTGGTTCTCGGGCCAGCTGTGTCTTAGTGGGTGGGGTCTCAGACTGCCAGTAGCGACATATAATAGTCAGGTCGGGGTCACTCCCCGCGCTTTTGCCATGTCACTCCTTGGTATGGCAGGCAGGGTAGAAGTCGCCTCCATCGATCGAACAGACACAGACGCCTGGTCTGATTGAGCCACACCTGGTTCCGCACAACATTGGATCAGACGCCTCAAGTTCCCAGGAAACAAGTGCTTTGTGTACACTCCTGCACAACGACTTGCACCTCCTGTACTCCGACTAGCTTATCACCATGGTCAGTCTTCCTACTGAGTGCATCAGCATTCCCATTAGCACGACCGACCGAAATTTAACTTCAAAATCAAACTGTGCTAGCTGCGCCGCCCAACGTGACTCTGTTGCCCCCAGCTTGGCAGTTTGAAAATAGCTCAAGGGTTGTTGTCAGTGAATATGACAAACCGAGACCCAAGAAGGTAATCCCGAAACTTTTCGGTTACAGCCCATTTCAATGCAAGTAGCTCCAGTTTGAATGAGCTATAGTTGGCATCATTCTCTCGGCTGGCTTGAGACTCCTACTAGCATAGCAGACTACCACTCGTCCGTGGTCTTGATCTTGTGACAGGACGGCTCCAAGTCCACTAAAGCTTGCATCAGTCTCCACAATGAATGGTCTACTGAAGTCGGGAAACCCAGGATTGGGGTCGCCATGAGACGCTCCTTCAGCTGATGAAAGGCAGCCCGACAGTTTGCATCCCATCGGTTGGCAAATGGCAACGTGGGAACTGGGGAAGACGCCACCCTGGCACCCTTACGATGTTTCGGAGCCATCTTTCCCATCACGTTATGAAGTGGGGCTGCAATCTTTGCGAATCCTGGGACGAATCTTCGGTAGTAACTGGCCAGGCCCATGAAAGATCTTACTTCGTGCTCATGTTTGGGTTCATCCCACTTTAATGGCACGCACCTTCTCCGGGTCAGTGGCTACACCCTCTGCAGACACAACATGGCCCAAGAATGAGATTTGACGCTGGAACCAGTGACACTTATTAGGTTTAACCTTTAGCCCGAACGAAGACAGATGCCCAAGAACCATCTCTAAGCGGTCAAGCATCTGGTCGACTGTATTAGAGATTACCAAAATATCGTCTAGATATAACAGTAGGGTTTGGTAGTTCTGATCCTGAAGACAGGCCTCCATCAACCGTTGGAAACTGGCTGGGGCATTGCATAGCCCAAATGGCATCCGTGGTGAATTCGTATAGTCCACCACTACCAACACGAAATGCTGTTTTGGGTATGTCTCTCCTCCATGGCACACTGCAGGTAGCCCGAAGCCTAGATCTAGTGAGCTGAAAAATCTTGCACCATGGAGGGCTTCGAGGGCCTCTTCGATCACGGGGCAAAGGATATGCATCTCGGCGAATTTTGCAATTAACTGCCGGTAGTCAATGCATAGGCGAAGACTCCGTCCTTTTCTTGACGAGTACCAGAGCTGAAGCATAAGGGCTAGTACTGGGCGGACAATACCCTGATCTACCCATTTACGAAGATGATCTCTTACTGGCTGAAGGTGGGGTGGGATATGCCGGTGAGGTAACCTCACCGGAGTGTCGCCGAGCAGAGGAATGGAGTGCCGGATCTTGTCGCAATATCCGAAGTCTTCGTCATTAAGACTAAAAGTGTGTATGTGGTTCTGCAACACACCTCTAAGCCTCTTCGACTGATCTTTTGTGAAATCAGTATCTCCCAGATCAAGCAATCCCAAGAGCTTATTCAGATCATCCTCCTGACTATCTTGGACATCAACGCAACCAATGACAACCTCGTGGGCACTGACTTGCACTATGTGACGGTCATCGTCTCTCTCCGCGGTTGCTTCCCGCAAGATGCCAATACATGTCCTTGGTTGCAAAACCACATCTTCGTCCCCGAGGTTTGCTATGCGCATAGGAACTCGCCTGCTTATCTTGGAAAAGGAGGATTACGAACACATCTCTTGGAACTGACCCTCAGAACTATCAACTTGTTCCACCAATGCATGGTATGTACCATGCTGTTGGTTTCCGCACTCACAATTACCATCATGGATCTCGAGGGAACCCTAATTGTTTCCCTCGTTTTTACTAAACCAATCTTTCCATCACCATCTCTTCCCATACCGCACCTGGTTGTTTCCATTGGTCTGAGCGGTGCAGAATACAGGGATGTGATTTCTCCGTTTTTTTCCGGAAATCCGTTTTTTTTCCCCTCAAAAGTCCACCAACGTGAATCGTGTGAATCCGTTGAGAAAATAGGGGGGTAGAATGTGCTAATTAAATATTCATATCGATGTCTGTTTGCCGAAATCATCTGAAATGTACTTACTATGCGTTGCTTTTGATGTATTTTACGCACGCATCACTAATTGAAATAAACTATGCGTAGCGCGATTATAATGTGGTTCGCCGCCCCCGGCCGATTGAAGTGGTGTGAATTCTACAGTTCGGGGCCGAGGTTGTAAATATTTAAGTCTAGTTCCTGTGACAGAACTCGTGATTCACACACTGTGTGCAACCCGTCCACAATAGTAAACCCTGGAATGCTTTCCTTGAACCCTAATTGGACGCAGGCGGGTTGAGAATGCAGTCGGTGCCTTGCGACAGAGAGTAAAAATGCAGGCAAAATACCGTTGTAAAATAGCTCACTTCTTGGTACCAGCCGTCGTACACATTTTTATGTATCCAACATGGCCGCGCTTAATAAGACGGTCCTGTTGCATGGAGACGCGTCAGTACGAGAGATTGATAATGGAATCAAGAATAAGTTTCGCTGGGAATGGCTTCGAGAGATAGTCACTGTTGATGGACATCAGCATAAGCTACATGATTGTTTCAATAAAATAGCGACCGCTGGCAAGGTGTTTTGCAACTATTGCAACGACACCATTAACTATGCAGCAAGCGGTAAAAAATTTCTTTGTGTATTATTCTTGATTTTTTTTTGGGGGGGGGAACAAAATATGAGCAAAACCTCTAGACTTATCAAGTCTGGTGCCACTAAAGCTGGTACGTTCCATTCATTAACGGATTAAGCAAAACGAATATCAACTGATTGGAATAATCAATTTTTTGTTTATTTCTTCACAATTCTACAATGTTAGTGATACCAGTGTATTTATATTAAAAATGAGTGACAAACCAATAGTGATACTGATGAACTGAAAAAGAATACAACCAAAATTAAAGAAGAGACAACAAAAGTGGAAAAATATTGTTGCCCAAAAGATGTCCCAGAAAGGCTGAGATTGCACCACAGAGCATCTACATTTCAAAAATTTTCCCGGGGCCCTTGAGCGGGCCCCGGACCCAACGCCGTTAATGGCTTCGGCCACGCCGCAAGGCTAGGACTCCCCTTCCTGGATCATTTACATTTTCAGTTTTTTTTTTCACAGTCCAATCACATCCCTGAGAATACAATCGCAAAACCTGCACCAACTCAGCAGAGGAATCCACCAAGTCCGATTCTTGTAGCTGTTCAGACAGCCTCCTGAGGATATTACTATCAATAATACCCGGGATTTGTCGCTTCCGCCGACGGGACTCTGGATCATCCAGGTCCCTAACTACCAAGAATCCCATACCTGGAAATTTACGACCTCCTATTTCCAAGTCAAATTCCACATACCCTCGGTAGGGTATGTCCCGGCCATTAGCGGCAGTTATCCTCAACCACGGGGTAGTATCCACTAAGCCCGCTTGGTGGCACTGGAAGTATTGCTGGAAAAACTCTTCGGTCAGGGTGGAAACCTCAGCACCCGAGTCCAACAAACAGTTTACCTTAACCCCACCCAGCCTCACTTCCGCCTGTGGGCACCTCCCGTCGATTCTTAAGAAAAGCCTCTGGCTTAAACCCCATGGAGCCAATAAATTCCCTCCCACTGCCTGGCTCAGAGCTGCGGAGGGATGGTGTTTGATGGATTTGTAGGTGATGGGCCCACTGACCTTTGGGCCAGCTCGTTGGGACAATTTCGCGTATGTGGCCAGGTTGGCGCAGCCGTAGCAAATGATAGGCCCCGAGGGACGAGAACGAGGGGGACGACGGTTGTTGCCAAGTTGGAGCATGCCTAAAATTGCATCTAACTTTTGGTCCTGCATGGATCTGTCAGTCTCAAGCGCCGCCAAACGGTCTTTTACCGCTTCCAATGCATCTACCTGAGCTACTACCGGGCCTGGCTTCAACTTCTCGTACCACCGCTTGGCGCATGCCAGTCGGGTCCTCACCCAACCAGCGAATTGCGCGATCCCGAAAAACAACAAAAGAGAGATCCATTTGCTCAATCTCCAACCTCCGCAGTTCTCGCTGCAAACCCTTATCACGTACCCCAGTTGTAAACTGTCCCTTCAGAGCAGCTTTGCGATCACCAGCTGCTTTTGCATCACACCGCTGCACGCGATCGTAGTGACGCATCAAATCAAGTGAGAATGCTTGTAACGATTCGTTTGCGTTTTGCTGACGGCGATAAAATTCGGCACGCAGCTCGGTTGCAGACTCACGCTGGCCAAATGCTTTACAAAGGCATGCAAATACCTTCTCTGGATCACAGCACACTTCTGCGGCTTCGTTGGTTGGGTAGTCACGTGCACGTATTGCCTCGCGCATATCCTCTACCCACACTGCAACATCAATGTCTCCAGCCTTGGCAGTGAATTTATCGACTTTGCGCTCACGACTAAGATATCGCGGCGTGGATGGTTTTGTCATACGCGCTTCCTCAAGCTTTGCCTCCAAAAGCATGCGCTGTGCGTCAATGGCATTATTCTTTCCACGCTCCTCTTCCAAAAGCTTAGCCTGCGCTGCCAGCTCATCCCGCAGCTTCTGTGTTTCTTCCAGAGACATGTTATTTCAATAAGGGCAATCACACTATACATACAAGGGAATACAACTGCAAGTAATAAACTACAACCCTGATAGGAATCTTTGGTTACAACTATACTGGTCACGAACTGCACCTACATGTAGAACAGCTTATATACCCATAAAAAAAATGCCTGCTAGTGCTATTAAAGTAAACCCATTTATTATATAAAATAGACTACTCCGCCCAACGTCATCTTTCTGCTCCAACTCGTTACCTCCATCCGTGAGTCCCGCAAGCACTGTTCCTCCGACATCCAAGCCCAAAATAAGGTGGTCAGCTTACCGACTTGGTGCATATGATGCACTATGAAGTCGAGGCAGTCAATCTCTCATCCCGAAGTCCTCTGATAGCTCTGCTGACATCATTTACGCTGGTGGGGGTTTGTCTCGCAGTGTCGTGGTGATTCAGTTATGCGTTTTAACACTATATCCTGTCTACGACGCCAAATGTAAGCGACCGTTTCAACTCATGAAATGATACACTCATTACAGACCAGGATACAGTGGTTAAACTTTAATAAAACGCTTTACTCAAGAAGAAAACCCCCATCCAGCACAGAGCACTACCATTAAATGGCCCACCTCAGCACCAAGGCCAACCAGAGCCCAGCCAGGGTAATTGATTGTACAGCTTTATGATGTCAAGAAGGTGATACAGCCATGTTTCATATGAAGAAATACAGAAGATAGGAGATCTGTAGAAAGTCCGCCTGCTTTTATTGCATGTCTGTGGGCAAGTGGCTCAACGCTGCCTGGCAAGCACTAGCAACGGCCAGCTCAAGGCCTCTTAAACCTCTATCTTAGTTTATAGCAGTGGTTGTTTATAGCGGGTTAATGGGATTTGATGATTGAGGCCACTGGACCTCTGGGTCAGTTTACAAGTGAGGGTACAATGTGTCTGATATTTATGGTTTGTATCAAGAATCCGGTGTTAGTACTAAGGAAAAGAAAAACAAATGTTAGTAATATTGATACAGGAATAACATACACAGTAAAGGGGAAGTGGGGTACCTATTCTCCCCGTTACATTAGGTTCCTTTGGCTTTCTTTGCCTCAAAACAATGACAATCCTCCATCTACACAGTCTTCCACATCTTCACTGTTGACATGGTTCAACAGTTTCCTCACCAACCGGAGACGGCCATTTAGTTCTTGCACCACATCTCCTACATGCACCTCTACCTTGAGATGTTCTTAAACCTTAGATGGAGCAGATCACCTAGTCGGAGGTGATCTGCTCCAAGACTTTGAGTAAGAGTATCATGTTGAAAGTGATATAGCTTAGGTAGGTGACGTCACTGTGACCGCTGCTCGTCTTCAGAGTTTCTGCACAAACTTGGGTTTTTGGTTTCTCTGAATGGTCCTTGCTGTACTTCAGTGGATTACTTTCCAATTAGAATGTCATTGGGACTAAGGTAAGAACCGTCATCTGGTTCATTAGGAATTCTTTCAATGGGTCGTTAATTGACAAGATTTGTAGCCTAAAGAAGAACAGTGTATAGCTCAAACTGTGTAAACACTTCTGCTGCTCCTGCTTGTTTCAGCGCAGACTTTATTCACCAATGATTCTACACAGCCATTCTGATGTGGTGCTGCAGGTGTGGTGAATTTCTATTCCATCTTTTTCTATGCACAGTACTGACGTAGTTTTTTCTTGTTCCACCCATCTCTCAAAGTTCTCACTCTGCTCCTATCAATTGAGTTCCATTGTCACTAATCATCAGTGCCGGGTAACCTCTAATTGCAAAAAATCTCTTGTATGAACTCCATGGTAGAACAGTCTACAGTTAACTCAAGGTGAACAGCTCTTGTGTTAAGGCACATGAAGATAACTCCATAATGTTTTGCATCGTTTCTCAGGCCAGTCAAGATGCTGTGCCTGAACATCTCTCAAACTAAATTCTGCTCATACCGTAGATCATCTTCAGCCGGAGGTCAAATGAATGCCGAAGAAATGCTTGTGGGGGTTCCTTGGGTTCCTGGGTTAATTGGGATAGATGCTTATAAAGGTCGGTCTCGTCCCTCTCCTGGTAGTGGGACCACACTATATGCCAAAGGCTAGGAAGGGTGATTTTATTCCTTCCCTTGAGGTAGCATTGTAGAGGTCATCCAGGAACAATGGCACGAATAACCCCGTGCACAATCTCGCAGAGATGCCAACATTCCAAAATCAAAAAGAGTAAAACTACCCCCTTATTTGGGGCTTTACATTTTTGGATGTCAATTACATATATCACAATACACGATTTACCTGCGCTATTCTGGTATCTAGGTAGCCTTTTTTGCTTTGTGAAGTAAGTGCTTGCTAGGTTTGTACTTGTGGCAAGGTTCATACATTGTGCTCTTCTGGACAAGCAGGGCTTCCTGACTGTCCACTTGCAAGTTGGGATGAAAGTGGAGCTGCTTTTCACATAGACTTTTCTTTCTTTTGCTGCTTTTGTCCAGGTAGAAGTAGACATCTATAAGTAGCTCTTCTATTGACACAGGCAATTTAGCTGCAGCTCACACTGCTGCTATGTTTACCAAGTGCCACGGACAACCAGCAATATAAATTCCAGGAACTTTCTTCTTCACATATGTAGGCTTGGGCGGTTCCACAATTTCTGGAGCCGGTTCGGTTCCAAAAAAAAAACTCGGATCCGAGTCAGAACCGGTTCCAAGAGATTCAAAGAAAAACATAAGGATTAAAGAAAATAATAAAACATACGGTCTATTCAAACTTCGTTGTGCCCTGATACAAAGAAGTTTCAATTTTCAACCGCATATGCAGTGATGATAATGTTGTTTAATTTAAAATATGTTTCAGAAACTTTAAGGAAACTTTATGGAAACGTTCAGCTAAGTTAGACTTAGAGATTTGTTTCCATTGTCCTACTGTTACCGTGCAACTTTACAAGCCGTGCTGTACATGCCGTGGCTTTGCACATGCTTCAGGGGTTGGAGCAATTAAGCAATTGTACCACCCCCTATACACGAGGTACCGTACTACCGTCCATGCCTATTGAAAGTACATTAAGAACACTAGCAACATGACTAACTTCGTCACAAGATTATCCATATTACGGGGCCACCTTGATCACTCCACTTCTCAAGACATGTGCTGTCAACATTTTAACAACATCTCCATGACCAAAGTATCCATGTTACGGGGTCAATTTATAAACAGGGGTTGGAGCAATTAAGCAATTGTACCACCCCCTATACACAAGGTACTGTACTACCGTCCATGCCGTATTGAAGGTACATAAAGAACACTAGCAACATGACTGTTAACTTCGTCACAAGTTTATCCATATTACGGGCCCACCTTGATCACTCCACTTCTCAAGACAGTCATGTGCTATCAACATTTTTAACAACATCTCCATAACCAAAGTATCCATGTTCTGGGGCCAATTTATAAACAACTTAGCGACACACAATGCATACTACTAATGCACAGACATTGCGGTTTGCATCAGTTGTGTGTGTGGCGACTTCACAAGTTTGCTGCAGTCTAGAGTTACATTTTGTCGGTCGCTCATCAAAGAGAATCGGGTATTTTGACTGAATCGGGTATTTTGACTGAAGCCGGTTCTCGAGTTGGAGCTCAGACAACTGGGTATTTATAAATAAATGCTGATATCTACAGTTATTGTTTTGAGAACAGATAAATCATGTAATTCACTAACTGTCCCTCAAATATAGCATTTTCCTCAAAATAATGGCTTTGGTGGTTCAAATATACCACCCCCTATACACAAGGTACCGTACTACCGTCCATGCCGTATTGAAGGTACATAAAGAACACTAGCAACATGACTGTTAACTTCGTCACAAGTTTATCCATATTACGGGCCCACCTTGATCACTCCACTTCTCAAGACAGTCATGTGCTATCAACATTTTTAACAACATCTCCATAACCAAAGTATCCATGTTCTGGGGCCAATTTATAAACAACTTAGCGACACACAATGCATACTACTAATGCACAGACATTGCGGTTTGCATCAGTTGTGTGTGTGGCGACTTCACAAGTTTGCTGCAGTCTAGAGTTACATTTTGTCGGTCGCTCATCAAAGAGAATCGGGTATTTTGACTGAAGCCGGTTCTCGAGTTGGAGCTCAGACAACTGGGTATTTATAAATAAATGCTGATATCTACAGTTATTGTTTTGAGAACAGATAAATCATGTAATTCACTAACTGTCCCTCAAATATAGCATTTTCCTCAAAATAATGGCTTTGGTGGTTCAAATATAAAATTTAATTAACAAGGCTTACTATAATAAAGATAATGCTCGCATCTGCCGAGCCGAAGGGAAATATATTGCCTGCAACTGCCAAGACTTAATTAATTATTTTATGTACAAGAAGTTGCTCGTTGACTTCCGAGTCTTATTTATTTCAACGTAAGTTAAGTTAAGTTTAAGTTCTATAAACCTACTGTGGTCACGCGAACTCCTCCGCTGTGAGAGGCAAACACCACCGAGTCAGTTTCAGAGTCCATGTAGCCTTGATGTAGAAACACTTCAAGTCGTAAGCGAATTCAGGGACGAACCGCACACATCAGTAGAACGACGAAGAGTGGGGTTCACTCAGTATCATTTTGTTAACGCGTTCCGCACCAGGAGTTAAAATGAATAAGAGTCTTCATGCTGAGAAATCTTTATTGATGTAAACCTGGCCGCATTCTTGAGTCATTCATCAAAAGAAAATAAAGAATTCACTACATCAGCCCCCTGCCAAATCACATTGATCTAAATGTGATTGGTAGTAGCAAAATTAAATATTTGCAAACAAAATTTTATTTTTAAAGAGAAATCATATCTATTTACAATAACTGTCCAAATATCTGCTTGGCCATTTCACTCGCCTTCCAGAGCATGTACATCTGTCTGATTTTTCTGGAACAGTGTTGGATGTAGTAGGTTTAGATGATGAAACTGGATTAGATTTCGCTGGAGTTGTTTTAAATTCGAAATCTGTGTGTGCAACTTTTAATCTGTCGATACTTATTGCATCATGTTTACCATGTATGTCTAGGATGAAATATTTGTTTTTTCTTTGGATGACACGATATGGACCGTGGTAAGGGGGTTGTAGTGACTTTTTGACTGAGTCAATTCGAACGAAAACATGCGTGCAAGTAAATAATTCTTCAGAAAGATGGCTTGATCGCTGATTGAGTCTAGTGGATTTGGGTTGAAGTTCAGACATGTGGTGACGCAAACGGTCAACATAATTGGTTGGATCTACAGATTTTGAATCATCCGAAGGGATGATGAATTCTCCTGGTAGTTTGAGTGTTGTGCCGAAAACTAGCTCCGCTGTACTGCAACCCAAATCTGTTTTTAAAGATGTTCGTATACCCATCATTATCAAAGGTAACGAATCCGTCCATCGATTTGATTCATTTTGAGTCTTGAATGTCGATTTTAGTTGTTTATGAAAACGCTCTACTAATCCATTTGCTTGAGGATGGTATGCTGTAGTGCGAATGCGTTTACAACCTAAGAGTTTTGAAAGATTGTTAAAGAGTTTGGATTCAAATTGACTACCTCTGTCAGTGGTAATTGTTGTGGGTACCCCAAAAGTAGCTACCCATCTTTCGACAAAAGTTCTCGCCACTGTTTCTGCAGTAATGTCAGGAATAGGAATTGCTTCAGGCCATCGAGTAAATCTATCGATGCATGTAAGTAAATAGGTAAATCCACGAGATGGTGGTAAGGGACCGACTATATCAATGTGGATATGGTTAAATCGAGCGTCTGGTGTGACAAAGGTACCTAACGGTGTCACAGAGTGGCGATGTACCTTAGCACGTTGACACTTGATACAATTTCTGGTCCATGACTTAACATCTTTGTTCATAGATGACCAAATAAATCTTTGTGTGATAAGTTTCTGAGTAGCTCTTATTCCTGGATGGGATGTACTATGGATAGAATTGAATACATCATACCTAAATTCTTTGGGTATATAAGGACGCTGACGACCAGTGGATGTTTCACAAGTAATTGTACCTTGTGAAGTATAAAGTGGAATTTCTTTAAATTGAAGATTTGACGATTTTCGTAGCCTAATTAGCTCTTCGTCAGTCTTCTGTTTATTTGCAATTGCATCAAAATCTACTGAAGTGGCTGAACTGATAGAGGGAGTAAGCTGTGTCTCTTTCATCTGTCTATCGTAGGCACTTGCATTGTCAGGATTTTTCATAAGTCGGTGTTCTGTTGACTCTGTCAGTCTCAGCATAGTGGTTTCAGCTTGTTTCTTGTTGTCAATTAGCAGGTTTGGATCCTTTTTCCACGGGTAGGGAATGATCCACTGATTACCGATCTTTGTGTAGGATTCATCAATGATTCTGGCTTCCTCTAACTCGGTTGGCTTAGCCTTTCTGGTTTACAGTTGCATGTATTGGCATCAACTCTCATGGCTTCAGTCATCCAGAAATCTGCTGAGTTGACTGGTTTTGAAAACTTCACATGCAGTACTCGGCTGGTTTGTGTTGGTTCTCAAGGATTGCTACAAAAACCCCAATCCAGTGGCGATCGACAGGCAACCAGATTTCCAGCTTCTCTAGTCTCACAGCCATGTATCCTTGCATGATTAATTCCGATCAAAAAATCAACTGAGCCACTTCCTATGGGAGTATTTTAGGATTAGTTTTTAAACCGATTCATACTCATAGTAAAGATTGTTATTTACACTGCTTTCCTGTTATCAGATCCAAGATTAGTCTGTGTTTATACGATTCACAACATTTCTTCTCTGATTTTCTGGTTTTGCAATTCCTAATGATCCATAACATTTGATTTCTTTGGCAAGGTTTTCTAAGCAAACTGATTCTATGAACCAAATAAAAACTGAATTGCTGGTGAAATACATGTAGTGAAACACAAAAATATACATCTTTAAACTGACTTTATTTTTACAGCCACACTAGTGTGGGTGTATTACTACGCAGTTAAGTTTTGTGTATCATTAAATTAAGTGCCTTCTTAATCTTAGTATAGGTAGTTGTAATTGTTAACTAATTTCAAAATCAGTACTGTCAATTGTAAACTAACATTCCTACTTTTGTATTTTTTCTGTTTGTGCTACAATTTTCTATTGCGATTTGCATTGACTTAAACAATCTTGACACAAATAACAATTTTAAGTTGGCAAATTTAAACTGTAACACTTTTCTTATTTTATTAGTTATAGACATGAACGTCTCTCAGAGACGTCATTATTTTTTTAACTGCAAAATAATTGTTATAGCCTTACGTTTCGAACCTAGCAGATTCTTTCTCAAAGGCAAAATTTTCTTTTAACGTATTAAATTAAGAAAAAGCACTCAGGTACAATATTTTCAAGTATTTTATAACTCAGTGCAGTGTTTTATCACCAGTACATTTATATTTTAGAGTTAACTTTGCAATTATGTATCAAAACATAGGAACAGGAGTCTATTAGTACCTACATGAAGTGTGCTAGGCTGCTATAACTTAGTCTACGGCATTGTACACAAAATGTGTGCACACTATTTAACAAGCATGGTAATAAATTTGGCTTCCCTGCTATAAAGGCATCATATGATGAGGTACATGTACTCAACACAGCTGCATGCAGTTAATTCTAAAATTAGACATGACACAAACTAGACATGACTATGCTATAACAAAGTCCCACAATGCATGCTATATCAGTGCTTGAATTGTATAAGGTACAGTTCTCTTTCACCCCAACTGTTTCTCCCAGAATGCACTGCTTCTTTTTGAGAATTTGCACATATTTCTGTAGAGCAAAAAATATGAATGACAACAAATTGTTGTTGATGGAGACATCGCTTTTGACTGAGATATCACAAAAGGCATAACTAGACTACTGAGGTCATTATGAATGTATGTAGACTACCTTTTACTACCTTTTTCTGGTGTTTTTAAGTGTTATTCTTCATTCTGCACAAAACATTCGGCCATACTCAACAAATTAACCCTCCTACACATGG
Organism: Zoroaster sp. YZ-2022; assembly: GCA_029582265.1. Lineage (NCBI taxonomy): Eukaryota > Metazoa > Echinodermata > Asteroidea > Forcipulatida > Zoroasteridae > Zoroaster > Zoroaster sp. YZ-2022. The sequence goes on along the minus strand of CM055834.1, from coordinate 28,140,642 downwards.
AGGCCACTCCCAACCACTAAATTCTGTTCTTTAGCAACCTTCAGTACATACATGTACAAGCCTGCTGTCCTTTCCAAGTAATCTTACAAAATCAACTGTGTGCCACCCAAGGCCACTGTAAATGTTTGAACTTAATAGTATGGCCTGCAATGTATCGATGGGAGACCACTTTACCCTGTAATCTCAGTGGTGTGACAGTGCACAGAAGGGTAACCATAGGAGGCCACTGGCAACAGCTAATGGCTTGGAGTGGCCTGAATGGGTTGTTTCAAAAATTGCACTGATTGTATTGTCTTACAATTTTTTTCAAATCAGGCCAGGAGGAAGGTTTTTAAATTTGTTTTTTCCATGACAAAAATTGTATTCATCCATTAAGAACTATAATGACCTTAAAAGCCCCTATTGGTATTCTCAGAAAACATAAATGACCACTGATTAACATGACACTAAATTGGCTTGAAGTTGATGTTGGTATCAAACTTTCCTTTAAATTCTTTCCTTTAAATATTTCCGTCTGAGTACCATTACTAAAATCATTTTTCCAAATGAATTTGCATCTTCCGGTGAGGTAAATTCGATGTTGGAATTAATACAAAAAATCTGAATGTATTTTAACTATTTTTTCTTATTAATGACACAATGAAACTCAAATTTTCCCATTATTTCTTATTAAGTATGTGGATGTATATATGTAGTTATTTTACCATATTTGTTTTAAACAATTTGTGTACAACATACATGTACAGTACAGTGTATGTACTTGTTTGTTATTTGTCAAGAATGTAAGAATCGAGCAGTTTTAGATTTGAACTGAAATTATATTTTGATATCCAGGGTTTATCATTAAGCATGAATGAAATTTAGAGTAAATTGTGCATGTATGTACATTTAAATATTTATTTTCTAATAAATATTACATGTAAAAGTAATTCTATTGTACTGTTAATCAGACATTCATGTTATTATTTATTAATTTGATGTCTGCAGAAGTAAATCCCAAATTTACATGAACACAACATCCTGCTATACTAGTACAGACATCTTAACCTATTGACCACTGAGCTGGCCCAATGATATCGGCATTAAAGATGTCTGCACAAGCACATTGTATAAAGGAGGAACACTTTTACCAAGAATTCCATAAATTCATGTTATAGGTGTGTTTTCTTTAGAGTGTAGGTAAGCTTGTCTTGTTAGAACAGTACCTGAAAAACATCACAAAAAACGGACTGCAACTTGCTTTTGATATGAAGCCATCAGCAGGATGAAATTGAGGCAGACAATATGACTACATGACCATGTACATGTAATGCTAACTTTCCATGTCATATGACTAATTATACAGGTTTAGACTAATTGTTATATTTTTTGTGATAACAATTTTTGTGTGTATGTTTTTTTATCTTTTCTGTAATGCCTTTTTGCACATACTTTTAAAGGTCACATAGTTATGTGTACATTAAATATTAATTAAAAATTGAGACTTTCCTAGAATGAAAATAAAGAAATAGTTTACCTTGATTAAACAACAATTAATTATTTAGTATCTCGAGATAATATATAATATTTATAAATAAAATATATATTGATTACATATTAATGTTTTTTCCAATACCAGCACATATTTTCACTGTTTATTATATTAAGCTAACATTTTATTTCAAAGAAAATTATTCCTTATTTTTGTACATTATATATGTAGAAAACATTTTAGGTTTGTAAAATGGAGCAATTTTAAATTAAAAGGAAACAATAATGGAATATATTTTGGTTGTGGTGTGTAGTTACTTACAGCAGTTTTTGTTATATTTTATTTTAAATGTCATTGATAAGATTGGACTATGATTCAAGACTTATGCATATGGTGACAGAGGGGATATGGGGTAAGAACTGTTACATGTAATAAAACATGTCTTGGCCCACCCCCAAAAAAAAATAAAACCAAAAAAAACCACAAAAAAACACCCCAACAAACAAAACAAAACAAAAACAATAAAAAATGTACTGGTTTTTAAGTTGAGAGAAATGTTTAGTTTGGTTAATAAAAAAGTGTGCATACAAAACAATAGAATAATTCAAAGTATTATTACATGTATGTAGGGAACAAAATCACATAACCCCCAGGGGGATGTTTGTTACTTATTAGTATTTAAAAAAATATTTTCCCTAAAAATGAAAAGAACAAACACATGATGTGATGAACCTGCTTAAACATGTCAAAACAAAGCTGTTTTAAGAGGGAATGTACACCGTTTGTAATGTTGATAAAACAACTTTTTAATAGAATGCTTGCTTTCTTTGAATCAAGATTAACCCAACCTGTGTAATTTTCAGCTCAATGTGAAGTCTAAGTCATGAGAAAAGTGAATGTATTCACAACATTACAAGAAAACATTAATTGAGACTTTGCCATCAAAAATTACAAATAATTTCAGCTGCTACTACAATTCATTTTTTAATGAATACATGAATACATGAATACATGAATACATTAATACATTAATACACCTTAAGCAAAATCACAACTTTAAAAATGTGTCAATATTACCGCCTATTACCATGTAGTCACACTCTCCGAGGTAGGGCTGTGCCGGGTATCCGGATACCCGACCGAAACGGTCATTACCCGGTTCCATTTTTCGGTTCCAATTACCCGTAAACGACTTTTTAAAATTCGGACTTAACATTTGAGCAGTGTAAACAGAAATCTGTGACTCTTGAACAAATGCACTTGTACAGACAATTATCTTTAAATTAAAGAGATTACACTCCAATAAAGAAAAGATCGATAGTATGGTATCCTCTGTTTTATAAAAGTCAATAATTATGTTACCATTTACAGTACATGTATTTGTACACCACTTGGAGGCATGTTTTCAACAAAAATGAAAACGGGTATCTGGGTATCCGAAGTTTCCTGATTTTGGGTATCTGGGTCCAAAAATATCTGAAAACGCACAGCCCTACTCTGAGGAGGGTTTATATTAAAATATTTTATGTTTAGTTCACTTTATCTTGCCTGTTAAAAATATACTGATTTGAAAAAATAATAACAATGAGTGTACATATGGATGTAGCTCTTTTCATGTGCTCAATATATTTACTGATCTACTTGTTTTTGTTTGTCCTACCCAAAACTTTAATAAAATATGCAAAGCAGGAAAGTTCTTAGAGGGCCTGCACTTCTACCCCGCTCGCCCTAAAAACGCTTTGAAGGCGTATTGTTATTATCCCCGCCCCCCCCCCCCCCCGCCCCCACCTCCACCCCGCTGTCAACCCCTGCAATCAGCGAACCGTAGATTCCCTCCTGCGCCCTGGACCCCCGCCCTCTCGCGGGCATGGATTGGCACATTGGAGTCGTGTGCTGGCATACAAACACACGTAATAAATTATGTATGTTGGACTAAAGTCAGTTGCTCTATCTTCGCTTTTCGTGTTTTCCGAGTCATACATTTTGCCTTTTTTTTCTATATGGTAAATGTGGTCTTCAATATATGTGCAAATTACTGGTTGGAAATTTGGAAAGAGTGGCAGGTTTCTTTTCATCGAGTTAATTTGTTTGATGTTTGGACTAATACGCGCTGTTGCATATAGATCTCATGCGCCCGCGCAACGTGACGATCATACTCCATTTTTGAACACTGCAGCTGATTCAACCCTCCGAAATAACACAAAAGACAGATAGCCTGTATAAACCATGGTAGGTAAAACCATGCAGCTTTTTAATAGCTTCATTATGTTCATGAAAAATGCATAAATACTTGTTTGTAATTGTATGATTTCAAACTCACAAAATGCAATTATTTATATAATTAAGATATAACGTTAGGCCCAGCCCTTGCCCCATAAATGTGGCACGGACACGCCCCCCCCCCCCCCCCCCGCGTATCCTTAGCCACAGGTTGGTCTCATTCCGCTAACGGTAGTAATTCGAAATTCCAGGCGCTGAAATTGACGATATTTGCGACTATTTTGACAGTCTAGATACGTTCCTTACATGTTTAACTATCTAGGCGCCCCAAAAAATGGTGATTTTACTTACATTTTATATTTCCTGACATATAGGCCGAAAATTACAAGGCGATCGTCATTGTGCAAGTTTCAACGAGGGCGGCCATAGTGTTGAGCAGGAAAACAACTTGTGCGCAACAATTTCTGACGGTTGTTTATGTGTGCACATACTTGCTGTATTTTAGCGCGCAGAGATATGACCACGTGATGTCGCAGATATAAACTTTCAAGAAACTAACATTGAGCAGTTTCATCAAATTAACCGTACTGCATGGTAAGTTCATCCCCTTTTAACTATCATATACATGTACCAGGTTATTTAACTGTACTTACATTGTACATAAAACAAGAGAGAATGTTCATTAAAATAAAATGATAATGTAATAAATAGTCTATTATTAATTACAATAGTTTAATACTAATTTTAAATAGTAATTTTAAACAACATACAAATTTCACTAATAATTTTAATATATGAAATATTATAGTGTTACGTTACTATTACTATTAATAATAACAATATTAATGGTTCCACCATTTTTGTAAATCTATAAAAAAAAATTATAAAAAAAACAAAAAACAGAATGATTGTTTTATCTGACAAAATATTTGTGAATATAGTCTATGTAATATCTATGTAATATAGTACAGGTAATATTTTTACAATTTTTCATGTTTATCTGTTTTGTGAGAATATAAAGGCGGTAACTTCCAGTACAAAGGTGGTTTATTTTCTAATAAGAATCTTCCCCCTGGTTATTTCACTGTCTTAAATTAAGATGTGTAGACCCCTGTTTGTTTATTTAAGCCAAAGCTAGCATGTGTACTTAAAGATTGCACTCATGAGCACTCGGACCAGACAAATTGCAAAGATGGTTCAAGCGTGGTTTGGGTCTATGCTATTTGGGGTCGTGAATTTCTCAATAAAACCCATGGGTACAGGGAACGGTCCCAATTATTAACATTTTGGCCATCCATCATTATCAATAATACTGATAATATTATTACTATTACTATTATCATTTTGTTAAACAACAATATGCAATCTAGTACCGGTATCAGCGATATCCTCAAACATGAAACACTTCATTTTGATTCGATCGGTCCATTACTGCCTGTCACTGAACGGTATTTTTAAATTTTTTTCGTGTGCTGAATTATATTGTGGATTTTTGTTACTTTGTTTCTTTTCACCATTAACAAAGAACCCCCCACACACACACAAAGAAAATAAAATAAAATTAATAAGGTGTGTATATATATATATATATATATATATATATATATATATATATATATATATATATATATATATATATATATATATATATTATATTATATATATAAATTAAATCGAGGGTGGCCTTAGCTTTCGATCCAATCATTTATGCTTACTTATTATAGGAAAAGTAAATAATTGAATGCAGGAACTGGACATGTTTTATTTATTTATTTTATTATATATATTTGATTTTTAAAGTAGTTATATCACATGTTTAGCACAAAAATGCTCTGACTACCGACAACACGTGCAACCCTGAAGCGGAATACTCCGCTAAAATACAGCAAGTATGTGCACACATAAAACAAGCCGTCAGAAAATTGTTATGCCATAGTTGTTTTCCGTTCACACTCTTCATACATTCAAGATGGCCGTCCTCGTTGAAACCTGCACAATGACGATCGTCTTGTAATTTTTTCGGGCCTATATGTCAGGAAATATAAAATGTAAGTAAAATCACAATTTTTTTGGGCGCCTAGATAGTTAAACATGTAAGGAACGTATCTAGACTGTCAAAATAGTCGCAAATATCGTCAATTTCAGCGCCTGGAATTTCGAATTACTACCGACCGTTAGCAGAATGAGACCAACCTGTGGCTAAGGATACGCGGGGGGGGGCGTGTCCGTGCCACATTTATGGGGCTAGCCCAGCCCATGACTTGTCTGCATTTACAGGGTTAAGACATCTCGACCCTTGTGATAACTTGACACCAACAACTTGATCCTTGTGACAACTTGACCCTTGTGACAACTCGACCTAAAAAAAATTAGGCCCACAAGACAACTCAACCTTTGTGACAACTCGACCTACAAAAAACTTGACCCACGAGACAACTCGACCCTTGTTAGCGATGCCAAACCGCGGACCAGATTTTCATGCTGCCTATTCTGTACGGGTAGGCCTAATAGAATGTCGTATCCGACCGCCACTTTTTCTCATTCAATATAACCAATATTCCAATAATGTAATCTTACCTACATGTACCCAGTAAGGTGGTGAACATAAAGCCTTATCGCTAATACTGTTAGTGGTCCTACTAAAAACCGACAACTGACGACAACTCACGGCAACACGTTCTAAATGCACTGAAAACTCAAAAATAAAGTTTTAAATATGTTTATAAGAGACAGTGGCATACATAAAGAATTTCAGTTTTTGAAAATGTGGTTTTAATTAGCAATAAAAAATGATTTTCTTCGCTGCAGTAACGTGTTGCTAGTATTGGCCGCCATCTTGCTTGCGCAATGCAAAAGGACTGTACCATTATGTCAAAGGGTGAAAAAAAAATTGTCGGACCATGCCAGGCAGGAGGGGAAGTCTTTTGTTGTATTTTTATGGAGTGTAAATTGTAAAACAATAACAATGAATTGCAATATAATTACAATCATGTATAATTATATTTACAGATGTAGAAAACATTATATAAATTTTTGTGAAGTATTATAGGTCTGGTATTGTCACTGCCAGGAAAAATGTTAAGTTTATTTATTTTTATTTATTTATATTTATTTATATATTTATTTATATTTATTTATTTATTTATTTTTGTTTATTTATTTTTTATTTATTTATTTATTTATTTTTTAATTTTAATTTTTTTTATTTATAATATTATTTTTTAGAAAATGTAAATGTTTTCTGAAGCTCTTAATCATGATTGACATCCCAGTGGTGATCAAGTAGTTCTTTATCGGTGAATCAAAGGGTCCTATATGTGTTTTCGCCAATAAGTATGAATGACAGCTGTCATGATAGTTGGTCTATACTTTATAAAACTCTTTTGACAAAATTTATGTTTTCTTATTCAATCAATAAGTAACTGTGTCTGCATTGTCAGAAAATTACGTTACCGTAGGTCAAAAACATCACAAGAACAACCATGACTTTTAATTTTGTTCAAACTTTATTCGCAGATTAGTAAACATTCACGAGAATAATACAAACAAGCAGAATAAAGATTAAAAAGTACAACTATTTTCACTATATTTTGGATTTATTGAATTTATTTAAACCAGTCGGCCTAAACATAGTTAAAACTTACAAGGTCAATATAGTACACTTTATATTAATATTTTACAAAATAAAATACCAGGACACAATATATACTACAAACATAAAATTATAACCATTGTACATGAAAATAAATTTTGTGTGCCGGCGGGACACAGGCACACGGACACAGCCGGCTGTGATGTCACCCGTTTTGTAGTCTGGTTTACTTTCACCCTTTCACATAATGGTACAGTCCTCTACGTTGCACAAGCAAGATGGCGGCCAATACTACTGCAGCGAAGAAAATCATATTTTATTGCTAATTAAAACCACCTTTTCAAAAACCGAAACCCTGTATGTATGCCACTGTCCCTTATAAATATATGTTTAACTTTATTTTTGAGTTTTCAGTGTATTTAGAACGTGTTGTTGTGAGATGTCGTCAGTTGTCGTGAGTTGTCGTCAGTTGTCGGTTTTTAGTAGGACCCGCTAATAGCACTGAAGCAACTGCCGCAAAGCATACCTGGATACAAAAAGGGGCATCTGTTTGGCGCAGCTTTTGTGACGTCAATAATATTTTGTTTGTCTGCGCGGCATGCAGTGGCGCTGTTGCGCCCACAGACATCCCACAATTCCTTGCAGCTGCTATTAGCGATAAGGCTTATGGATGATGATAGACATATACTTCAAATCATTCCAGGATATTTATTTCATGAAAAATCAGGGGAAAGAATGTTGTGTCCAACCACCAATTTTAAAGGGTTTTTGGATTTTTTTTGCAACCACTAACCAGTTAAAAAATGATTCTACAGTTCTAAAACGGCATGTCGCAGCGCCATGTCGGGAAAGCACAGTATAAATCGCTGGAGGCTGCTGTTTCGCGAAAGTTTCCCCCTATATTTTCTTTAAAAAGGACGATTCCGATATGTTGCCGATGACGTACAGACCTGGGAAGCTATTTTTATTGCAGGGGAAACCCAGGGCAAGCTGCCTTTGCCTTCGAAACTTTTAGAAATGGCGACCAGAAGTGGCAAACAGCGTTTAAGGTAAGTCAACCCGATATTTCCTAAAATACGGTAAATTATAAAAATTCGAAGTTATATTATAAAAATACACATATCAAAGATTATTTAGACATATGTAACTTGTATTTACGCCTTTGGGATCGGAACGAAACATGGCCGGGCATAGCGCTAAAGTTGACTCAAATCGTAGTAAAGGGCGTGTATTCAGTGCACAGGACGGCCGTCATCGGGTCACGTGACTCGGTCATGAATGAGCTGACCAATCGGAAAGCTGTATTTCCATATCGTTGGGCAGAATGGCTGTTCTATCCATGTCCCTCACTCCAAATGGGTGTAAAGATGGTATTTTAAGAAAAGGGAAAGAAAATTGTTTTATTTTAATTTTTACTTAGGTTTCGGATTGGATAGCGTTATGAAACCTCAAAATTAAATTTAAGAAAATATGCTGTTGAATAATGGTGGTCATTTGCCTGAAATAACAATGACTTAGGACATAAAATGTGTTGATTGTACAATGTTTATTTTTATTTTTTATTATTTTTTTCTTGTTCTTTTTCTTTCCTACGAAAGCCCATTAGTGCCATCGTCATTTTTATTTTCGAGAGCAGTTATTTTTATTTTCGGGATCTTTACGAAACAAAGTTTTGGTCGCAGGCCTTGCCTTATTTTATGTACAACAACGATTACAGATAGCGGAATGGCCCCGTTTCACAAAGGCCATAGGATGCGCAGTCTATTTTTAGTAACTTTCGGTTTTACCGCTATTTATATTTTTCGAGAGCAGTTATTTTTATTTTCAAGAGCAGTTATTTATATTTTCGAGAGTAGTTATTTTTATTTTCGAGAGCAGTTATTTATATTTTCGAGAGCAGTTATTTATATTTTCGAGAGCAGTTATTTTTATTTTCGAGAGCAGTTATTTTTATTTTCGAGAGCAGTTATTTATATTTTCGAGCAGCTTTTTTTGGGTCTTTTTTGAAGCAGCTGTTCGATTTCCGGAAGCCATCATCATCTATGGCTGCGCGCTCGGACGCACGGAGTCTGCATTTGATCAGGCGTTACTTTAGTTTAGGACTTAATTATGACGAAATAATTGCTTCACTTGCTTCTAATCATAATATCTTTATCAGCAAGCGTAACCTAAACCGTAAATTGCGAGAATTTTGCCTTTATCGCCGAAAACACCACACATACATCATTGATGTTGCACGTTTTATAGAAGGGCAGTTGAGTACCTCAGGGCAACTTTGTGGTTACCGGTGGATGCACCTGAGATGCCCTCAGAATGGAATTCTGGTAAGCCGAGAAACAGTGCGCCATCTTCTGGGATTACTAGACCCAGAGGGAGTCGAGCAAAGAAGGCGGCGGTGGCTACAGAGAAGGACATACAACGGAAGAGGCCCAAACTTTGTGTGGCACTTGGACTCTTATGACAAACTAAAGCCTTACGGGGTTTGTATTAACACTAACTCCCTAGACAACAAAAGCAGTTGGAGGATTTTGAAGGATTTTTATTGTTTAGTAACAATGCTTAGGGAGTTAGGGTTAACGGATGTATCGACGGGTATTCAAGACAGATCCTCTGGCTTGAAGCCTCTCTGACAAATAGTGACCCTGGCGTTATTGCGGGGTATTTCATGGAAACTGTGAGAAACAAAGTAGGTTGTCCTAGACTACTTTGGGGCGACGCTGGAACGGAAAATAGTTCTGTTTGACAGATGCAACAGTTCTTGAGAAGAAACTCTCAAGATGCATTTGCAGGGGAGAGGAGCTTCCTCGAAGGAAGCAGTCAGAGCAACCAGCGCATTGAGTTCTGGTGGGGCATTCTGAGGAAACACTGCTCCCAGTATTACAGCTGCGCTTTTGAGGAATGTATGCAAGCTGCATGCACTAGCTACACTGCATGCACAGGCTAGGCGTCCGTGCAAAGCATGTGCTTCTTGAAAATAAAAATAACTGCTCTGGAAAATAAAAATAACTGCTCTGGAAAATAAAAATAACTACTCTGGAAAATAAAAATAACTGCTCTGGAAAATAAAAATAACTGCTCTGGAAATATAAATAACTGCTCTGGAAAATATAAATAACTGCTCTCGAAAATATAAATAACTGCTCTTGAAAATATACATAACAGCAAAAGAAACGTCACCCCTAAAAATATTTATTATTTTCATTTTATAATTAATATAATTTGTTTAATGAAGAATATTATGAGTATGGGGTGTAACACGAACACAATGTGGCAAACTTGGTTGACCTGGCAGCCAACCATCCCACAACATTGTATGTTTATTATGTTTAATAATATAATTACTTAACAAAATTTAGGGGGTGACGTTTCTTTTGCTGTTATGTATATAAATAACTGCTCTCGAAAATAAAAATAACTGCTCTCGAAAATATAAATAACTGCTCTCGAAAATATAAATAACTGCTCTTGAAAATAAAAATAACTGCTCTCGAAAATATAAATAACTGCTCTTGAAAATGAAAATAACTGCCCTCAAAAATATAAATAACTGCTCTTGAAAATAAAAATAACTGCTCTTGAAAATAAAAATAACTGCTCTCGAAAATATAAATAACTGCTCTTGAAAATAAAAATAACTGCTCTCGAAAATATAAATAACTGCTCTTGAAAATAAAAATAACTGCTCTCGAAAAATATAAATAGCGGTAAAACCGAAAGTTACTAAAAATAGACTGCGGTCCTATGGCCTTTGTGAAACGGGGCCATTCCGCTATCAGGCCTGTAATCGTTGTACATAAAATAAGGCAAGGCCCGCGACCAAAACTGTTTCGTAAAGATCCCGAAAATAAAAATAACTGCTCTCGAAAATAAAAATAACTGCTCTCGAAAATAAAAATAACTGCTCTCGAAAATAAAATGACGATGGCACTAATGGACTTTCGTACTTTCCCTTTTTCTTGTTTTTTTCTTTTTTCTTTCTCTTTTCATTTTACTTTCTCTTTATCTTTTTGTTCTTTTCTTTTTACTTTCTATTTTATTTTATTTTTTATTTATTTATTTATTTTTATTTATTTATTTTTTTGACATAATTTTTTTTAATTTTTACTTATTTGTTATTACAGATCACTGGAATGGTACAGGTTTGGTGGCTGTAGCTGCTAGTGTTATCTCAGGAGAGCCTTTACGCATATTTAATTAGCTGGACTTAGTAATTTTTTCACAAATTTTGGGTTTCCTGTTAAGGAACTTTAGTTAAATTCTTATTTTTGATGACCGATACTGAAAAGACGAAATTTTGCTGAGACTCCATTTTTTTAAACGCAAAAGTGCAGCATGTATTTTTTCAGGAAAATGAAATTAAAATGTGATAAAATTGAGAATTAACTGTGAAATTTTAAATGAAAAACCCCAAATAATGTTTTTTCACTTTTTTCCCAAAAATGGCTGAAAAAGGGACGAAATACGACATAGTTTTTTGGGCATTATGAGAGAACCGAATGTGCGATTTCAAAAATTCTTTCAGTTCCTTGTTTGTTTCATCAAGCTGCACAATATGAACTTAATTTCAAAGACATTGGGATAACTTTGAAAAATAGTGTGACATGCCTAATAGGGATGTCAATGGGGTTTTCAATGTGTTTCTACAGGGTTATTTTTCTGTATATCTAGAATCTACTGCTAAATTGAAACAGAATGACACACAAATTTTGAAAATCGGTCCAAGCGTTCTCAAGTTACAGCAAAATTCAGAATTTTTGCAAAAAACTGCCAAAAATAAGGGTATTTTGGTAAAAAGTGACAAATTACCAACTTTGCATATGATTATTTGAAAGAAGAAAATTAAGATACATGTAGTCCCAATTTTCACTTTATATTGATATCCATTGAACAAATAACATTCTAAAAAAAATCAGATGTTCATTACTTTCAGTTTTTCACATTACGGCGACCCAAAATTGGGGAAAAAACCAGTTTTTTTCAACATGGACTGATGCAAAGAACAGCTAATTAATATGTGAAAATGCTATAACTGTAAAAGTAAAGCTCACAGAGTCATGATTTTTTCACAGAGTATTTGTATTGGTATTTGTAATACTAATACAATGTATCTCAACACAGTTTCAATACAATTGAATGATAAATATCCAAGTTAGGCAGACAGACAGTCGCAAAGATCGCTATGTAGATCTGTGGTATTGGAAGCGCCACCACTTACGCGATCTGCTGACGCGCCACTCGCCATGTTAACTGATTGTCATGGGTTGTCAATGTTTGAATTGCTCTCGCGATGCGATCCTTTACTCGCACATCTATAAGGTCCTGTGATGCTTTTTGACATGAATCGTGGTTCTCTCAATTTTCCGGCTTCGGCACGCAGTAACTTCAAAATTTTTGTTTTAATCCAAAAGTGTCTGGACCTGACCGATAGCTGGAATCATCTGCTTTAAAATAAGGGGTTGATGTCGGCAATTGAACAACGTGATCACATCGTGCCAATAAAAAGAAAAAAGATAGTACAATTTTTCAACCTAATTAAGCGCCGGGAGTGTACGGTCCACTGCATCCGCTTAAGCAAAAATATGGCCGTATTTAAAAATAAATATTTCAATAAAAAAATAAAAACATAATATTAAAGAAGACAATGTACACTTTCATTCCATTTTTATTAATGTTAACACCTCAAACTGATAGCATGAAGTTAGCCTTCACTGGGCAATTTTCCCGTTCAGCACGAAATTGTTAGTGCATGAGTGACATCCCTAAATTGTTATCCTTCTGCCATAAAGTGACATTTTGATCCAAAATGTTTTATGTGTTTGAACAAATCTCAAATCTGACACAAAATTTCTGACTTTTTTTTTTGAGGAGCGCTAGCACCACTTGATGTAAAATGTTGTCTGTATTTTATTGCAATAAGCTAGGGAGGCAAATAAGGTACCAAAATGAAGAAGAAATTATGATAAATTAGAATAGACCTATGGGTTCAAAATCCAAATTAATAATTTTTTTAAATGTGAAAAGTTCCATTTTTATTTTTTTAAATAGTTTTTCCCAAAAAATGAAATGTTTTGGTAAATAACAAAAAAATAGGGGGTGATGACAATGGTTTTTGGAAAGCTTAGGTTGTCCAGACATATCTAACTTGTTTAAAAAATAATATGCCTGTAAGTGCCTTGAGCGGGAATTTCAAAACCATACTAAGTGTCTCGATGCTCAGAACTGTAGATTTCACCCCAGGGCTGTTCACAACAGGTGCGCCCAATATTTGTACAGTGATGGCAAAATTTGTATGCTAGCAATAATGAATAGTAAGTGTATCTTTTGATTAGAATAATACAAAAATCAATATAATAATTAGTTTGAAGATTCTTGATTTATTATTGTTATTTTTTAATCAAAAATTGTTCCTCATGCAACAAGTTTAAAAGTAAAAATACATACATGTACATTAATAACAATTGGGGCATATTTCACTTTTGAATGCATTAATTAATTTGTTTTCATGTATATGTAACATATTAAATATATTATTTTTATTATTTATTTGCTGGTTATTTATTAGTTTACATTCTAATTCGACTGAGTGTCACTTAAATTCCCTAACCTTGACTGCTGTCAATACAAATATATTTTAGATTTGTATTTCTTAATATAAATGTTTATATTTCATTGCATAAAGTTTCTATAAATAAACAGCCATATCATAATGTACATATTTCACCCCCTTTCCCCAGAAAATAGTCTTTTCCAAATCGCCAGCCAGCCTGTAATAAAGATACTGCCTCATGGATCCTTGAGTTATCATCAGTCTGATAAAGCACTTCATAATTCAGTTGAAGTTTCCTTCAGACGCTGTTAAGTGTCTGTAAAAAAGAATGACTCATGTTATTCATTTAATTAAACATGTGTTTTCTAATTAACTGTTTAGTAAACACTATTTTTATATTTTAACTGAAGATCTTTGTTTTACCTTTTTGTAGATGAAAGACGGCTCAGCAGAAAATTTTCCAGTCAAGTCAAGCCAGGAATTCAAATGCATACACAATACACATACAGTGTATGTGACCTATTTATTTCACTATTATTAATTAAAAGACCAATTAATAAATATTTATTATTTCAATAACCAGTACAAATTTTCATTCTTACAATGCTATTTTATTAAGACTTTGAAGTATTATCTGATGATGTAAATGCATTGCTTATTGTACTAAAAACAATGAAACTGGCCATGTAAAGCAAGATATAACACAGAACAGTCATTACTTTGGTTGCATATCAAGTGCGTATTGAATGAACAATTAAATTATTAATATTAATGTTAACTTGTAGACTCTGGAGAGATGAAAGAAAACAAAAAATATGAAAAACAGTATGCTTAAATAAATTACTGACATTTCAGAAAAGATTCATTTTCTCGGTGGAATAAATATGTTGATGTCAATTTTCATAATGAGCTAATTTGCATATACAGTGTTTTACATGAAATCCAGGTACAGCATGTTGTAGAGGGAGACTCTGCTCTTTCAAATGAGTGGTAACATGTCAACATTATTATTGAAAATAAAAATTGCTTTGGCATCACTACCCTTGTGACAACTCAACCTCTTGTGACAACTCAACCTCTTGCGACAACTCAACCTCTTGTGACAACTTGACTTAATTTATCATTGCTACATGTAAGTTGATCGTCAGTATCCCTCAAATAAGTTCTTCAGTTATCAAGAAAGAAAATAATGAAAGTAATGCACATACATGTAGGCCTATTTGATGGACATATACACTTTTTGCGTGAATGAGTTTTTCAATTAATAAAGTAAACCAATCATGCAAGGGCATTTGATTTTACTGACGAATGCATTGCCAGGTTATCAACAATGAATTAATGAATTGAATGATCCTTGCATATTTATTTTGTTATCAGTATGTTAATCGACACACATCAATGTTAACAATGGGTCACATAAGAAGTCAGTTTCAAAGACTGCCGTGTTGCTAATTATAGAGGATTAATGCTTTAATGGTTACCGAAAATGTGTAGTATAATCATTGTTATAATCATGGAAGCCCTCTGGATCCCCTCCCCCATCCTCTGGATGTTTTGTCACTCTAAACAATCAAATTTGTTTTGTATCAACCTTTTAAGAGTTTGGTCAGTGACTATATTAAAGTGTTAAATAAACATACATGTACTGAAGTTAAAATTAATAAATGTTTATTCAACAATGTTTAACAGGGTAGGCTCCTCAGTTAAAAAAATTGTTTTGCTTGAGGGCCCTGTATTAAAACAATAATAAAAGTTTAAACAAATCTACAATAAAAAAAATGGAAATATGCTTGGCAAATTATTAAAATAAACAAAAATAAAACATGAGAATAACATTTGTGAATAGATGATGTGTTTATTTTTTCATCATATCGATACGTTATCCTTGAAAGTTATGACTTAAAACTTATATTTACAATTGCTCAAAGTTACTCTCCAAACCTCTCGCACAACACCGCGGAGAGATCAAGGAGAGACCGCACACACATCGGAAATTGGCTGTGTGCTGTGTCACATGTACATGGCATTGGCCACGAGTGTGACACGGTACGCGCTAAATGTGTATATTCTAGTTACCTAAGATCACAAAAGATGAATTAAACTACATTTTAGGCCTTAATTACTCATCTCAATTAACATTTCTAACCACATTTTCATCAATTCCAACTTCGGCAGCATGGCCCAGCTCAAAATGCATCCCGAGCATGGATATGACATCTTATGTAACAGCATTGGAGCCTTCTCTACCCATTCATCATTTCAAACACCGAAGCGGTGATGTCACCAACAGCCGCTGTTGGCCAATCACAATCGTGCACAATCACTGTGATACGCTTGGTATTTTCCCCCATATGGGCAATCGTAAAACCTGTGATCTCTCCATTCATGATATATGTGCAACATGTCACATTCATCAGGTACATGTACCATACTACGCACTAGCTTTTAGCAAGCTTCACATGCATGCTGTCGCACTAACAATGGTTGTCGTACCGACCAGCAAAAACTAAAGCACTCATTTTGAAATGATTAATTTGAAATTTTCAGCACTGTTATCTATACAACTTCTCATTAGTACTTGCATGTAAAAGTAGTAAGCCTGGGCATTAACACGATAATATCGAATATCGCGATATCTTTTTTATTCCATTACGTTATCGAGAACTTTTCAAGTTATTGAAATATCGGCAGATCGCGATTAAAAAAATATATCATGATGAAAAAAATATATCACGATTAAAACAAATCGCGACGTGAGTCAAGTCAGAAATTCCATGAAAACAAAATACATGTAAGACCAGTCTTTTCAGCTTTCAGTGAGGAACAAAAGCAAACCGCTTCAGTGGTAAGCCGACTGTTGGATCACATAGGAGCCGCCCACATGGCGTTGTTTCTCATAATCCACCGCTACTCAAAGAAACCTTTTTAGACGGATTAAGTGTTGGGAATTGAATATGTTTTAGGATCGCACAATGTGTAGAAAAGGTTTACGTCACACTTTCTAGTCATGGTGGTCTCTGATCCTCTGATTAAATTGATATATTATATTGGTATTGCGGCTGGATGTCTACATGCAATAGATCAGGTTTAGACAGTTTCAATTTTTCGTAGCCAGTTTACTGGTTTTTCTGTGATTTTTGTTTGTTTGAAGAACAGAAAAATAATTAAAAGGTCCTTATGTTACTGATGTTTTTCACCATATATAATCAAAGGGTAATACAAAATAATAATAATAATAATAATAATAATAATATTAATAATAATAATAATATTAATAATAATATTAATAATAATAATAATAATAATAATAATAATGGACACTTATATTGCCCTGGTATCCGCCAATTAAGTTTGACGCTCATGGCGCATGAACATTATTACCCTTGTCATCGGGCCAGTTATATCATTCCTAGAACCATCTCAACTCCCTGAGGAGTACATGTATGCAGCCCATGCTGCCAAATGTGTAGTGCAACGAGCTTAATCAAACACAATTACCATCTCTGCTCAAAAGGTCCACATAGATACTCCTGGGTGAAGAGAAGCAATTATAGTTAAGTGTCTTGCTGAAGGACACAAGCACCACGGTCGCGGCCAGGATTCGAACCCACATTCTGACAACTCGGCCATCAGAATACAAGTTTGATGCACTAAACTGCTTATTTGTATGAAAGAGATTTTTCAAAATTTTTGTTACGAAACATAAACGAGGGTTAGACCTAAATTGTTGTCCGCTGGCCTATAGCCACATTGCCAGTTAAAATGGCGGCGGACAGGTCACAACGACTTTCAAAGTATATGTAGTCCAGCGGGCTAGTAAAAAATAATCATAAAGACTACTAAATCCTAGTTATTTTTACTTTATATTTACAAATCATTTCCACTGAGCCATAATTTCATGATTTTTAAAAAATATACTAGCATCGGGAATTTAGCTCAATAACTTGAAAGGGAATTCCCCACGAGAACGCAACACATACCACGTGTGAGCTGATGGGTCATGGTTGAGGATCAGATACCTGTTTCTGCACGTCGTGATTGGATAGATTTGCATAGTAGCAAATTTATCTTGTTCTTATTGGCTGTTCGATGCTCATGAATATATGTTCATTATGTTCATTTTTATACCTAGCCTGTACAACGTAGGAGCTCTAGTCTGTAAACTACGAAAATTGATGAATACTGAATTGTATAATGCATTGACTATGCCCAACTGAGGTAATTTGCAGGCCATATCTAAGAGCTTTTAATGAATTGTTCCTGTCTATCAAAGCACAAATTAACGGCGGCTCCTTGATCAAAAGTCGGGGCTCATGACATTTTTAAAACGCTATTCTGTTGTACTTTGTGAAACGAATTGCCAATAATAATAAATGCTTTATTTAGTGATGGTAACCATGTCACCTATAGCTACTAGAGACACCGGGGTAAACCATTGTGCACACGCGAATGTCTCTCAGCCAAGCGCAGGCAATTTATTGTGATGCTTGTATAGCGGTACATACATGTATCTGTGTTTATCGGCTCTAAAGCAATCATGCATGAATGAAAAAATAAATATTATCAAAAAGATATCAAAATTCATGGTATATGTTTGACGATATATCGTGGATGAAAAAATCGATATCGCCCAAGCTTAAAAAGTAGTTTGGTGTCCAATGTCATTTAATTTATGCTACATACATTTCTGCCATGTATTTTTAAAAAACGTGTATTGAGACGATAATATCGTATATCGATGTTATCATGCCCGACGATTAACAAAATTCAATATCGTTACCCCTACAAGAGAGAAATGTAGGGACAATGTTGGCCTATTGCATTCATTCTATGTACTCTGACATGGTTACCAGCCAAATTGTTTTCTAAAAATTGATTGAGTTGGCATTGCACCATAATGGACTCAGTAAATGAATGCATTAACCCTCCTACTATTGCTGCACTTTAGTGGGAAGTTGTTATAGAGGTCAAAACCAGTCAACTGCCTGTTTTGACTGTTGACCCAAATGTGCACACGGGGGCACTTTTGACTGGTTTTTACTGTCATCTTGACCACCCTGAACAATACCAGTCCGGCATTCTCCTGAGGACGATCTGAGGACGATCGAAATGTCGAGTTGTAACCTCCAGTTCTTTTCAGAACTAATTACTACTCAATAGAGAATTTCATATGGTGTCACCACAATTAGTCTTTAATTAAGCTACAAATTTTAAATACCAGACAATGCTTTTACCAGTCAAAACAGTAAACTCATTTTGACCTGTAAATGTACTTACTACACGTAAGGTTTGACAGTGTTTGACTGTTAAGTGCCTTTGATATACCTTGGCAAGTATATAAACATTTTGACTGATTTTGACCCTTGTAGTAGTAGGAGGGTTAATGACAGTCAAATAATGGCCCCTAAGAAATGTTTACAAATCCTTTTGTCAATTTATTTGTGAAATATATTTACTCCCTTTTTACAAAGGAAATAAAAGTGCACATCTATTAAAAATGAAACTGCCTTTGAAATAGTGAAACATGTAGGAATATATACCATCTTTAACCTTTGACCTTGGTTCACATTGCTTTTGCAGAGTGTCAGTGAGATGTTAAGGGGCTTGCCAAGCCACAATGAAAATAACTTCAGTCGCTTCCACAGTGAAGGCAGTAGGAGTACAGTAAGTACAATATCATTTCATCCTAAGAAGTGGACATTTCATCAAGACCTTTCTGCTGCACATTGATATAGGAGGTGATTTCAAATGTCACAAACTCCTAAAGTGGTTTTCCAGTTTTTTAATTTATTTATAAATGTGATTATTATTGTTGAAACTGTCTTGGGTATTTATTAATATATGGGCAATTCTCCAGTAACAGAATTACATCCATTCATGACCCAGCCAACATTTGCCATCATAATGAACAAAAAAAAATTCAACTGCAGGGTCCTTTTAGGGATGTCCAAATTTCGGTAACGGAATTACGGCGAAGCACAAGCAGTTTTCAGGTCTTGCATAAATTAATAAATTTCTGTGAAGTTTAGTAATTTTCAAAAGGGGTAATATTTGTAACATATAGATTTAGTAGGGTTAATAACAACAATGCAAAACAAAATTTGAAATATTCCTTTTTGGAAAAAATGCCCTTCAGTCATGGTAACAGAATTACGTCTGGACGGAATTACGCATTGTGTTTGTAGAGGTCTAAAAATACATGTAGCACTAAATGGAAGGCAAAAACAGTAATAAAAAAATAAAATAAAAAAACCAAAACCCAGTATTTTATTTGAATTTCTACCT
This sequence comes from Zoroaster sp. YZ-2022, assembly GCA_029582265.1. Lineage (NCBI taxonomy): Eukaryota > Metazoa > Echinodermata > Asteroidea > Forcipulatida > Zoroasteridae > Zoroaster > Zoroaster sp. YZ-2022. Next base: position 28,120,527 of record CM055834.1, on the reverse strand, counting down.
TTAGGCATATCCATTTTGTGTTTTTGTATGATATGCAACAATGTTCTCACAAGTACATATCCTGAACATCCATAATCCAATTACACTGTAAATCATGCCAACTTAAGAGTTTCCAATAAAATTAATATGAGCGTTCACTGCAAGTATTGCCTAAAATACTGTACAAATACATAGAGCATAACTTTGCATTCCAACTAAACATTGTGTCATATTTTTTGGGGAACACTGTTTTTAAAGTTTTTTTTATTGAAAAATATTTAGTATTTAACATTTGATAAAAGTTTGTCACAGAAGAGGTCAAGTCACAATCTTAACAGTAAAAAACATGAGGATAAGTGCAGTGTGAGTCCGTAACCATGGATACCGTAATTCCATTACAGTAAATAGTAACAGAATTACGAGTTTGTAATGGATATAAAAGTAGAATTAAATGACCAAAAGTAGAAAAAAAAATTATAACACTTGTAGGAGGTATATTTAGAAAAAAATGTTTATTTTTATTTTATTTTTTTTCCTTCACAAAAAAAATAATTTTTTGCATATTTTTTGGTAACGGAATTACATGTGATTTTCTCAAGTTTTATTTTTAACTTTTCTGAATAACAGGAAAAATAATTTTTGTTTTTTAAAATATAAAAGTAGTCTTTGATACAGTGACTATCTTAGACACATGAACAATTTGTTTTCCACCAGGCCTCCACTAATCAGTCTAAGATTTTGAATTTTTAATGAAAATTCCACGTTTTGTGACTTATAACCCCAAAATCCTTATTTCCCCCAGAAAACACAAGTTTTTCAAATGTAAAATTTTGACAATTTTTTCTCTCCCATGGAGAATTGCCCAGATCAGAAGTCTGTTACCTACACAAAGTGTGCCAGCCTGCTACATTGTATAACTGAGTCCATGGCATTGTATTACAAATGCATGTATGTACAACAAATGTAGTAATGAATTTGGCTACCCTGCTTGAGAGCATCCAAGGATAAATTCTTGACGTTGCTTGCTTGTTCCAGAATTAAACGTGACGGAGCTAGCAGAGAGTCGTACAACTTTATTTGTACATTTACAGTACACGTTAAATGTACTGTTTCAAGTTGATTTCTCCACAGAATCACAAATAAAATATATTTTAACATAATATACTGTAACAAAGATCTGTAGAGTGGGCCCATATAAAAGCAAAGCTTGTAGGCATGGGTTTCTAAATGCAGAAAATAATGACAATAAGAACATTTATAAAACATTCCTGTACATGCTACATACTGTAGAAAGATAAACACAGACAGGATGAAACAAAAGCAAAGAATTAGTCAATCAACAGTACAGTTCTTGCACATGCCAGCAAGTCACCCATGATGCACTTCTTCTTTTGAGACATTGTGCCTCCGGTTGTGGATTATCGATAATTAACCCAAATCCATTGTTCTTGGAGTATTATACCATTGACCAGGTTATTACATTTGTACATGACTGATCAAATGCACATTGTGTAGGTAATAAACTTCTGTTAATTGTTCACTAAGTGACTGACAAAGAAACCAACTTATCCTTGTCCAGAGTCGTTTGCTTATAAAGTTGACCAACTAGCTCTGGTCGTAAACATGTGTTGAGCAACCATTTAAATATATACCCATGTGAGTACATTTACCTCTCAACCAATCAGACCAGCCTTACCAGCCTGTATCCAAGTCTGGTCATAAACATGTGTTGAGCAACCATTTAAATACACATGTATGCCCATATGAGTACATGTATAGATCTCTCAACCAATCAGACCAGCCTGTATCCAAGTCTGGTCATAAACATGTGTTGAGCAACCATTTAAATACACATGTATGCCCATATGAGTACATGTATAGATCTCTCAACCAATCAGACCAGCCTGTATCCAAGTCTGGTCATAAACATGTGTTGAGCAACCATTTAAATACACATGTATGCCCATATGAGTACATGTATAGATCTCTCAACCAATCAGACCAGCCTGTATCCAAGTCTGGTCATAAACATGTGTTGAGCAACCATTTAAATACACATGTATAAGTACATGTATAGACAGACCATGTATCCAAGTCCCATTTGATGTATGCCCATATGAGTACATGTATAGATCTCTCAACCAATCAGACCAGCCTGTATCCAAGGATATCAATTCAAGGATATCAGGTTGTTTTAAACTACTGTACACATACATGTACATGTATGTAGTCATTCTTGGTTTGTCCTTCAATTTCTTTCACCATTCCTAAGGTGGTAAAATAATCTGATTAATATACATGTACTGTTAAAAAGATTTGACATAAAATGTGGATTCTAACCCTTAATCACCAAGGGTACATTACATGTATTTCACTGTCAGATCCATGCCTTTAATTTCATTGATGAATGAGCAAGGCAATGTTTCCTTGGCTCTCCCATTAACCCTAACCATGCTAGGGTAACTTTCTTATCACCCTGCTGAATGCAACAGCATGCAACAGTGGTCAATGAGGCCTGCTACATGTAGGTGTAACGAGATCCATATGTGGATCTCCACCTAGCAGTGAAGGGTTCAGTAAATTGGACTGTGGTTTTTCAAGCACAGTGCTGTCTGCAACAACATACAACAAGGGGATTATTTAGCTGCACAAGCTTTGTGCTTCTCTGCTATGGTAATCATCATTGTCTTTTCCCTTTATTTACATGCTTGTTACTTTTATGTTTTTCTTTGCTTCTTTCTGTTTTCTTTATTTACATAAAAGTAACTTTCTTTGTTTCCTTCTTTATTTACATGTTTTCTCTTTTCTACTGTTTACATCAAAAGATCAAACTTTCTTTATTTCCTTCTTTATTCACATGTTAAACAATGCTAAATACACTGAGTGCTTTACAGCCGATAATGACAGGAATGTACCCATATAACACGCGTCACAATAAATTGCCAGTGCTTACCAGAGAGACACGTGGAATCGCGCCGTTCACAAGTGCACCATGTCCATTGGCAAATTCGTTTGCGCAATAATTATGTGGGACGGTTACTGCATCGCATGTCCCAATCATCAGCCCGAGTTCACGTGACTCGCATTCCACGTGACTATGTCATAGTATAAACACGTGACTAGGTTTATTCCTGCATGCGCATAGTACCGTGGATAATAAAACCATGTGATTGTGACACGTCATTTGCACTTCGGAAAATGTGACCAAGTTTGGATTGTATTCACACTATTTTAAATAAACGTCACGTGGTTTATCAAGAGTAGTGTATGTGTTTTGTCACTAGACAAGAGTCCCAATATGGTATAATAGAATAGTGTCCTAATCCCCCAACTTTGATCGAGCCGCTGCCGATCCATGCTTTGATTTATTTTATGACTAATGTGAGCACAGAGCACCGGTCACCTGCACTTACTGCAAATGTTATTTTGTTGTCGATTTTTAAGGTAACGCCCATATTCTGCATATATTTAAATATGCATGATGTACATGTAATGTACTCTCACGTGGTGCACCAACCAGTCACAGACCACCATGGATAGACAATGAGATGTAAACATTGTCTACACATTTTGGATCAAATACCCCGTTCAATCCCCAACACTTAATCCGTCTGAATATATTTCTTTGAGTGGCGGTGGATTTTAAACAACGCCTTGTTAGGCGGCTCCTTTGTGATATGACAGTCGGCTTACCACAGAAGTAGTTCGATTTTGTTTCTCACTTTCTAAGTTTTTTCCATGGAATTTCTGACACGACTGACAATTGAGGATTTTGTTTAATCACGATATATTTTTTTCTTTGCCAAATATATTTTTTCATCGCAATATATTTTTTTCATCGCGATTTGCCGATATCTCGATAATTTGAAAAGTTCTCGATATCATAATCAAATTACAGAGGCACAGGGATACAAGCAGTCCAAGTAATTGTGACCAGAATTGTAGTCAGTTTTACATGTACAATGTACGTGTAATGATCTCCAGACTGCCGTTTGGTTTTAAAGTGAACTAAACTGAACTGAAAATGTACAGCATTCATGTACATACAGTTTTCATTAAACCATTAATATTTCTGTCTTTTCAGAGTAAGAAGCCAGCTGTGTATCTTCCAACAAAAGATTTCCCCTCAGAGCAAGGTAAGGTGGCAAGTTTAGGATTCCTTGCTCATTAAAGACCATTGTTACAGGCAAAACTGGTCTCATAAGAATTTTGGATGGAAGTGGATAATTATAACAATTGTTCTAAATCCATTGCATCAACCACTAGATATTTATTGAAAATACAATACAGTATGTCCCAAAAAAAGTGTCACTCTATTTCTGAAAATATACCAAAACCACGAAATAAATTTTGGAACTTTTTCAATTGTACAGATACTCCTAATCCTTTATGTGAGAAATTACATAAAACTCACAGGTGTTTAGGCCAAGGATTAGGAGTATCTGTGCAATTGAAAAAGTTCCAAAATGTATTTCGGGGTTTTGGTATATTTTCAGAAATAGTTAGTGACACTTTTTTTGGGACATACTGTATACTGTTCATACATTACCTTCCAATAGATTTAAAGGGAAGGTATACATACATGTACATCATTGGTAATGTTGGTAAAACTGCTTAGAACTACAAGTAACGTCACTTTATTTGATACAACCAACCTGTGAAAGTTTCAGCTTTGTGTCATTAATGAGAACATATCTTCGACTGTTTATTAGGTTTGTTTTTTGTCATTCTAATATGAAATAATAAGAAAGAGAACTCATTCCTAGATACACTTATTGGAATTAATTTCACTTTTTTTTTTAAATGACAGCATCTCAATCAAAATTTATAGGGAAGATTGAGATTAATACAAAGAAAGATCTATGATTTTGGTGATTTTTTTTTTGGAGTAATTTTTAATAACCAATTATATACCTTATCATTACGATTAAAACAAAATCAAAAACAATGATAAATAATTAAAATAGCCAGTATTAAAAATTCTGTCATGTCTGATGTGAATGGGAAAAGACATTTCATGTATGTCTTTTTCTCCAAAATGTGGTCCCACAGAGGCATCCAACTTGTTGGTAGTCACTTAAGCACATTTTGTAATGGACAGTGAGCATGTACTATGTACGTGTACATGAAAATATCTATACTACGAATAACCTACATGTAACTCACAAAAACATGAAGTAACCTGCGAAAACAAACCTGCGAAAGTACATGTAACATCGCAGATTATTGTTAGAACCTTGTACAAGTAACAAAATGAATTTATGGTGGGTTTTGTCATAAAATGATACAAGCTCATTAACCAGTTCGCACCGGGAATAAAAAAGTTTTTCCGAACCCCCGTGGCAGGTTTATTTTTACCGCACAAACACGACCAATGGTGCTCACCAGAGCGTGACCGGTGAGACCGCGTCTTCCACCGTATGCTTATGGCTCGTTGCCACGTCGACCAGGAATCTATACAAATATTCCCGAGAATCCTGTGGCGTGTTTAGACGCTCTCCGATCTGCTGTCCAAAAAAAAATGTGCATGTATACACGGCCTCCGACGCAAACTGGTTAATACTGTATTTATTGTAAAACCAAGTGTCTTACAATTATTTTGTGAAATATCTAATCACAAAGTTATTTGTTTCCTCTCTGAAAAGAAATTAGCAGTGGCCCCATTAATATTAAAATTGCTATTAACATAATGAAAAGCACAGGCAATAGGTCTTTAAGGTACATGTACATGTGTATATCAGATAGATATAAATGACATTATTACAACCTTTACATGTACACTGTACAACACAGTAATTCATCATGACTTTGGCATGTCTGGCACAATCACCAATCAGTCTCCAAGCTTGCATATCAATGATTGATGATAATATGTAATTGATATTATTGCATAGTATCAGTGCACGGCATTGAATCAGTGGATGCCCGTGTTGTTTGTCCCAATTACGGTTTAGGAATATCCTATGCATTGTACGTCACCTACTTCCAACAAATGTCTTAATTTATTACTGTGTATTCCATTACAGTTATCACAACAGAGAAGACGAATATTCTTCTTCGATATCTTCACCAACAATGGGATAAAAAGGTAAGATCATCCTCTCTATCTGAATGTGTCAGATTCAGTGTGGGAGTCACTATAACACTCACTGGGCATTAAACAGTCAATGCTTCAACCATAACCTTTCACTTTAAGAAAAACTGTTTTTGTCCTAGAAATGTTAATGTGCATCATTGATATACATGTATATTCTGACATATTAAAGGGACAATATAGTCATGATCAACAGGGCATGGAATCGGAGTGCTAATTTTAGCTTAACTCAGTGACTGAAAATAATGCCCCACATGATAAGGTCATATTATCATTGCTTCTGCATAAATGAGCCAGTAGTGTGTTCATCTTAAACTAGGACACAGATTCCATACCATATTGAAAGTCTGCTCTGATTATGACGATACTGTCTCTTTGAGAAGAAACTAATATCAGGCAGCAATAGCAACATAATAATTCTTTTAAAGATGCACATTCTTGTCGTTATTTTACCAGCAAATTTTAATTGGATTATTGCTCTTTTACTTTAGGAAAGGAAAAGAAATACATCAGAAAGGCAAATATCTCAAATGAATGTGTATTTGTTTCTTTTATAGAATAATCAAAAGAAGAGAGACACATCAAGTGCTAATATGGAGTCAGATACATCTCCTGCACGTAAGATACCACGGCTAGATTCCAACCCTGACAACTGCGGCTGAAACTCGCCTCACAAATGTATATATATTTATATGTAATATTTACATTCAACTTTTATTTATATCTTTTAAGAATCGAGTGTCCAAAATTTAATCCTTAAATCACAAAGCCAATTTTGAAATGATTTTACATGTACATGTATGTGCTAGTGCAGATTTGTACAGTATTACTAATACTCATAACTTGTACTCATACCCATACCCTAGTGCAGTTCAACACATGTGTTCTATTTGCATTTAAGTACATTGTACTCTCTGTTCAGTATATTTGAGTATAACTGTGGCTTACAAAATGACCTATCACGATTCAAAATGGATTACCAATAACTACACATATTGTACATCACATGACCATTCAAATCTAAAACAAAGGATAATGCTCAAGCACATGCAATTGGTTATGTGTGTACGTTTGACGACACGCAATATGTTGCGTCACATACACAAAATTCAAGATGCAATTGTTCATATATTCATTGTTGAAGATTTATAAGCAGGCATTAATTTTCTTGTTAAAAGTTCTCTTAAAACAAGCTTGAGTTCATCTTCATGTACATACTGAATGCGCATTGCATAAAATATGGCCCCCGTTTTTTGTGTGTTCAAAATGTTTATGGAGCGTGGCAAAGTCGCAAAGGTGATAGACCAATACAGTACTCTGACACATGTGTAGAGATATATAGAATAGGACTCGGGAGTAACACTTGTGTTTGTATTTGAGTATTTGTATCTGTACTCAACAACAAATCCAGCTACACTTTAGATTTAACAATGGTACGACTGGATCTGCTGAAAGAAAGCAATAATGGTAGACAAATATGGAGTGCCTCGGAGTAAAGTGAAAGAAGAATATCGCAAGGAAACATCTGAATTGATCCATTTCATGAAGCAAATCTGAGTGAAATTGAACAGTGCAGATATAACCATTCCTCCCATTATTCTTCTCATTTTAAGAATAAAGGCACTCAATATTTGTATTATTAGAAGTTGATTACCTGCACATACACATTAAGTGTACCAGCCTGCTGTAATCCTTACCATGGCATTGTACTCCAAATGCATGCACACACCACGAGCGTATGGCATCATGGGATCAGGCACTTAACGCGCGAAGCTAGTTCCTAGAACTAGACGCAATCTTAAACTAGACGCGGGTGAACATCAGCTGTGGGGTGAACAATGGCGAATGCGATAAACATGCATGCGAGAGTTCTTTCACACACAGGGTAAGTCTCCCAGACTGCACTGCTTCTTATTGAGACCTTGCACGTCAGTTTGTGAAACAAAACGTCACAAATGGGCCAAATCCATTGTTCTTGGAGTACTGTGTTGTGGACTAGGTTAGTGCACGAGTGGCACACTTCATGTAGGTAATAGATTGGTATTATATATACATAACAGCAAAAGAAACGTCACCCCTAAAAATATTTATTATTTTCATTTTATAATTAATATAATTTGTTTAATGAAGAATATTTTGAGTATGTTGTGTAACACGAACACAATGTGGCAAATTTGGTTGACCTGGCAGCCAACCATCCCACAACATTGTATATTTATTATGTTTAATAATATAATTACTTAACAAAATTTAGGGGGTGACGTTTCTTTTGCTGTTATGTATATATATAAACTTACATTAGCATCCCAGCCTCTCAAATACATGTATCATACCACTCCTAACGTTTATACACAACTTATTAACCCTCCTATATACAGTGCAGTTGCCATAGAATTGTCAGACCTTTCAAAACCTTTCAAGTTTGCTGTACTGAAGGGTTTTGAAAGGTGAGAAAACTGTCTGACAAAAGGGACCTATGAAAGGTTTCGAAAGGTGTAACAACTCTCTGAACAAACTGGTGTTGAAATGTTTCAATACCTTTCAAAGGGTATTGAAAGGTGTGGTTGTTCAGTAGCAACAAATTCTGGAGGGTTTTAAAGGGTTCATAATAATTGATAGCCATTTTGGCCCGTAAGCAGATTTTGAAAGGTTTTGAAAGGTCAAACCATAGGAGGGTTAATGAGTATAAGAGGTTTGGTATCAGTTTTTGACTGCAATTGTTTTTAAAACTTTGTTTATTGGACTGCAAACTTGTCCCCAGGGTCTACCTCATTTGATACTGTTTAATAGCAGTGGGGTCGATATTGCTTGAAAACCTTGCAGCTGAGGTTGATCTGTACCAAGCGGCAGTGTACAAAGCATACCAAGGGTTCATGGTTACCTATTGAATGTGCAGCAGCATTCAGAAGATACCATTTATTGTAGACTAATCTCTGCAAATACCCACCGAATTTTCTTTCATAATCTTGAGTTAATTGTTGAGTGGCAGATGTTGAATCATGCAACTTTTTCTGAGTTAAAAAATAAATTAGGCAACTGGACTTATAGTGTGTCTGTTTGAATTTGAAGTTGAGCAACCAATACGGATGAACTTTAAAGATGGACAGTTTTTCCAAAGAATGACCTGACATTATGCTCATTGTCATATCTGTATATAAGGGAAGGTACAACATTGGTATTTGGTAATCTACGTTCATTTCAACCTTCTAGTGTTCAAGAAATATGTCGTCAAATTAACCTGTGTACAATTTCATCACAATATATGCTCACGTTTTTTAACAACCATGAAAAACTATTTCATATTATTTATGTTTTTATGCTTTACAAACCTTTGCTGGAAGGAAGCTTTTGTAAATTCAACAATTGCTGTTTTCTCTGAAAGGAAACTACTCGAGATGGAATGAATTATCAGGATGATTGTTACGTGCACCTGTACCAGTCAGTTATAATAGTTTGTCAGTTTGATAATCTGGTAATTACCGATGTTGGGTCTTCCCTTTAAGATATTGAAAGACTGTCACACAGTGTCAGTAATGTACATATGTATCTTTGTTTTGTAAATGTACCTTTTGTTTGAAGGTCATGGTTGCTGTTTGCTGTTATATATTTGTATGATACATGTAATAGAAAATTCAGTTTTTGTAATTTCAAGGTCTTTGCTACATACATGTACATGTAGGTTTTTGTACAACATGTAGATATACATGGTGTTGCTTGTGAAATTCTAAGCTCTGCTATAAATAGGGCACATTGTCAGTGCTTAATTTTACTCGGATTCTTACAGATTCTGTAAGAACAACGCACTGATCGGTGTGTTTTGACATGTGTGTTAACACATGCGTTTATAGTCTACATACTCTGAGTTCTGACCCAGTTTTTGGCATAATTCAGAAACTAAGCCAGAGAAATGAGAGAATATACACTATTATACATGTAATATAGATTTCAGGCCTCAAATTTGATTCTTGATGGGGCAATGCAATTTTTCCTTTGTAAAGTCAAAGAGAACTTCTTTTATAAATGCATCTACATGTAGATACCAAGGCAAAGACCAGTGAATCCAATTACATCTATTTCCTCCATGACATTTAAGACCCGAGATATATATTCAGTTTGGATTATTATTGTATATACTGTATTACACATGTATACATTTCAACCAAACAAAATCATTTTTTTAAGGAATGTTTTGGACATTGCCCATGACTAACAACGTCTTTTATTGACTTGGAAGAAACAAAAACATAAAAATGTATTCAAAATTGAATTTGTTATAAATTACATTTACTGATTGATTTTGTTGAAATCTCTGATTTCTTTTAATAGCACGGTTCACCAGTGACTTCACAAACACTGCTTCTGACATTATACTGCACACACAATTTTTCAAGGGCAATTTATTTGTTAGAATTAAGATGCGTCGGTGAACAAGCAGTTGATGAAATTGAATATATATATAAGGTCATGTCTTGTACATTTCATATTTGAAATAATTCCTATTAAGCAATCTTTATTCACATTGTATAATATCTTACAAGTAGCAGTCCTACCATATTCCTTACTCTTTTACCAATAATTTTCTTGATTGGATGTATTGTTGCTAACCCTAGCAACCCCCTAGCCTTTAGTTACCTAATGCATTACGTGTTAACATTTTTCTACCAAATCGGTAGCGAAAAATATTGGACCACAGGATGGACTGCATTAGTAAAGGCCCTTGGGGTGCTATACTCGCGTGCATGGTCTTTTTTTCATGCATTGTGTTTCAGGTTGCCATGTGCGCCTTGACTAAAGGCTAAACAACCATAAAACTGTGTTTTGATGGACTGAATAATAATAAAAATAATAATAATAATAATAATAATAAAAATTATTGTTGCCATTACAGCACATACATGTATAGGGCTAATCAAACACAACAGCTAACTCTGCCCTCACAGGTACCCATTTACTCCTGGGTGGAATGAAGCAATTATGGTAAAGTGTCTTGCTCAAGGACATAAGTACCATGGTCACGGTCGGTATTCGAACCCACATTTTGACGACTCAGCCATCAGAACATAAATCTGATGCACTTAACCACTTGGCCATGGCACTCCAACAAAAGTAGCCCAGCCAGGGATACTTTGCATGGGGCTGGGTGTCCCAATTTCCAACAGGTGGGTGGTAGTGTTACTGCATGGTGTTGGATTTTTGCGGTTTTTAAAAACTAGTGCATTAAGGTTGGAACCTCATTTCAATCTTAGTAATGAGCAAATGAGCCTTCATTCTCATGTAACACTCATTCTCACAGAAAGTACATTCATAACTTCAATGTTCTTCAATAATGATGCTTCATATTCATTATTGATGTGACATAAAGCCTGCAATGTATTTTGTCATTTCTGAAAAGAAAAAAAAAGTGTTTCAGAGATAATTTGTCTAATGTTTGTCTTATATTTGTATTTACATGGAATATTATGTGTTGATGAGCACCTGATCTGAGACTGAGAACAATGTACAATTCATTAACAATGACAGCTACAAACTTTGTCTTGATGAATGACATATTTGTTTTCATAATTTATAAAGGCCTTAGACAGCTTAAACATTCTGATTAGTTCAGACCTGCTGTCATGTGTATGTTGAACCTGTCTAAAGACCGGTTGATATTGTTTAAAACCAATTGAGACTGGATCTTACCAGTTGAGACTGCAGTGAGACTGGATGTGCAATTTGAGCCAATCATTACATCTGCCACATAATGCATCCACAAATACTTGCTGTGTACCTGGTTGAAACAATTTCTGTTTATTTTCTTTGCAACAAAATTGATATCGTGGTTAGATCATGGATAGATAATGGACCTTGTCTTCAGCTCCATCCATAATCACCCATGGCCATGATTCCATCAATCTTATCCAGCAGTAAAGACTACGGGAAGAAGTTTTATTCCCTTTTGAAAAGACACAACTTGTGGCTTTGCATTATGGACCTGTAACATGTAAATTGTATATCATTTTCATTGTCTCTGAAATACATCAAAAGCTTTGCTTTTTTAGAATAAGACATTCCAAGGTTTAATTGAGTAAAACTATTGTAATATAGAAATGTACATGTACACGTAATACTGTAACTAAGGCAACCAATGGAACACTGCTAGATTATGGTGAAGCTTTGCTCCTGTTTTTGTACTTTGACATTGTAGCCATAAAACAAGTGACACTTATGCATTGTGCATTTTGTATGGTGAGTACATATACTCAAAAGTCCATGTAAACTACATTTAATAACTTAATGTTATATTGAGTGTTATGGATTTTCTTCAAAGTGGTAACTTAGTGTTTCTTACCCCAAAATAAGAACCCTGTTTATGAAAGGGTTTGATCTTCATTGGCATATTCAATGTGTACACAGGGGTCAGATCCTTGTATAGACACACTAACTTAGATCTGGAATGTTTACAGTACTTGATGTAATGTGGAGATCCAAGAACAACATGGGAAAAACTACACAGAAAACTATGTACATGTGTACACTGATACTTTCAAAGACACTCACATTGTAAAATATGTGATGGTCTATAACAAAAATGTAAACAAAATTGTTGTTTTTTGTACAAGTTAAGAGAACATGACATTTAAAGAACATGACTTTTCCAAGTCAAGATTTTGATAAAGATAAGTCCCCTGCAATGATCTCTTTACCATAACGGGAAAAACTGTAGATTTGTTCATAGATGTTGCTGTGTACATTGTAAGATACCAGTGCTAAAAATACATATACATGTATTGCTTAATTCCTGATGTTTCCATCATTTGTGACTGGCTCTGGCAAAACCTTAAACTTGGACCCAATTTTCAAAAGTGAGGTTTTGGTATAGTTTGATTCTCTAGATTTTCCTTTCATTTGATACCAGATTTGTAGAAATCAGAAAAAAATCTCACTTTTGAAAATTGGGTCCAAGTTTTGGGTTTTGCCAGAGCCAGTCACATTTGTTGATTGAATCTGTACAATGCTCTGTTTCTTGTAGAAAGAACTAACAAACTTCACTTAACAATTGACCTGAGCATGAATAAAGAATAATTAATTGAATAAATGAAATAATAACACAACATAATAAATTCATAACTGATCAAATAATGAAACCTATGGACTGTATTCTATGGAGTGTCGTGGCCGAGCTTACCGGACTCAAGTTCTGGTGTTAGCAGCAGAATGGGGGTTCGAATCCCGGCCGTGACACTTATCCATAATTGCTTCTCTCCACCCAGGGGTTAAATGGGGACCTGTGAGGGCAGAGTTGGTTGATGAGCCCTATATACGCTGTAATGGCAGCAATTGAGCTGTATACTCCCCAGGGAGCTGAGATGGTTTCAGGAATGATTTATGAGCCTGATGAGCAGGGGTAATGATGTAATGCGCCTTGAGCACCACTTAGTTGGTGGATACGTGCGCTATATAAGTCCACACATTATTATTATTATTATTATTATTATTAAATAATGCTTTGGTAAATTTTGTTGTAGGATACATGTATCTTATTTGAAAGTGATTTACTTCCCTTTTACAAGGGAAAATACAAAATTACTGTGCTCAACAAAGACATTGTGTACACGTGTGCATTGTATTCTACTTTGAATGTTATTAAAGGGAAGTATCGTCATGATCAGAGCAGACTTTTAACAGGGCATGGAATCAGTGTCATAGTTTAAGATGAACACAGTGACTGAAAATTACTGGCTCATATATGCAGCATTAACAGTAATATGATCGGATGTCACCGAGTTAATCTAAAACTAGCATTCCAATTCCATGCCCGGTTGAACATGACAATACTGTCCCTTTAACAATAGAATAGGGGTACAAATTATATGAAGGTACTGTAACTAATAAAGACCAAATAACAGAATTAGCATGATCTGGGTATCTTCTTTATTTAGTTACCGACTCCAGTCATAATACAATACATATACCAGAGATGGATGGCCATATTTGGCTGTGAAATATAACAATATTGCTTAGAAATGAGTACACAAACTGACACAATGTGATTCAGCAATGTATTCGGTCTCAAACCGTTCAAATTACGCACCCAAAAAGTCCTTATTTTTCATTTAACTTCTCTCTTTCACAAGATTCTTAAGAAAGACTGAGTATTAATGTGAACAACACAGTATATACATGTATACGTACTATAGGCAAATTGTGTAGAATGTTGAACAAATGAAGTCAATTACATTCTACATATGAACACAATGTTATAGCACTGATTTTGTTTTGTTTTTACTATAAAAAAAAACCACTCAAAAAATGTTTGTTAACAAATCTGGGGATATCGGAAATAATAAGCTAGGTATATATAGCATTGACAGCTGTGGTTGAAACCATAGATTACCAACAAACTTTGTGCATCATTTGCAGATCATTCCAAAGATTTCACTGGCTTTCATAACTGCTCAACACCCTTAAATTCTTATTTACAAAGTGGAAACAGATAAGGGAATGTAGGTACAATTAGGACTGGGAAACAGTGCATAGATCAACCAGAAACAGTAAATGTGGTTGCATGACTAATGTATATCACAAGAGCTACCCCAAGAAAAGTATCCAAAAGCCAGTAACCGGGAGTAGGTTTTGTTAATAATAGAACATGTTGAGGCATTATTTAAACCTCATGAGTATTATACAGAGAATTTCTTTGTAGTGGATATTTTAAATACTTAAACAAGTCTTTACTTACAATATTACATGCCCCCTTTCTTTTGTCTTATGCAGTTCATAATGAATAAAAATGAATACAAATTTCATTTCACAATTATTCACTGCAAATCATGAAATTTGTTCAACTTCTGTGAATCATTTTCTCCAGTTGACTTTTGACGTCACAATTAGCTTTGCATTGGTGTCCAGTATGAACCAGTCTTTGTACAGTGTGAAGGAATTGTCTTTGGGGCAAAAGCCTTGATCTTAACACCTCCCTAACCTCCAGTCAAAGTTGAAATAAGTTTAGTTACACTCAGGACAACTTTTTACACACTTTGCAAAATACAATTTAAGGGTAAAATGTTCATCACAGCAGAATCTTTACAACACAGTCCCATATTATCCATGCGAGGGTTGCACATGTCTTAACCAATGCAATATTGTGAACAAAGGAAACGTTTTATTTTAAATTCAAAATCAAATTCCATAAATAATTCCCAAAATTACTTAAATGAAATAAATAAATTTTTATTTTACAGTAGTTAACAAAAAACCTCAGTAGTTATAAGCATGACACATTTAACTTCCTAGATTCAGTGTTATATTATGTTGTACAAGGATTATATTATTAGGTAATAGTGATTTGACGTCCCACAAGGCAACGATGGCCATCTTTACAGGCAATGACAACCTTTTTTGAACACACAAACTATCATTTCGCGTAAGCACTGTGTGCAGTGTGCAAGCATTTCAACCAATTATGTGCATCATTGGTTGGTAAAGCACTTGACTGTGTAGACAAATGTAAATGCTTGTCCCCAGCTCAAATCCAAATTCAAGTTGCCTGTAAAAATGGCATCTCTCAGGAATCACATAACAAATTGACTAATAAGGTAACAAATATAATGTTACTCACTCATCACTTACAGCATAAACGTCTGGGTTCAAGACAGTTAAAAAATGTGTTAATTGGGATTGTGTTGCACTACACTGTGCAATGGGCACACATTTCTTAAAACAGCTTGACCAGAGGCTACAAAGTGTGATATGTGTATTACTTTACACTCGGTACACTGAAATATTATATTGGGAAATCAGTATTGGGAAAACAATATCCATAAGAAAACTGGATGTTTTGTGAAGAGAATCAAAGTTTGTTGCATGGTCTTAACTGCAAGATAAAGACTGAAGAAGTCATAGCCATGACTGACAATAGATCAAGCTTATGAAGGCAAGGAGATATTATGACTGACAATGGATCAAGCTGATGAAGGCAAGGAGATATTACCCATGCCATGACCCCAGAGGTTTTTATCCTGCAGAAAAAAACTCAAACTTTCTATTCCCATTCATATATATGCCACACCCTGATTTCACTGTCAAAAATATAATTTGTTGCAACGAAAATTGCCTTTACTGTTGAACAAAGCAGGCATTGTGTGATGAGCTCAATTCTCAATTGGTCCGAAACAATATCAAGTGGCCTTAACCAAACCAGTCAAACATAACCAAGTGAGCAGTTCTCAACCAATTAGAATATTTCAACTGTCTGAGGGAATTCAATAATAGACAAACGGTACAAACAAGTTACACTTCATAAAAAAAAAAATATTACAAATAATGTCTTTAGCAATAAATTGTTCAACAATTCTAAGCAAAGCTTGTTGTTTTTGTTTTTGGTGAAGAAGAATACTTAAAAAATCATTAAGATTCCATTCTGTTATGAATTATTGTACCAAAACAGGCAGTTCTGATCAACAGAATCAAAACTGACAGCTTTGTAGTTGGTATACCTAATCAGTACTGAGTTATGGACATCAATAATAACACCATATAAGCGAATAGTGGTGTCAATGTGGAGGTAGGGTACAAGACTAGTGAGAAATAAAAACAAAATTGTACCAAACGTATGCTCTAAAGACAACATTATTGTAGATGAAATATCTGCACTCATGCTTTTATATGCAGTACTTTTGTCCCTTGTAATCTTTTGAAAATTATCTCCATACATTCCCTTAAATAAAATTGTGTAGTTTAAGATACAGTTTGTGTCACTGAAATCATTGGGTTTTTTTTAATGTGGCAAACTGAAGAAAAAGAAATTCTGTTCACAGCTATTTCTACTAACAAAAAATGAATCAGACAAATCTTGAAAATTCATGTGGCTAAAATCTACTGCATGAAATGTTATATCATTCCCGATATCATAAATTTAGTAAAAAAATAACAATTAGACAAATTTGTAATGGAGATATTACTTGAAAGTAATCTACCTACCAAAAAGATCATTATCAATTTATCCATCCAAAACTCCTATTGAGTCAAAAGCAAAAAATAATTTGACAAAAGTTGAATATATTGGATTGATCTATTTGATTTGGGGTCAGAATTTGCTAATAATGTTTTAATCATTGAACTTTCAGCTTTCCATGGTATCTATACATTTCTGGATAATTAAGTATGCATGCACAGTCGCACACAGTGACATTTTACCAATGGTTTATACAGGGCTGTAGGTGAAATGCATAATGTCCCGTCCCCCCCCCCCCCCCGAAATGCCCTTTGTTTTTGTTCTTCAAAATAACTATTTTTCTCCAATCCTTTAGGTATATTCTGTGAAACTTTCGTCAGATTTGCTTACTGGTTTAGAAAACAAAGGAAATTATGTACTGGTTGTGTTATGGTCCACGTTCAAAAATTGACAATAAAATAGTCATTATGATTCAATTTACACGGTATGAATGTAAATCACTGCACGTGATGAGTGTTCCATTTCACAAACTTGGCATGGCGATAACACCACCTTTTTTAGCTCATTAAACTGCCCTGGGTTTTAAAACCAGGCAGCCAATTCCAATGAAAATTTTACAGAACCTATAAAAAGTGTTAGGTATCCAACAAATGGTAAAATAATTGTGGAACATTTTCTTGTGATAAATTGGTGCAGCAAACTTAAAACAAAATACACAATTTTTTAACCTTTTAAACCTTTCACATTTCATTGGACAATCAATCTCAAATTAAATGGTCCTGTTTAGCACCTTTCTTACGTACAAAGGATATACACATCAAAATTGTTTATTAGTTAAAAAAGAATGAGTTTATATCCGGTCTTAATCTCGGAATATAACTAAGAGAGTGGTGGGTGCACAAATAATTGTGGTGGGTGCACAAATAATTGTGGTAGGTATACTTAACTACTTAAAAATATCATAATTTTAAGAATGTGAATAGCTTTTTTCTGCTATTTCCATGTTTATTTTTATCAAATGAAAGAAAACAGAGTAGACCTATCTGGTCTGTTTAAATACTTTGAAAAATGTACAATATATCAAATATTTGTTTTCCTTCTTCCAATTATCCTTTGCATTGTCCATACAATATACACACCAGAACTATTTCTCTCTGCATATATAATACATCTTAACTATATCTTCTCTTTTCTATTCATATACATTATCTTTGAATCCAACTTAAAATATAATCAGAATAATAGCAACAAAATGGTGGTACATTATTGCATGCAATATATTCAGTATTTTAAATAATGCACCCTATACTATGCATAGAATAACTGTAATAATTAATGAAATACTAAGATTACATATCATGAGATCATATACCCGATTCAGACTTGTTTGCTAAAGGCATGGCTTACATCATGACCCATAGGTGCATGGAAAGCAGGGGGTTTTATACATAAGCTTTTCACATTAAAAAAAAAACCCATAGTACTTCCTGACTGAAATTGGTTTGGACCATTTGAAAGACTGTTGACTTGGTTTGTAGACTGCTGGTAGCCTGTTATCATGGTAGCCTAAAAATTAGAGTTTCAAATCATGCTTCTGTACTCCAACAATTAATTGATGTACCCTGTTTTCCCTTGTTGATTATTTGATAATTTGAACTTCAAAGCTGCATCCTTGCTGAGTCATCATCATCCCCCAACTGGTACTTGATCCCTGGCACACCACATGTGTGGGTTTCATGGCTTCTGACAAAGTCATTGACAAAGTCATTGACAGGAAGGAAGACAGCCAAGCATAGGGCTGGCCAGCTCAGTTGGTAAAGTGCTGGTACATAACAGTCCAGATATCATGGGTTCAAATCCAACTTCAGAACATTCGTCTTTGTTCAATCAAAATAATTTAAATGGAATTTATTCCATACCCACTGTTAGTGACAAAATGACCAAAAAGATCCACACATATGGGGCCTGATAAAGGAAACTGTGTTTGTGTTATCTAATCTGCTCCTTTGACTTAGCTTACACGTAAATTATTTACATATAGATTGTTTTTTATACTTAAGTCTAAGAAAGGACTGTTGTAGCTGTATAGCTCATGGCTATTGACTGATCTTTGAGCAGTCTGGCTGGCTATTAAAGGCCATGTTAGATATGACAGCTTTGGTTATGAAGTCATCAATATCAAGCCACAACAGGTGGCTTGATCAAGGCTACACAAAATGGTGACCACTTGCAGTTCATCAAATCTTAAGACTAAAAGATTGTAAACATTTCATTAACTATATTCAAATTTGTCTCCCATTTTTATGAGTGTTAAAATAGTAAATAAGAATTTTTGGAAAATATTTTTTTAATTAAAGATATGGAATGACTGATAAATGTTGAAAAATGTAAAAAAATAAATAAAGATAACAAAGAAAACTGAATTGTGGTAATGAGCATGCAAGCGGTGTGCAGTCTAGTTAAGTCCGTCTCAATCATTTTTTCTTGTGATAGTTTAAGAGTAGACAAAGCTAGTTCAAGCTAATAACCAAAGATGCTGGCAGATAAATGGGAATGTGCCCAAGTGGTGGTCTACCTACTGCAATATTCGTCTCTTGTGTAAGAGACGTGTTCAATTTCAGGTACTAAAAAACCTCAAAACTCCAAACCAATATGTCATCTCTTTAGCAAACAAAAGTCTTGATCAAGAAATGAGCTTTAAGACACAGCAAATGTTCAGGAAAACATGGATCTTACTGAATCTATGCAATAAATATGTCTACAAATTTATAATTAATGAAAATGTACGAAATAATGAGAAATATTTTATTGGAATGAATGCAAACAAAGTGTGCAGACTGACAAAACTAAATCAATCAACCACACCAACAAAAAATAAATAATATCACAAGATGAAAAATAACACACACATGTGATTCATACAAAGAATTGATTAACATTCAATTATTGCTAGAAAATATAATATTATAATTCACCCTGAAGACAGGACCTCAGTATATCATATCGATGGTGTAGACAGAGGAATTACCTTGGGTTGTTACTAAGTCTATGGGTACCATTGATTCACATGAATTGATGGGGTATCATGGGATACCTTCGGGTATCATGGGATATCATGGGTACAATTATACTGTTACCATTAAAAACTTTTTTAAATTTGGCAAATAATGAAATTTCCCAGCAAAACTTGTATATATTTAACAGTCCCAAAATGTATGAGTTAAAATAGCACCACATAGTGTTTTTTGCCAGTGCATTTACAAATCTTGATGATGCAATGTAATGTTTATACAAATATATAGGTTTAGCAAGGACAAATATCCCGCATGAACTAAATAGAGATGTAAAACATAAACGTCAGACACAACAGTGGCCTGGTATCCCCCATGGACTAAACCTAGAGATGTAAACATACAACGTCAGACACAACAGTGGCCTGGTATCCCAATGACATCATCAATTGATAATAACATTCTTTTAACTTTCAATGAAGATGGTGCTATCAATATTGTAATCGTAACTGTTGTTTCTATGGGTGAGGTGGGGTGGGGTGGAGTGGTACAGTCCATTCCTCTGATGATCTTTTGCAAACACAACAATATAAACCTGGCGACTGATACTGTGTGTGGTCGTATGGCAATTTTTTGCATAAGTAACATAAATGTGGTATACATATACATGCCCAATGTTGGTGATAACCTTAATGTATTCATATCAATGCTCATTTGATTTGTAATCATTCTTCCAATAACTCATGATACACTTTGGTGGTCTTTCCGATCTGATATTATCACAAATATTAGCCAATCAAGATTTCTAAATTAAGCAATTCTTGTTAATATTTGTATCTATATGTATAAAAGTTTTGTATAAAGAATTGCCACTGGCTAATCTGAATGCAAATACATCTGGAATTCAAAGGATGTTATTAGAAAACAAATTCAAAGGATGTTATTAGAAAACAAATTCAAAGTCTACTTGGAGTTTAATACAACATTGTTATTAATTTCAATTGTGGATTTCAATCTTATTCAAATCATTATCAAAATTCTTGTTATCAACTGCAATCTTTGTATCAAAACTTTCATATTTATATATTTTTTTAAATTGACTGATATCTCATTAGTTTGATTAACATTAGTATATCACCATGGTTACCAAATATAAATGAGATTACAATTTTAGATAAACTGACAGTAAACAATTAAACATGAAAAACAAGAAACTTGTCTTTTTTTGTCCCTAGAGAAATGTTAATGTGCACCATAAGTTGAGCGTTACTTGTAATCAAATTGCACTTGGTAAAAAACACAGACGTGTTCACAGAAATTACAACAAATTTGTGCAAAGGAAAAATGTTTACATTTGATTTGTTAAAACTTTCTACGATATATTTCTTTTATTATGCAAATCTGCAAATAGAATAATTAATTTCATGCAACTGCAATAATATACAAACAGCATTTGCTGCATAAGTTATTGAAATAAATAGGATTGTTTAATAATATACTCTGATAATATTTATAATTAAACAATTCTAAGATTGCTGTCAACTTCCCAAAAAATTCAAATTAGAATTTGTAATTATGAAATCAATTAGTGGAATAAACAGCTTAAGAATCATGCGTGTGAGGTACTTTAAATTTACCGAAACAATTTAGATTATTGTATTTTATTTTATTAAATGTATTTTATTGAAGATCATTATGTTAAGATGTATATTCTTAGTTTTTCTGTTTCACTAGCAAAGTTAGTTTTCATTCAGTAAACTTCTATTGCCCACATAGACAGGATTTAAACTACATTCAAATGAGATATTTCAAAAAAATAATTGACCAAGGCATTATTGAACAGTCCTTATTTTTTTACCATTTTTTGATCATCAATACATGTTTTTTATAGACTTAAAGGGCAATATAGTCATGATCAACAGGGCATGGAATCAGATGGCTAGTTTTAAATTATTTAAGTGACTGAAAAAAAATGAGTCTGTAATTTTCAGTCACACCCTGATGAAAGTCTGCTCTGATCGTTACAATACTGTCTCTTTAAGTTATTTATTCCTTTCTACTTGGAAAAGAACAAGGTATAGATTGAACACAAAATTATGGTCAAATAAAAAATCCACACAGAATATGTATCTTAAAATGTTGTAAATATCTCTTTCACATGGAAATAGCCAGGCCTGGATCCACACATATGCCATATATTATTATTATTATCACTAAGAATGCTGTATTTTGGGATTATCTTTGATTCAGGAAGAGTACTTATGTGAAAGCCTTAAGTTGATGTAGTTGATCAGATTGATTAGGAAGGTACAACATTAGTCATGTCGGCAAAATTGCTTCTATGAGTATGCTCACTTTCTTGGAATCAAGACGTATATTAACAAACCAATCTGTGTCAGTTTCAGCTCAATGTGGAGTCATGAGAAAAGTGTGGGAAAAAAATTCAAATTTTTTTCAGAAAACACTAGCAACTTTTTAAAATTTGCATAATTTTTGGTGTTTTCTCTGAAATGAGCACTTCAGACAAAAACATTTGTCAGGATGATTTGTTCCTTTACCAAGTTCATATCAAGTTAACATTAGAATAATAAACTTAGTAATGTTTAATAAACTTAGTAATGTTTTAATTAGGTAATGACAAATGTTGTACCTTCATTTTATTTCACAGTGAATATGCCTACGAACCCCATGTCTATCTGCAATGAATGCAAAGCACATGCCAACGTGACAATTCATTATTTATCAATATATACTGTAATACAATCAAACCTACAACCAAGGCAACCTAGATAATGTAGCCACCTGTCCAATGTGGTCAGCTAGCTTTACGAGGTTCTCAATTAGATGCTTATCAAAATGCCTTTGGACAAAAAGGCCCAAGTCTGTCCCAAGTTTGGCCATTTTTGTAAAGGCTAGACTGCAAACATCAGATTGACCAATACGATGAGTGAATATAAACAGAGAAACCAAATGCAAGGATTTTATTTTCTTGAGCACGGTTAGGTTTACGATCACGAATGTAAGTATAGACTTTGAATCATGAACTGAATTCAGTTGTAACATATACGGCACATTGGCACTACGATGCTCAACAAAGACAGGACAGGTTTTCATGACAGTATAAGAGAGAAAATAATGATCCAACAATTAAGTTGTGACAAATATCACAAATTACTCTTTAAAAATTTACTGCTTTCTCAGTGGAATAAGGAAAAAAACGTGACTGACTCGACGACGACGACAACAATCTTGAAAGATTCTGCGTAGCTGTTGAAGTCGACTTCTCTGGTCCCCTTTATCTGGTGCCAGCTGCATTTGATCCTGTGGATAGATACGGCGACTCTATTAGCTTATCGCCCTCACTGATGCCTACGAATGGTTTCATCTACATCCCTGAAGTGCTACTCTTATCATACATTATTCTCCTTTGTAGGAAAAGGCTCAATCAAGAATTGGTTTTGTTTTGGTTATGTTTCTTTTTGGAAAGGAGGCACTTTATGTAAAACGATGGCAGCTAATGATTGTACTCCACGGAGCTGTGCGTATACGTTCACCCATCTCCGCCTTCTGATCTTCTCTCTGATTTGAGACGTACAAACTCTCGGGCAACCTCGTCGTTTGTCCGCTGCGACAAAATGCGCAGTATTGTTCCGCCGGTGTCGTCTACGTGGAGTTTGCGGCCCAGTGCACACCAACAAGCACAGCTACCGCACTCGACAATATCCCGCAGCTGCATAACACCAATGCCAATCAAACGGTCTTCCCGAGCAAAACAATAGTCTTTGACACAAATATGAAGCTCATAAGCATCAGGCTCATCCTCATTGCCAAGAATGCTGAAAAGAAAAGAAGCCATCAAGTCACATATATACATGTATAAAGAATTCCTTCAAATAAGAAATATTGATGCTATTAGACAACATAATAATAATAATAATAATGTGTGGACTTATATAGTGCATGTATCCACCAACTAAGTGGTGCTCAAGGCACATTATATTATTACCCCTGCTCATAAGGCTCATAAGGCTCATAAATCATTCCTGAAACCATCTCAGCTCCCTGGGGAGTATACAGCTCAATTGCTGCCATTACAGCGCATATGGGGCTAATCAACCAACTCTGCCCTCACAGGTACCCATTTAACCCCTGGGTGGAGAGAAGCAATTATGGTTAAGTGTCTTGCTCAAGGACACAAGTGTCACGGCTGGGATTCGAACCCACATTCTGCTGCTAACACCAGAACTTGAGTCCGGTAAGCTAGACCGCTCGGCCACGACACTCCACATACATGTTTCAAAAAAATGCTTGTTTAATTGTTCATATATTTTACCTATAATATTTATATGTAATATTTATATTATACAGTGCATTATATAGCACATTTTCCAATGGATACAATGCACTTGAGGACAGCACCAGAAAAAGAATGATATTAAGAAATCATGGAGAAAGCAAGATGAAGATGAAAACAAGTGTGTGTTTAGTGAAAAATGAAATGAAAAATGAAAAAAATACAAACAAATATTATACGTCATCAGTTAAATAACTTTCATCAATTTGGGTTTGAACAACTACTAACTCATTTTAAAACACCTGCAGAATAAAACACAAATACATCAACATTTTCTTGAGCTTTGACGATGAACACACCAGACCAAGGCATTGAACATAAAACAGCTTTCTCTTATTGACAATGAAATTTGGCCAAGTTAACTACACAACCATACAAGACTAAACTCATGATGGTACACAAACATCAATTATGTCAATATTTTAGAAAAATTTAAATATTAACCCTAACCATGCTCAATGCAACATGATGCAACAAAAGTTATTGGATCTCGTTGCCCTCAGTAGAGAACAAAAGAACCATTGTTCTAGCTGGTGGATCTTGTTGCATTGAACAGGGTTTTTGTGAAATGCCTGCAGGAGGTGAGGGTAGTACTCTAGGCCTCTTGGTATACATGTATTAAACGCAGTATTTTGTCATATTTTACTCTCACAATTACACCATGCATACTCACAATTGGAATGTTTCATTGTATTTCGGTGCCCAGTTGTTACCCTTGGACTTTGTGCTATGCATGCGTCGTTTATCACTCAGGTGAGGCCCAATCATGAACACTTCTACAAATGGCCGGAACATACTGGTAGTCTGCCACTTTAGATCATTAGCAGCAACCACTGAAATAAAGAATTACAGTATTCATGTTAAATGGACAATTATATATGGGGCAACAGGTTCTCAAGCGTCTCCACTCTGTGCATGACCTCCTGAGGGCACACTTACCAGAAGCAGCAACTTGTCGCTACAGCAATTAGAATAGTGCTGTTGACTCTATTTACATTCTAGAGTAAATGTTCACTGAAATAAAGTACTGTGGGGATTTGTACAATGCCAGTAAAGCGATTTATAGTTCATCATATTTCATAACAAATTGTCAGGAATTATTGTCAGGCCGAATTTGGCTAAACATAAAAGTTTTGACTAAAGAGAAAGGCTTCATGACAATGCAAAACGTACTCTACCCTCATGTAGTATTCAATGCGCTATATTCCATTGGATCCATATCCTGCTATTAAACACGAGTATTTGAATAGCTCTTAATAATTAATACAAAAAGAAACAGCAAATATAACTGATATCAGTCTGATGACCATGGGCCATCCAAATTTGGCCCACCCTTCAAAAACTCAGTTGCGCCATAAGCCAAGCATATGACCTACATGGTTACAATTGTCATTGAAAGGTGTGATCCTATTTGTTATATAATAATTGTTGTTTGATAGGCTGGATTGGTGTATAAATCAAACAAGAATAACATCGAACCTTTGAGAGTGACTTTATGCTCTCCAGTACCCGGATGGGTAAATAGATCAACCTGTACTGATACTTCACCAACAGAGTTTGTCAAACTTGGCTGGTCTGGAAACAAACAAATAAAAACCACCAAAAAATGTCACCGTTTGTTAAAAAGCCATTTAACCCTCCTACTACTACAAGGGTCAAAATCGGTCAAAATCAGTCAAAATGTTGATGTACTTGCCAAGGTATATCTAATGCACTTAAAAGTCAAACACTGTCAAACCTTACGTGTGGTAAGTACATTTACAGGTCAAAATGAGTTGACCGTTTTTGACTGGTAAAAGCATTGTCTGGTATTGTTCAGGGTAGTCAAAATGACAGTAAAAAACCAGTCAAAAATGCCCCTGTGTGCACATTTGGGTCAACAGTCAAAACAGGCAGTTGACTGGTTTTGACCTCTATAGCAACTTCCCACTAAAGTGCAGCTACAGTAGGAGGGTTTTAATGGTGATCTTGTGCTGTGACTTACTTCATGGGAATAAAGATAAATATTCAAATATATAAAAACAAGTGACATGTGAAATGTTCAGTTCATTTATGTTGTGTCCTTAACGGGAAAATAGTGAAGATGTATTGAGAATCTTTCATCAGGGAACACAAATTTTGCATTCATTAAAACTACAATGTTTATAATTGGGGAATATTATTATTGATGTTTCTTAAAAATGATAGCAACTCAGATGAAACAAAAACAAAATATCATTTATTATCATATATTATCAGATATACACTGTCTAAGTCTAAATGTTGTAATGTATGTACATATATAGTACCCCCCTTCCTAAAAAAACAAACTTAAAGGCTATGCATAGTGGGAATTGATAGAGTAGGATTTGCTGTGACACCATGTATTGAAGTAAACTCTTTGGAGTTTATTTCAATACATGATGTCACAGCAAATCCTACGATATAAAACAAACTTAAGAAAGGACTCAAGTAAAAATGGCTAGACCCTTTCCCAACAGTGCCACATGTCACACCCACATACCCATGTCCAGCGTGGTCGCGACCATGGTGGTCAAAAGGTTAAGACGTCTGCACTAGTAAGCAGGAGGTCGTGGGTTCGAATCCCACCTAAGTCGCCTGTGAAGTTTTTTCCACAGACATTCGGAAAGCACCGAGTATACAGTGCTACACACACGTCGGTGTAGGGCAAAATTAAATCAATTGTTTATCACCCGCCGCAAGAAAACTATACATGTCAACTTACCTTGTGAGGTTTGACTCTGCACAAATGTCTTAATGAGCATATCAGTGGTCTGTGTGTAGAGTGAGAGAGCATAACGCAGTGACTGTAACTCAGCACTCTTCTCCAGGAATGCCTTCTTTAGGCCATTACCGGAAGCATGGAAATATTGCTGAAATACAAATCATTATCAATTCTTATATGGCAACTCCAAACAAGATAACAAAATAATATTAATAATAAGTAAAGAGAAGAATCAAGAACATTATAATAGCAATCATTATATAGTAAAAGTAGTAAGCCACTTGTTCAATGCTTATTAAGCTTATTAAGGTAATTACCGAGTGCTAAGTTAAATGGTCGATGATCTCAGTAATTTTTGGGGAAGATGGCGGTGCTCGTTGTAATCTTAAAAACTCCAATTCAACAGATAAAAACTACTGTGAGTTTATTTAGCTGTGTTTGATTGGGGATTATCATATCTACAGACTAGTGAAAAAAAGTTGAGGTTTATTTGATTGAATGCTCATACCTTGATTTGATCGAGTGCCATGTCTAAGACCGCACACTGCTTGGGTGTCAAGTTCTTATTCTCCTCCTTGTTCCCATCCTAAGAGAAAGAAAATAATGTTATCCGAATATTATGGAATGCCAGTTGAGTTTTAGCACAGAACACATTCACCACTGGAGCACTAATTGCTCATAAACCACTGTACCATGTCGACAAGTGTATACGTCCATGTTTAACATTATACTCTCACGGTGGACTTGTTTCTATTTTCTTTACTTACATGCCTATGTTGTGATTTATTTGCATTATTGAAAGAGAACTCTTTCATTTCAGCAAACATGGAAATGCACAAATAAAAAAACAGCTCTTAGTAATGACTGGGGAGTTGCAAGATATTTGGAAATGCTCGTAAGATGCGTGCAGAAAATCTGCCAGATATTGGTATCTAATGATTTAACCAATCAAACTGATTCATGATTTCCAGAAACGTCTAGTGCCCTGCCTCTGTAATAAAATACATTTTTGTATACATGCAGAAGCACAACTACAGGGAAGGATACCTCACATAACACTGATCAACTTACTGCCAACCAGGATCTACCTCACAGATCCCATGCATATTTGTGCAGTACTCTGCTGACTATGTGTGAGGTTTTATGTGTAAGGCTCTATGTTTATAAAAGTTTTTATGTGTGAGGTTCTAATGCGCGAGGTTCTAATGCGCGAGGTTCTAATGCGCGAGGTTCTAATGCGCGAGGTTCTAATGCGCGAGGTTCTAATGCGCGAGGTTCTAATGCGCGAGGTTCTAATGCGCGAGGTTCTAATGCGCGAGGTTCTAATGCGCGAGGTTCTAATGCGCGAGGTTCTAATGCGCGAGGTTCTAATGCGCGAGGTTCTAATGCGCGAGGTTCTAATGAGCGAGGTTCTAATGTGCGAGGTTCTAATGTACGAGGTTCTAATGTGGGAGGTTTTAATGTGGGAGGTTCTAATGTGGGAGGTTCTAATGTGGGAGGTTCTAATGTGGGAGAATCTATGTGTGATACAATATTCTATGCGTGAGGTTCTGTGTGAGGTTCTTTAGGCAGATTCCTCAAAGGGGATGGTGTGTGCTGGCTGAATAATCATGGCACTTGAATCACGACATTTACTATGAAGTAACACTTAAACTGTGTTAGACAAAAATCTGCAACTGGCTGTGACATAACAGAGATCTCACCAATCTCCCTAACAGAGATCTCACCTCAAATCTAAGACAACCTCTCGGGCCATTTTAATAGTGATGCTTACCAGTGAGTAATTTCATTTTGTCTGCTCAGAATACAAAGATTAATCTGCTAGGCATAAGCAAAATCACCAGTAAACACATGAACAAGGTGATGCAGTGCAAATTCACTGTGAATTTTAATTCTAATAGTTAGATTCATATATGAAATCAAAAAGTAATAGTAAGCTTGTAAAATGCTATTAAGCAAAACATTTGCTATCTAGCAGCACTATGAAATGGGCCCTTGTCATAGACCAGTTCAATAATGAATTCAAATTTATGCAAACATATGCACACGTTTGAGGCAAGGAAAGGGTAAACAATATTGAGTGGTTTGTTGTGTTCACATACTTGTATGTATTAATAGTAAACACAACACACTGCTCAGTCATGTTTCTTGCCCCACAAGTGTACACATATTTGAATTTATTACAGGACTGTTTTATTCTATTGCATTAACACAGAGCAAACTGTAAAAACAATCTCTACCAATGATGACCATCTCAACCTCACTCAATAAATGATAGCAGATCATACAAAAGGGTCTGCAGTAACAACACATGTAATTTACAGTCACAAATTTACAACCCAAAATTTTAACGCTACAAAATAAAAAATAAAAATATATATTTTACATCATGCCACATTAAATACATATAATTCTGATACATACATGTATCTATCTCCATGACAACTGCTATACTACTCAAAACAATTTAGGCAACACCGGATTGTTAACATCAAATAGGTTTGAAATGTTCCATGAACTGGGATTTTCATTTGCAACCCCCTCTCTCTTTCAGTAGTCATGTCATGAAATGTGTAATCACTACATGCATCCTTTATCATCTGTTTCATTGTGCAGTTGTTTCTCATCAATTCTGTGAAACATTGTGTTTATCTGAAATAAATGATCTTGCTTTAACTGAGATTATTCCGGTGTTCCCTAAATTGTTTGAGTAGTATATTTTAAGGATACACTGAAGGTACAGTGCGTAGGCTTCAACAGACCCCATTTACAGAGATAAATAATTCACCATAAACAGTATTAAAAAAACATTGTCAGCTTCTTTTCACAACTTCTTCATGTATAAGACCAGATGTCTTCAGATGACAGAAATTTATTTTTGGACATTTGTATTTCACTAATTTTAGTAAAACGACAGCACCTGAGACAGAAATATTTCAAGGGATGTTTGATACCATGTAAGTTTTATGTAAAACTGTGGTCATTGATGTGTATTGTGGCTTTAAGAACAACCTTCCCAACTTACTCTTCTCCATAAAAGTGTTTGTCTACAGAAAAACAACTCATGCATTTCAAGTTTCTATTTAAACATCGACAACTACAACAGTGCAACAGGCAATCTATATAAAACAACTCCAGATGGATTAGCAAAATAGGGAGCTAGCTATAAACAACAAGTCAGGGTACCAAACCAAATGAGCACACAATGCCATAGAGAGATAGACGCTGATCACAGATGATGGCCATGTTTGAGTGTTACCTTAGTAGCACCATGGACTTGTTGTAGTTTGACAAGCGCTGGATTCAGAGTGGCCAATATTGAACTCATCTGTTGAGTGCATGAGCCCATTGTGCAGCATGCAGAGAGAGAGAGAGACAGAGAGAGAGAGTTGAAGAGGAGATACATGTATGAGTGAGAGAAGAGAGAAAGAAAGAGATGAAAAAATTATAGAAATGGAACAAATTAATGAATTATGAATGTGTGATACGGATGAATGTGACAAAAAGAGCTTAATGTAGCTTTTTATTCACAAGCTAATTCCATAGTGAAATTGTAGTGGTCATCCTTAAAACCCACCAAACATTCAAAAACTCTGTCCTAGAATGTAACGGATATTAACTCCAACAATATAATAAAAGTTTAAAGTCACCAGATTGTTGGCCAATACAAGCGTAATACATAGAATAGATCTGCAGTCAGATTGTGGAATTAACCTTCGTTTAATATTGTTTGGATATATCAAAATTCATAGTCGGACAAGTTTCAGATAAGTGTTTGAGGAAAAAATTGCTGGCAGGTTGAACGATAGCCTTTATAGGCTATTAAGATGTATGTGAGAGTGTGTTTGACAGCTGTGCCATGTTGCCAACATAGTTGTATGATAGTGTTTCAACGCAATGCTTGAAATGCACGCTTGACATTGAATGCATGCATTTAAACTCAATCGCTGTTTGGTTTCATTGGAAAAGTGATGCTTTAAAACAAAGAAAAGGTTAAGAAATACATTAGATGATGCCAAATATGTTTGTGGGAGTCCTCTATGTTTCAAACAACTGGACCTAACATTACTCAAATGGTGGACCAACTATTTTGTCCTTATACCCAACCCATCCTATGGCTTATATCATGTCAATTTACACACAAGATGCATCCTGTACAGCAGTAAGCATCACTTTTTATAATTATGGATAAGTTGAATATGATGTTCAAATAAATTTGATACATCATCATAATAATAAATAGTGGAGTCTTATATAGTGCAACATCTACATGTATCATGATGTGATACTCTTATTATGTGTTTTACATTATTATCCCTGGTCATTAGGCCATTATCAATCCTTAAACTTTCTCAGCTCACTGGGGAGTATACAGCTCTGTGTTGCCAATGTGTGTTCAGCACTAAAGAGGCTATCAAACATAACATCCAATATCATGTACTATAATTGATATGTTTTTAGCCCTTCACTGACAGTGTCTGGTTTTTTTTTGCAGGCACTTGAATACACTGAGTATACAATGTTATCAGTGAAGAGCAAAAATCAAATTAATTGTTCAATATCCATGACACAAGAGTGCCAACAATTAATGCATTAATTATCACGTAGTTTGAGGTTTTTTTATTTTGTTTATTATTTTGAATCACAAAAAACATGTAATTTGGAACATTACTCTTAAGTTTCATGACATATATTTAATGTGAAGAATATATAGCAAGACAGTTGTTTTGTAGGGTTACATAAACAGATCAAGATTTAGATGAAATAAATCATGAACAAGGCTCTGGATCTCCATTCCATTCTCAAGAAAAAAGCAAGAAAAGCATTTTAGGACACCCAACTTTTTGGATATACATCTTTTTTTCATTAAAAGAATGTCTGGTGAAATAAAATAAGACAACAGATTGGTCACAAATTTTTTCAATTTGAATTTTCAACTGAATCCACTGCTGTTCTGTAACATGATTTAGGGTAAACTCATGCCAAGGAACCAGTTTTACACAATTTCCCATGGATGTGTATGGCACAAAAGGTTCCAGACTTATCAGAGCTGGAGGTTGGTGGTACATAGAATATTGCCTCGATTCATGTGAAATATCATAAGTTTTTTAAATCAGGTTCACCACATCTTTAGAGTCACTTCGCATTCAGCTAATTTTGGCATGCTTTGGAAACTTAATCCTAGAATATGTCCAATTGTTGGAATCAAATCAAAAACCTACACAATCCAGGGGAGAACTGAATTGTCTAAAAATAAAACGATCTGAATACTGGAAATGAAAGTTTTTAAGACTCACTGAGGCATCATTCATCGGTGGTAAGACCACAACTTTCTCCACTGTACTGACCACGATCCTCCACATCTCCTTCAAAAGTCGCTTCAGGACTGTCTTCTCACAGCTCTGGGCAAGCTCTGTCAAACTGCGGGAAAAACAAATATATACTGTTCAGTAAAACAAAAAAGCATTCCTAATATTTTGGACATTCATGTGATGCATGAAAAATAATAAAATGACACAAATATGTGACCCTGAACAGTGAACAGAGTTTGTACACTTTAACACCACAAAATTTCACAACTTTTCAAGATTTACAGTGACCATAGATTAAAGGAACAATATCGTCATGATCAGAGTAGACTTTCGACAGGGCATTGAATCGGTGTCCTACATTAGATGAACTGAAAATAATACCCAAAGAGCATGTGACACCTGTGTCCTTGAGCAAGACACTTAACCATAATTGCTTCTCTCCACCCAGGGGTTAAATGGGTACCTGTGAAGGCAGAGATGGTTTGCTCTCTATGCGCTAGAAATGGCAGCAATTGAGCTGTATACTCCCCAGGGAGCTGAGATGGTTTCAGGAATGATTTATGAGCCTTATGAGCCTTATGAGCAGGGATAATAATATAATGCGCCTTGAGCGCCACTTAGTTGGTGGATACGTGCGCTATATAAATCTATACATTATTATTATTATTATTATGTGCAGGCCTAGATAACATTAACAGGGTGTTTTAACCAGTTCGCGTCGGGAATAAAAAAGTTTTTCTGGGCCCCTGTGCGGGTTTCCTTTTTCCCACACACACGTTAATGGAAGCTTCCACAGCGGGTGGCCGGCACTTCCGAGCATGTCACCGTACACGCGTGGCTCAACTGAGCATGCATACAAATATTCCGGAGTTTCCTATGGCGTGTTTAGACGCTCTCCGATCCGTGGTGCAAAAAAATCATATTACAGTGGCTGCTGCATGCATGAGATTCTTACTTGCTGTAGAGGACATCCATGAGTGGTCTGAGGACGTTATCAGCTTCTGCCTGGACGTTGGCCTTCTGGCTTGGCTGACTCAAAGCAACATTGCCTGCCCCCTTAACATCAGCCAGGTGAATGCTTAGCTGTTGGATGCTTTCTTGTAACCTACGCTCCAAACTACCAACAAAAGTAATTTTATGTTAGGATAAGGACTTCCTTTGAAAAACTATAACTGAATGTTCTGATACATGGTAAATATTGGAAGTGGGATGAACAAAGAGGAACCAGCCAGAGCATACTGCCTATTCAGAGCATACTGCCTATTCACACCATCTCATGGCAAAAAGAAAAAAATTGAGGTTGCCAATTCCAACAACATTCCTGAGCTACATCCAAAAACTGCTTGGAGATTCGGAAGGGATGCTGACCCCAGCTATGATCTCAGAAACAGCTCAAGAGAGAGCAACATGGAAACAACCTGTGGTCGCCTGCACAGCAGCCAGACGATGATGATGATGATTGGAAGTGGGAGGTCAAAGAATGAGAGTAGATGAATTAATATTATTATTGTTGGACAGGTTTGATCCAAAGCCAGAGCTTTGAGTTCCAGTGTTGTCCAGAAAGAATGATTATACCAAGAAGATTGTCTATTTCATGATTACATATGATAAGCAGTCTATACAACTAACTGGCTAGTCAATCAAATGGCACAAATTAACCAATAGTGTAACACCTTGGCATGACAACTGTTATGTCAGTCACTCTCCTACATGTACATGTTATACATGTGCATGTTATACATGTGCATGTTATACATGTGCATGTTATAGTTACTACTGCATCTTTAAAACATTCAGATATGTATTATTTGACCGATCTGTCTCTTGCTTCCATACGTCAATACATACATGTAGTCAACACACAAATGAGAGTTTAAATTGAACAAATTTTCTTAGAAACCAAAAGCAACCAGACACAAATTCATTTTTGTATGCCTGTTGTTTTTTGTTTTTTTTAATTTGTTTTATGAAACACATGCCTCTTTGAAAAAAATTCATGAATACATAAACCAACAACTTTATCTATTA
The DNA here is from genome assembly GCA_029582265.1 of Zoroaster sp. YZ-2022. NCBI lineage: Eukaryota > Metazoa > Echinodermata > Asteroidea > Forcipulatida > Zoroasteridae > Zoroaster > Zoroaster sp. YZ-2022. The sequence goes on along the minus strand of CM055834.1, from coordinate 28,086,088 downwards.
TAACTATTTGCCTAGGAACTGTGAAATTTTCATTGGATTTAGTTTTCCAGTTTTGAACAAAGGGCAATTTTGTAAAACTATCCGCTCCGTGCATGACCTGATGAGGGCGCATGGTTTTAGATCACCACCGATTGATAGGGCAATGACAGTGCATCATGTTAATAAGCATACTTTGCAGTTGATGCGTGTATGTAACATACTTTCTCAAGAGATCATTGGCTGTCAGAAGGTGGCTAGTACCGTTACATACTCACCCAACCAGATCATGCACTTCTCACCTTACATATAAATTCCCTATAACCAAGACACTGGGTGCAATATAAAGACTAAAGGGTTACAATGTGCATAGAGCAGATACTAGTGTTAATATTGCCGTTCCACGCTTCAGAATCACTATATCATGACATGTCAGGATTCACACTATGTACATTAAATCATAATGTGTACTGTGAGTGACCATTTTATTTTCAAACAAAGAACAGAACAGCAGCATTTCATAAATGCCCCCGATTTCAAAACCAGCCAGCCAGCTAAACTTGGTCACTTTCACAGAGCATAGCTAAACAAATTGGACATGATATCTCTAGTCAAGTAACTGTTGGATATCGTGTCATTTAAAAATGATGTAACAACATAAAACAGAGATATTTCTGTGAATAGAAATTGCCATCCGTACCTCTTGGAGAATATTTGGCTGAGTTGGTCAAGCACCTCGTTCAGACTTCCCTGCAGCTTCTTCAGGATGTCTGCCGCTATTGGATCAAGACTCTCACCTCCCATGGACTCAAAGACCTTCTCCAACTGTACCCGAAGTTGCTGGATGTTGTTCATGAGGATGCACGCTTGCAAGGACTGTAGACAAATTTTAAAAGCGTAGTTTTGTAAAGGCTTGGGAAGGGGTTGGCTCCTCAAGGGGCAGTGAGGAAGGTGATAGAAGGCTGGCTTGGGAGTGAGGGATAATTGGAATAATTTTTAGAAATATCTATGAGGAACAAGAAAAACAAGGGAGGGAATAACTCACAATCTTGTCATCACAGCAGTACTTGGCAAACTTCTCGTGTACAACATCAGCATAGGCCAGCAGCACTTTGTTGATGGTCTGAAGAAATAACATTGAAACAAAAATTCAGTGGAAAAACAAAATCAGAAACTACAACCCGTCATCTTCATTATACATCCTGATGTATTTGTATAAAATGTACATTACAGTACAAATGTGAAGCTGCCATACCAAACACCTTGACTCCCATTTTGATTAATTGGTTTTGTATTTGATACTGTAGCCATGAATCAATGAAAGGAAAAACCACGACAGTGAACAGTTTGTGTTGCTTTGATCAAATGATGAAGGTTTGTAATAGTGGTATTCCACTGTATGTACATGTGCATCTTCTTGTTAAATCTCAAGTTATTTAGGATTATACCATGCTCACCATACCTTACCTGTGAGAATCTTGTCATGTACCTATTGACGATCTCTGGGTTAGGGCACTCCAGTTTCTTGATGATGTTGAACCGCTGGTTGAGCTGTGTAAAGACATCCACCACAGAGCATGAGAATCGGGCATGCTCAGAGCTCTTCTGGAATCCTTCCTTCTCGTCTCTGTCCATGGCACCATGGAGGAAATCCATAGACAACTCCTCGTTCTCACTCAGCCATTGCATAACGAATGGTTCAAACCATCTACAAGGGGAAGGGGAGATTGTGTTATCATGAATCATCTATATAGACTAGTTCCCAGTATCTAAGATGGTTATGTTCTAACATACAATGCATTTACCTCCAGATTTTTCTCAAACACACATTTTATACTGCAATCACCACTTAACGGGAAGTATACCATTGGAAACTTCCATTATGCTGTGGCTTACTTCATGTGAAAAAGATATTTCAAACAATTGATCTGTGAAATTTTAAGCTGATTACACTTTATCATAAACAAGAACATTGTGACAATGCATTCAGAAATATAACTACTTTAATATAATTCTATTATGGAATTTTGATACAGTTTAATTTTAAAAATTCTTTCAAACGATAACAGATAGAAATATTTCAAGGGATGGTTGATACCATCATCACCTTCACACCAAGTATGTTTTACATAAAACTGTGAACCTCTGTGCATTTTGCCTTTAACACAATATTTTATAAGAATAAACCCCAAATGGAAGGTCATGGCTTAGAGGTTGAGATGACCCAGTTGTCAGAATATTGGATTCAAATATAGGTCAAGGATGGTATAGTGCTTATGCCCCTGGGTTAAACACTTAAACATAATTGCTCATCTCCACCCAGGAGTATAAATAGGTACCTGTGATAGTAGTGATTATTATTAACCTACGGCCATTTAAGGAATGATATTTGTCCAATGAGCATGGGTTATATGTGCCTTGAGCATCACATTACTGTTATCCTGATTGAGTAAATCTTCTTGTGAGTTAAGAGAAAACAAGTAGTAAGTACATGAAGGAACACCTCCATGAGTATTACATTCCATTAAATAAGGACACATCTTGAGGTTTGTGTTCTTTGATGCATGTCATTGATGCTGGAAGTGATTCTTAACCATTTGTAAAATTGTTGAACTGTAAATGCATCCATACTTAATAAGAATCAAGAGATATGTATTGAAACCAATCTTATTGGGTTTATTTTGGTTTTGGCTTATTCCATTGCATCGTTAATGACAAAACTGTGAAAATTTTAATGTTGAAATGGATCACACAAGCTGTGATCCATTTCAGATTTGAATTTGTATTCATGTTTTCTTGAAAAATGAAGTTTTGGACCATCTTACAACCAAGTAAAATGTTTGATAATTATACATTCAGTTTATTCTGGGGTATTTACCAATGGTTTACATATACCTTTAAAGACACAGAAGTAACAAATTGGTAATAAAAAATAATTAATTTAAAACTTAGCCGATGATGGTGTCAAACTTCCCTAAAATTAATTTTAGCTGGGGTGCTGTAATTTTTTAGGAATATTATAAAAAAAAATTTTTTTAAATATCTTGTAAAAGACAACAGTGGAAAAGGTGAAGTCTTTTACATTTTAGCTATTAAATCTATACCTTGATCCAACAGAGTAAGATAGCGGAAGTATTTCACCAACATTACCGATGTTCTACCTTCCCATTAATTTATAAATATGAAGTATTATCATAGCATAAGCATGGAGTGTTTTACTTACGCTGAATAGTCTGGTACCGAGTCCTTATAAGGCGTTACAGTCTCTATGTATTTATTGTACATCCATTTGACTTTGAAGTGTAGATTCATATACTCTGCACTGGTACATAACCTCTGCTGTTCATGCTCTGTAAAAAGGGGACAATAAGAAATAAATACATAGATAAATTATGTACCTAGTCCGTTTCTTTTGTGGATTAGTAGATAGTTTGATATTTAAACAGCAGCACATATATTCTTTGATTGTCTCTTCCCACATTTATCATTGTAACTTAGGGGGTGATCTTTAGCTACACAGCATGTATGGGTTTCATGGCTTCCACAGAACAATACAAGACTTGCACACTTTGTATAATATCATAGACTTATGGCGGTATACATTTGAGCCTTGAGAATGAGACAAAATGAAAATTCATCATTTTTTTTAAAGCCACCAACAAATTTGAATATCATGAGATAATTATCATGAATTTATGGACATAGTTCTTACCTTCCAACGCATATTTCAGGTCCTGATGAGCAAATAAACTCCACATGGTGGATGAACTAAGCTGTCCAACATTCAACTCATTGGGAAATCTGTCCAAAATCAAAAGATATTCCTTTTTAGTTTCTTTTTAGAGTTATAAGTTATATTATTATATTTAAATCATGCTTTTAACATTACCAGAAATAAAACAGCAAAGGATTTGAGTGCTTTCTGAGTCAGTGCTAAGCCAATTTGGGTAAGGGTTTTATCTTTAAAACTAACAATATTTTGTTATGAATGACAGTAATTGTAATCCACACAGTGCATGAGCTATTAAGTGCACATTTGTGGATCACTATTGATTGATAGGGCAGTGATAGCACATCGTGTTCAGCGTATTTTGCAGTTGATGTAGATATGTGTAAAACATCTCCAGCAATCATTGGCAGGCAAAAGTATGTGCACAAATAGTACTGTAACATACACACACGTCAGTGTATGCACAATGCTCATATGATGTCAAAGTGATCAACCATGTTAAATGCCAGATATCATCTTTACTCAAACATTTTGAGATTTGGAATCATCCTCAGCTAGTATTTGGAATCATCATCACTCAGTGCAATGGGTATTACAGACACTAAGAATTGGCAAATACAATCATAAATTTCATTTCATGCCCTTAATAGCTCATGCTCGTGGAGTGTCGTGGCCGAGCGGTCTAGCTTGCCGGACTCAAGTTCTGGTGTTTAGCAGCAGAATGTGGGTTCGAACCCCGGCCGTGACACTTGTGTCCTTGAGCAAGACACTTAGCCATAATTGCTTATAGGGGCAGAGGCAGTTTAACAACTGCCTTGTTCTGGACTAGTTACCCCTCCCAATCCTATTCGCACCGTGAAGAGGCTGGTATTAACTTGTCTTGTTTCGGTGCGAGGGGCTGGTTTCTTCAGTGTGGAGTCGTTGTAACAACTCAATGACTGAGTAGCCCCACCTTGGAGTGGCCATTGGCCTTGTGTTGGGCAAATTGCATAAAAAAAAAAAATTTTAAATAAAAAAATAATAAAAATTCCTGGTACAAACTCACTGATTAAGGACTGCTGTATATGTTGTCTTATCCTCCTCAATAACTGACACAATCAGAGAAATTAACTTGGTCCAGAAATCTAAGCTTTTGGCACTGGGTCCGTTAGCCGCATCCCCCTCGCTTGGCCTCTCTGAGGGGTCCGGTTGAAACTCTCGCTGGTACAGATCAAAGCAGTTCTCATAGATGTACTCATACGTTGATTTGAGGCATGCAATGACACAGTCCTTGACAACGGTGGCAGCACGAGGTGGACTGGCTAACTCTTGAACCTTAAAACAGCAAGGAAAACAATGAGCTTATGGATTGAACACAATTGGATATAATGTAATTCAAAATGAACCCAAGTGGTGGAATTTTTGATGGTAACAATCTTCCCCACAATTTCCAAGTTATAATGAAACATGAAAAATATGAACGCATTTTCTCGCGAACAACACAATGTAATAAATAAGCTGAAACTTTGGTTTAATGTATATCTTGATTCAAAGAGAGTAGTTGGTATACTCACAGAAACATTTTTGCCAACATTACCAATGTTGTACCATTCCTTTAAATAATTACAATTATAAGATACCATTTCGGTCAATTGTCACTAAGTGATATTAGGGTTCAGGGGAGAATCAATATCAGGCAACTCATTCCTCAACTATCGCTAAGTGAGCGCGTGGTTCAGGGAGAACCATGGGGACTTCTCGGGGTCTTCTAGAATTGCAATTATAGTGAAGTTTTAGATAAGGATATTTACAATATTATTTAGACAAACAAAATGGTGTATATTGGAGGTGTACCGTATTTTCCTGCGTATAAGACGCGGCTTATCTGACTTTCAAAGGTACGAAAACGTCACTGCGTCTTATCTAACGGTGCGCCTTATCTGGTGTCGCTTGAGATCAAAGTGATGATTACCGCTTGTGTAACTTTCGGTGGACCTCAACCTAACAAAGCGGCCGTGTTTTCCAATGAAGGTCGTTAGCGCAAGATTTTCATGCATTCATTCACCGTAAATAATACTCACGAAAGACCTCACTCGTGTGTGGCGTATCAAAAGCAGAATTCCCTGTTTCTGAAAATAGCATGCCCAACATCGCACACGATCGCGCATTTTTATCTACAACGCTTTCTAATGACTAAGTCTCTGTCACGATGTGTGCAAGGTTGTCAACTTTTGCCGTGTCTGTTTTCACCTCGATTATTAATCACAGTGTATTACGCACAACACCGCGGGATCACTTGGGCCGCAACCAGACTACTTTCCTAGTACGACGCGCGCGTGGTGGTGGCGGCATGGTCGTGCTATAGCGCTTCTGGCATGCACTGCACTGCACTACTGAGCGGTCATGGTGCGCCTTATACGGCGGTGCGCCTTGTACGTTGACACTTTAATCACATTCCCCCGATTCTGGGGTAATGCGCCTTATACACCGAGCGTCTTATACGCAGGAAAATACGGTATATTAGATACTCTGTGATGACTTCCTTATAGTATTTCCTTATATTGTACTCATACATTATCTTTGTATCTGTAGTTTGTACGGAATAGAGATTCAGAAGAAATGATGACAGTACACCCTCTACACAATTAGTCCAATCATTCCCAGTGTATTATGGTGGAATTACGTACCTTCATTCTGAAGAATGTGATGCTTGTTAGAAGATCTACCATGGACTTCAAGTCTGCAAGCTTCTCAGGACTATTAGCAGGGAAGTTATTCTATCAGGAATGGAAAAGAAATCCATTTTCCATTTATATATATATATATATAATATCAAGGTGCAAATAACCAAAAGAGCACATTTGACTTTGCAATGCATCTTCATGATAATATATGTGTTAGTAAACGTTACACACAGACAATGCAAATGGTTATTTTTCCCATGGGTTTCTACATGAAAATTGTAATGAAAATTGTTTGGGAAGCCCAAACTTTATTATAATAATAATAATAATAATAATAATGTAGGGCATTTTTTAAGCGCTCTTAAACAAGGTATCACAGCGCTGTACATTATTACCCCTGCTCATCAGGTGCATAAATCATTCCTGAAACCATCTCAGCTCCCTGGAGAGTATACAGCTCAATTGCTGCCATTACGGCGCATATAGGGCTAATCAAATACAACAACCAACTCTGCCCTCACAGGTACCCATTTACTCCTGGGTGGAGAGAAGCAATTATGGTAAATTGTCTTGCTCAAGGACACAAGTACCACGGTTGCGGTCGGGATTCGAACCCACATTCTGACGACTCAGCCACCAGAACACAAATCCGATGCACTAAACCGCTCGACCATGGCACAATTGTCATGTACAAGTCTGTGGAAAATTACCATGTGCATTCCTGTAGGCAACATTCACTAAAAGCGTGCATTCTTAATTTTTCTTGGCTTGGTGTCAGCATTTTTGAGTGCATTTTTCTCTTCATTTAAATTTTTTTTTTATAGTAATTTGTCTACATTTAGGTACAATTTAATATTCAATAATTTACAAGAAACAATTTCTAATTTAATAAACCAGTTATGAAATGAAATGTAATTCCTCAGATATTCTTTTTGAATGAATCACTTTTTTTCATTAATTTGTTCAAATCTGAAATTTTCTCCTCAACTTTGCAGCTTAAAGCCATGACTTCATCTCAAAGCAAAGTTAGCAAACATCTTAATGTGATGTCACAGTCATGTTACTCACTCTGTAAGCAGAGAGGTCGATTCTCAACGAGTTGTGCAGTTGATCAAGCAGCTTAACAAATTTGTCTTTCTGTATAACAAAGGATAGCAAAATAAATCACAAGGTTAAAACTGGAAACAAAAATGACTACAAAAAACAAAACTTCATATTGTCTTATTCATTCAAAGAAGTTTTAGGTAAAACAACTAAATATAGTATCTGAAATAAGAAACAAATACTTAACTTTGAGATCAATATAATTGACTTGAATGAAGCATAACATGAACACATTCTCAAAACCAACATATAAAGGCATGATTAAGAGAAAGAAACATTGAGTAAAACTGATCACATCTATACATTATTTCACACAGCACTAGGCAGTCTTTGTAGGCCTAATTTGCATATTTATCATGTCTGCAATGTATGGAATGGTTGGTCTCTTGTGGTCTTTTTCAAAGAAATATAAGTCCTGAAGCCTAAAGAGCGCTCAAGTGAAAACAATCATGAGAACATTACAGTTTAGAACCAGCAAGCCGGTTGTCATGACAGCTGTAGTTTCTCTTGTGAGCTCTATTAACCCTCCTACTCTAGCTGCACTTTAGTGGCAAGTTGCTATACAGGTCAAAATCAGTCAACTGCCTGTTTCGACTGTTGACCCAAATGTGCACACAGGGGCATTTTTGACTGGTTTTTATTGTCATTTTGACCACCCTGAACAATTCCAGACAATGCTTTTATCAGTCAAAAACAATTGACTCATTTTGACCTGTAAATGTACTTACTACACGTAAGGTTTGACAGTGTTTGACTTTTAAGGGCACTAGATTTACCTTGGCAAGTATATCAACATTTTGACCGTTTTTGACCCTTGTAGTCGTAGGAGGGTTAATGGCCTCTTATTTTATAATACTGTATGATTGTGACCTTATAGAATTTATTCAATTTTTTTCCAAATTGTAGTTCTGTGTCTGAAACTTTTTAATCATTAATGTACAAGCCTGAAGTTAATAAACAAGTTTGCACTCACACCAAAGTTGGAAGCGGCGAAGCGGTCACTAGCGGACACTGCCGTGGAGGCTGTGGTATGTGCATAGAAGGCATTAATATTGGCTAAGAGCGTACTCATGACAGCTGGTACACCTGAACACATGTACTTAGAAGACAGACATGAGAAATGCCTGAAATAGACAAATATTGATAAAAAAAAGAATAATTAGGAGCCAGCTCATAGTTTTAACCATTACTAAATTGGGTGCATGCATTTGAGCAGGTTACCCTATCTCCTCAAAACATAACACAAACAGCCATAGCACAATTGAACTAATGAGTGTGACACTAAAGATATCTAATTGCTCGAGCACTACTAATTTGTGTTCTAATGTTATATACAGGCAAAATGAACACAAACAGTATTGTTGCACTCAGCAGGCTTCACACTTGGACAACTGATGGATGTTGTTGCACTGAGCAGGGTGTCTAGCCAGTTATTGAAGAGGGTTAGGGTGAATACTAGGGTTTTTAGAAATAAAATATTTCTTTAATATTTAAACCCTTTATTTTCATTTTATTGTTTGCTATGGAGTTTTTCCAAAACCTACTTAAATATTACACATGGAGGTGAGATCTAGATAAGCTAGAGGCTTGCTGTGGATTGCCTTTTACTTTTTACAAAAAAACTAAATTAAGTACATGAACATAAAGTCCTACACAAAAAATCCAATGAGTGTTGTCCTCATACATTGTATTCTTCTTCCTTCCCAAATGTCAGAGGTTATGACCTCCTGACCCCGCTAGATCCACCATGGAAGAGGATTGTTTTGGATGTATTAACCCTAACCTTCCCAAATCATCCAAAATCCTCTTTGCCAAAGTGAAGGATTTTGAAGGATTGAGGTTATGTGGAAATTGCAGTGGTGAAGGATTTTGAAGGATTGGGGGCAGATGTGATTATTTACTTGGTGGATTATGGAGGATTGAGGTTATCAGGCTATATTTGACACTGGATGGAAATGGAGGATTGATGAGGTTACATGGTACATGTTGGTCTGTCCAAAAAATGATTTTGGAGGATTGAGGTTATTAGGCATACTTGCCTTCCTTCCTTCATGGTACATGTACATCCATGTTTGTTATAGTGATTGCAAGGTCAGTGCTTGATCAGTGGACACTGTTTATTGCTCCGTGCATGCAGGGAGGGTCCCTGGCCCTGGGCCATATGCAACACATGTGTGCATACATGTCATCTCCATACAATGGTAGTGGTCATTATGCTTGCTTTACTACTGAAGGATTTTGGAGGATTCAGGTTATGTGTAAGCAAATGGGCCTAGGGAGTTAGGAAGGATTCAGGTTATGTGTAAGCAAATGGGCCTAGGGAGTTAGGAAGGATTCAGGTTATGTGTAAGCAAATGGGCCTAGGGAGTTAGGAAGGATTCAGGTTATGTGAAAGTAAATGGGCCTAGGGAGTTAGGAAGGATTCAGGTTATGTGTAAGCAAATGGGCCTAGGGAGTTAGGAAGGATTCAGGTTATGTGTAAGCAAATGGGCCTAGGGAGTTAGGAAGGATTCAGGTTATGTGTAAGCAAATGGGCCTAGGGAGTTAGGAAGGATTCAGGTTATGTGTAAGCAAATGGGCCGAGGGAGTTAGGAAGGATTCAGGTTATGTGTAAGCAAATGGGCCTAGGGAGTTAGGAAGGATTCAGGTTATGTGTAAGCAAATGGGCCTAGGGAGTTAGGAAGGATTCAGGTTATGTGTAAGCAAATGGGCCTAGGGAGTTAGGAAGGATTCAGGTTATGTGTAAGCAAATGGGCCTAGGGAGTTAGGAAGGATTCAGGTTATGTGTAAGCAAATGGGCCTAGGGAGTTAGGAAGGATTCAGGTTATGTGTAAGCAAATGGGCCTAGGGAGTTAGGAAGGATTCAGGTTATGTGTAAGCAAATGGGCCTAGGGAGTTAGGAAGGATTCAGGTTATGTGTAAGCAAATGGGCCTAGGGAGTTAGGAAGGATTCAGGTTATGTGTAGGCAAATGGGCCTAGGGAGTTAGGAAGGATTCAGGTTATGTGTAAGCAAATGGGCCTAGGGAGTTAGGAAGGATTCAGGTTATGTGTAGGCAAATGGGCCTAGGGAGTTAGGAAGGATTCAGGTTATGTGTAAGCAAATGGGCCTAGGGAGTTAGGAAGGATTCAGGTTATGTGTAAGCAAATGGGCCTAGGGAGTTAGGAAGGATTCAGGTTATGTGTAGGCAAATGGGCCTAGGGAGTTAGGAAGGATTCAGGTTATGTGTAAGCAAATGGGCCTAGGGAGTTAGGAAGGATTCAGGTTATGTGTAAGCAAATGGGCCTAGGGAGTTAGGAAGGATTCAGGTTATGTGTAAGCAAATGGGCCTAGGGAGTTAGGAAGGATTCAGGTTATGTGTAAGCAAATGGGCTTAGGAGTTAGGAAGGATTCAGGTTATGTGTAAGCAAATGGGCCTAGGGAGTTAGGAAGGATTCAGGTTATGTGTAAGCAAATGGGCCTAGGGAGTTAGGAAGGATTCAGGTTATGTGTAAGCAAATGGGCCTAGGGAGTTAGGAAGGATTCAGGTTATGTGTAAGCAAATGGGCCTAGGGAGTTAGGAAGGATTCAGGTTATATGTAAGCAAATGGGCCTAGGGAGTTAGGAAGGATTCAGGTTATATGTAAGCAAATGGGCCTAGGGAGTTAGGAAGGATTCAGGTTATGTGTAAGCAAATGGGCCTAGGGAGTTAGGAAGGATTCAGGTTATGTGTAAGCAAATGGGCCTAGGGAGTTAGGAAGGATTCAGGTTATGTAAGCAAATGGGCCTAGGGAGTTAGGAAGGATTCAGGTTATATGTAAGCAAATGGGCCTAGGGAGTTAGGAAGGATTCAGGTTATGTGTAAGCAAATGGGCCTAGAGAGTTAGGAAGGATTCAGGTTATGTGTAAGCAAATGGGCCTAGGGAGTTAGGAAGGATTCAGGTTATGTGTAAGCAAATGGGCCTAGGGAGTTAGGAAGGATTCAGGTTATGTAAGCAAATGGGCCTAGGGAGTTAGGAAGGATTCAGGTTATGTGTAAGCAAATGGGCCTAGGGAGTTAGGAAGGATTCAGGTTATGTGTAAGCAAATGGGCCTAGGGAGTTAGGAAGGATTCAGGTTATGTGTAAGCAAATGGGCCTAGGGAGTTAGGAAGGATTCAGGTTATGTGTAAGCAAATGGGCCTAGGGAGTTAGGAAGGATTCAGGTTATGTGTAAGCAAATGGGCCTAGGGAGTTAGGAAGGATTCAGGTTATGTGTAAGCAAATGGGCCTAGGGAGTTAGGAAGGATTCAGGTTATGTGTAAGCAAATGGGCCTAGGGAGTTAGGAAGGATTCAGGTTATGTGTAAGCAAATGGGCCTAGGGAGTTAGGAAGGATTCAGGTTATGTGTAAGCAAATGGGCCTAGGGAGTTAGGAAGGATTCAGGTTATGTGTAAGCAAATGGGCCTAGGGAGTTAGGAAGGATTCAGGTTATGTGTAAGCAAATGGGCCTAGGGAGTTAGGAAGGATTCAGGTTATGTGTAAGCAAATGGGCCTAGGGAGTTAGGAAGGATTCAGGTTATGTGTAAGCAAATGGGCCTAGGGAGTTAGGAAGGATTCAGGTTATGTGTAGGCAAATGGGCCTAGGGAGTTAGGAAGGATTCAGGTTATGTGTAAGCAAATGGGCCTAGGGAGTTAGGAAGGATTCAGGTTATGTGTAAGCAAATGGGCCTAGGGAGTTAGGAAGGATTCAGGTTATGTGTAAGCAAATGGGCCTAGGGAGTTAGGAAGGATTCAGGTTATGTGTAAGCAAATGGGCCTAGGGAGTTAGGAAGGATTCAGGTTATGTGTAGGCAAATGGGCCTAGGGAGTTAGGAAGGATTCAGGTTATGTGTAGGCAAATGGGCCTAGGGAGTTAGGAAGGATTCAGGTTATGTGTAAGCAAATGGGCCTAGGGAGTTAGGAAGGATTCAGGTTATGTGTAAGCAAATGGGCCTAGGGAGTTAGGAAGGATTCAGGTTATGTGTAAGCAAATGGGCCTAGGGAGTTAGGAAGGATTCAGGTTATGTGTAAGCAAATGGGCCTAGGGAGTTAGGAAGGATTCAGGTTATGTGTAAGCAAATGGGCCTAGGGAGTTAGGAAGGATTCAGGTTATGTGTAAGCAAATGGGCCTAGGGAGTTAGGAAGGATTCAGGTTATGTGTAAGCAAATGGGCTTAGGGAGTTAGGAAGGATTCAGGTTATGTGTAAGCAAATGGGCCTAGGGAGTTAGGAAGGATTCAGGTTATGTGTAAGCAAATGGGCCTAGGGAGTTAGGAAGGATTCAGGTTATGTGTAAGCAAATGGGCCTAGGGAGTTAGGAAGGATTCAGGTTATGTGTAAGCAAATGGGCCTAGGGAGTTAGGAAGGATTCAGGTTATATGTAAGCAAATGGGCATAGGGAGTTAGGAAGGATTCAGGTTATATGTAAGCAAATGGGCCTAGGGAGTTAGGAAGGATTCAGGTTATGTGTAAGCAAGTGGGCCTAGGGAGTTAGGAAGGATTCAGGTTATGTGTAAGCAAATGGGCCTAGGGAGTTAGGAAGGATTCAGGTTATGTGTAAGCAAGTGGGCCTAGGGAGTTAGGAAGGATTCAGGTTATATGTAAGCAAATGGGCATAGGGAGTTAGGAAGGATTCAGGTTATATGTAAGCAAATGGGCCTAGAGAGTTAGGAAGGATTCAGGTTATGTGTAAGCAAATGGGCCTAGGGAGTTAGGAAGGATTCAGGTTATGTGTAAGCAAATGGGCATAGGGAGTTAGGAAGGATTCAGGTTATATGTAAGCAAATGGGCCTAGGGAGTTAGGAAGGATTCAGGTTATGTGTAAGCAAATGGGCCTAGGGAGTTAGGAAGGATTCAGGTTATGTGTAAGCAAATGGGCCTAGGGAGTTAGGAAGGATTCAGGTTATGTGTAAGCAAATGGGCCTAGGGAGTTAGGAAGGATTCAGGTTATGTGTAAGCAAATGGGCCTAGGGAGTTAGGAAGGATTCAGGTTATGTGTAAGCAAATGGGCCTAGGGAGTTAGGAAGGATTCAGGTTATGTGTAAGCAAATGGGCCTAGGGAGTTAGGAAGGATTCAGGTTATGTGCAAGCAAATGGGCCTAGGGAGTTAGGAAGGATTCAGGTTATGTGTAAGCAAATGGGCCTAGAGAGGTAGGAAGGATTCAGGTTATGTGTAAGCAAATGGGCCTAGGGAGTTAGGAAGGATTCAGGTTATGTGTAAGCAAATGGGCCTAGGGAGTTAGGAAGGATTCAGGTTATGTGTAAGCAAATGGGCCTAGGGAGTTAGGAAGGATTCAGGTTATGTGTAAGCAAATGGGCCTAGGGAGTTAGGAAGGATTCAGGTTATGTGTAAGCACATGGGCCTAGGGAGTTAGGGAAGGATTCAGGTTATGTGTAAGCAAATGGGCCTAGGGAGTTAGGAAGGATTCAGGTTATGTGTAAGCAAATGGGCCTAGGGAGTTAGGAAGGATTCAGGTTATGTGTAAGCAAATGGGCCTAGGGAGTTAGGAAGGATTCAGGTTATGTGTAAGCAAATGGGCCTAGGGAGTTAGGGTTAATAAAGAAGTCCCTGAAAAGGGAAATTGTGTGATCCTGTGTTATTACTCACGTCATTGCTTGATAGATGGACTCAATGCCATATCTCATGGCAAACTCATCCACGATCTCCTGAGGTGTTTCTTCAAAATAAACCTTCCAGGCATCGTCTCCACGAGCTGCTGGCAGCTTCACCTGGCCTGCCTCCCGCTCGCTCAAGTAATGGAACAAATTCTAAAGGGGGAATAAAGAAGAGAAGGGAAATTCAATTGGTGAAATTATCAAAAAATCATGTGTGAAATGCTTAGTGCGACCAAACAGGGAACCCTTGTGTTTGCGGTATCATCAATACACGTCACTAGACCAGCTTGCATCCGGCTGGATGTGTAAACAACTTGTGCATCTTTCCAGTTTGTCTTCGTCTTGTTCGTTGATGAAGAATTAACGTTAACGTTAGCATAATAGCTCCGAGAATTGATTGTCAGAGTTTCTGCAAGAGTACTTGAGCCGATATCCATAGTGATAATTGTCGAGAAAAAAAAGAAAATTGTCAGGAAATTATGAGTAAAAATTGTCGGGAAACAAGGTGTAAAAATTGTCGTAAAAATAGGAGTAACATTTTCGAGAATTAACATTAACGTTCGGCCTCCATGCTCTGACTCTCACTCAGAGAATCGATTGTCAGAGTTTCTGGAAAAATACTTTGAGCCAATATCCATATTAATAATTGTCGAGAAACGAGGAGAAAATTGTCGGGAAAAAAGGAGATTTTTTTTCCAGAAAACAAAACTCGAGAAACTTACGTAGTATATATATATATATATAGAGTGGTGAATGATTTCGCGGGACGATATAATTTTTTGAGGAAACTTAAACCATTGGTAACCCATACAAGAGAGTTCAGTGAATGGGCACTGCACACAGTACCAGCGAAATATGGATTGCACAACTGCACATTTGCCCCTAATAAGAAAAGCTCTGAAACGAGTAAGTTGGTGGTTTGGACTTGGTTTGAAAGTCGTGTGAAAGGTTGTTATAAAATCGCAGGCTACCGAGGTGACAGACAACCGGCGCCCATAACTAAGGACGTTCGTTATCGGTGTTTGTGTGAAAAGGGTTTTACTTGGTGTAAAGTTGATGATGGTATCAAACATACCTTGAACAATTTACATCTCAGGTGATATCATTTAAGTAAAATGATCCGATGACAGAAATTCCTCATTGGAATTCAGATTCAATCTGAATGCATTTTCATAATTTTTTGATACAATGAAATAAGCTGAAACTTTTAAAGGTTTTTTTTTTTTTTATACATATCTCTTGATTCTCAAAGTATGGATGAATTTACAGACATTTCACCAAGAGTGTACACTGGCTTTAAAGGGTAAATAAAGCTTGCTGTGTGAAACACAATGCACTATTGCTGCCCTTACGATCAAAGGTGATCTAACAACAGCTCATGCATGGTGTGAATAATGAACACCACACAAAATGTTCACTAGAGTGGCCGTTTGTCATAGTGATTCATCCCTGAAATGCTAATACATTAATTGGGAGCCAAGGGTAATGTTCAGTATATTTGTTATAGTGGTGTTTGCTCTCTGATGAGTCCCCGTGCCTATCTTATTTCCCTATTGGTGAAAATACAATGGCGTCATGCGAGCACTGTGCAAACTTTATGTGTATGTTATGGTACTACGTGCACACACATTTCTGTCAGCCAATCTCTGGAGAAAATGGGGCGCATACACATATCAACTGCTAAATGTGACACATCTAAACCCAAAAGCCCTCTACAGTTCATGCACAGAGTAGTTAGCTGCATTGTACTGTACATAATTATTACTGACCTCATGAAGACATGTGTATTGTACATGATATGGAGCCACAGATTTCTCCTCTCCTTTGATCTCTACACTGATGTGTAACCGAATGGCCCCTGACACAGCAGACTTGTCCGTTCTTTTCTCTTTGGAAATAATTATTAAAATATCACTTTAACACCATTCCTTGCAAGTCAGACAAATAGTTCACAGTTTCAGATCAATACTTTCTATCCCTGTCATGGGACAGAAAATATTATTAAAGGAGTATTCTGATATTTGGAATTACCACCGATTCTAGGTAATGTTCTAAACGGTGAAATTTTGGAGAAATTACAATTTCAGTGTACCTTAATAATAGTAACAGTAATAATATTGAAGTCTTAAATTAGAAATCTCTTCAGTGTGATACTCTAATCACTTTACATTCTTACCTAGAAAATTTTAATATTCATATTCCATGTCAATCTTTATTTTCCAAAATTTTTATTTAATTCTTTTCCTTGTAGATACAATTAATTTAAAAGCAAGCAATTTCACAAAATAATTTGTACAGATCATGCACAAATGCTTTTTTCTTCTTCCTCACATAAAACATTTTAATAAACATTTGTTATGTCTTCAAAAACCTGTTACAGCTACATATACAATAACAGTTTTTAAAAATATGCATGGGTGGATTAAACTGTGTACGTCAAGACTAATTTAGGGGACAAATAGGTTTCAATATTTGAAAATAGATGGTTGGTTTCTGGCCTCAATACAACAGAGGTTTTTAAAGGAGTAAATGTCTTACCAAGGTTATACCAAACATCCATCTCACCACTGAGGGTGCGCACCTCGATGATGGTTTGACCCAGGAAGTCATCGGACTCTCGGGTCAGCTTCTGCATCAACTTGGACTTGAGGTCATCGTCTTCATCCCTAAGGGTCAAGATGGTGGGGATTGACTTATTGATTTTGAATGATAGATTAGAGGCTGCTTGGATTAAAGATGCACACTTGAGTGTCGTGGCCGAGCGGTCTAGCTTACCGGACTCAAGTTAGCAGCAGAATGTGTTAGCAGCAGAATGTGGGTTCGAATCCCAGCCGTGACACTTGTGTCCTTGAGCAAGACACTTAACCATAATTGCTTCTCTCCACCCAGGGGTTAAATGGGTACCTGTGAGGGCAGAGTTGGTTGATTAGCCCTATATGCGCTGTAATGGCAGCAATTGAGCTGTATACTCCCCAGGGAGCTGAGATGGTTTCAGGAATGATTTATGAGCCTTATGAGCCTGATGAGCAGGGGTAATAATATAATGCACCTTGAGCACCACTCAGTTGGTGGATACGTGCGCTATATAAGTCCACACATTATTATTATTATTATTTTAGGTGAGCTTATAATGTACAGTTGTGTAATTTTAACAGATATTTGATCCCTCAAGTCATCATAGGGGTCCTGGCTGGACCTTACGACAATGTTTGTGACCATCTGAGAATCTTGTGGTCATGTCGGATGAATGAATACATTTTGAATGTATTTTCATTATTTTCTTGGTAATGACACAATGCAATAAGCTGAAACTTTTACAGATTTGGCTGTTGAATGGATATGATGATGCAAAGAAAGTAAGGATACTTCCATAAGCAGAAGCAGTCAATATTACCAATAGTGTATAATGGTTTTAACTAGCACCACAAAGACAGTTAAAGCTTACCAAACGCGGACTTTGATCCGGTCTGATGAGTTGTGGCACTCAAAAAAGAACTTCTCGTTCCACTCCGGGTTCAAGTTCTGTTGGACGGTTCGTGTTCGTTTTTTGACCTTGCCGACCTGTACAGTGACGTAGGGGTCACTCGTGCCTGTCTTGTCCTTAGCAATAAGGCCCTGGGCACTGACCACTGTTATGGCCAGCTTGGCTGACCACTTGGAAGTGCCATCCAGGACACTCTGCTTGACCGCCTTCATATGGCCAGCATGCTGCTGTTTTGGAATGCTGAAAACTTCCCTGCAATGGTTAACCAGTTTCATATACATCTTCGGTTTTCTCTTATAATAGAATTTCTTGATGGTAGGGAATTTGTGTATTTCAATATTGGACAGACTAAAGATTGTTTTTTGGATTTGACTTTTGGGGTACGTTGCTTACATAAAAAAACAGCTTCAACAATTAACATGAATGTTCAGTATTTTGCAGTTGTTTTCAGTGTTTTATGAGGTAGTTTGCTTGTATTCTTAACAATATTTGAGTAGCAGGTTCGGACCATTAAAAATAGGAGCTTTGAAACCAGAATAACTTTAAATTTCAATATGGCTTAATTTAAATATTTCCCAGGTTTTTGTTATGAGGGGCATATGTACATGTACTAGCAGATCTAGGAGTCAAATGGAGTCAAATGGAGTCAAATGGGACACCCCCCCCCCCTTTGATAATCAAGCATGTGAATTTACCAAACATTTTCAAATGATTCTCCTAGCAATATATCCCTGTGGATGGACCCTGAGAAATGACTTATTTGTTTGTGCTTACTGAATGAGATCAAATATTTCCGGTTTGTTACGTTCTCGTATTTTCATCCGATCTCTCATTGCCATAATGATGTTCTGCGTCTTGTCCTCTGCGCCATGCTTTGAACTCTTCTCGGCCGCCCCTGAGAAGACAAAATCAGATGAATAACAATCAAAATGGATGGATAATTATGGAATGCCTGTTGAACCAGATGAGATTGAAACATGTTTCTTGTTATGATAATGATGAGTGAATGAAAACCATAAAATGGTGGTCCCAAAATGATGATGATTCGATGATGATGATTCGATGATGATGATCCAATTATTCAACATGAATCCACTTTATTTGCAAATACACTTATTCTATGGACAGATAACAAGTATAATCTGCTCAATAACTGAATGGTTGGAAGGAAGTTACATGGTGAACATTTTGTAAGATGATCATATATACATGCATACAAACTTGAAGGTGATTTAAAAAGTGAAGAATGGCGAGTCTTGTCCTAATAAGTATCCAACAATTCAAAGTGGGTGGGTGGGTTTGGATCTTTTTGAAATTACAGAAGTAATTTTGGTGAAATGAAAATATATGATGAGACTGTTTCTACATTTGTAATTGATAACTACATCAGCATTGCACGATACCAACAAAATTATTGCCAGAGCTCTTGTCCCAATGCATTCAACACAGTAATTACAATATATGTATATCATATTCAGCCTAAGACAACTTTGTGTATCATACTATGTGAACATTTTCCAAAATTATTATGATTTTGGACTGAGAGGTCAGTGGATGGGCTCCAGGAAATTCAAAGCAATTGTTGTATTATTGGAAATGTTAGATTTGGACAAGATTCCTAAAGTCACTGACAAACACCATACTTGTGTAGTCAACAACTGGCCAATCAATGCCACATCTTCTCATTATGTGTGTGTGTGTGGGGGGGGGGGTGTGTGAACATAAAACACTTCATACTGCCGCTGCGTTATGCGTAAATGTTTACATGCAGCAATCATGTAGCCATTCAATAAATGATTGTCAACAAGAATGTTGATTGGCAGTTGTCAATTGGCCAATAACACATGCATGATCACATGCTTTGTACAGGAAAATGAAGGCCAACAAATAAATATGTATAAAGGGATTTTTCAGTTAAAATCTAAAAGATCCCTGATTTTTTGTGACAATGGTGAAAAAGGGTCATATCTAAAACCTAAAACAAATATCAGCCATTTGTACAATAAGTGTGAATTTATCAATAACATGTTTGTGTATATTTGTATAAATAAATGTGCCCTAAAACCTTTACAAGATGGCGGACAGCATAAGTCTATATACATTGTACTCTGTATACTTGAATAGAAAAAATGTGACTTAATCAAGATATAATAGTTGATTCTATATTTACACATAATTTCAATACAAAAAAGTAACAGTGAAACTCACAATAATAACAAATTTATGAAGAAAGTTAATAAAGAGCTCCCCTAGACAAAGCACATTTTTGTCTTCTTTTATTTATACAATTTGAATTGGTTAATCGAAATGTGCTTTACTTTCCTTGATTTAGACACAAATATAACTTTTAGACACAATTAAATATAACAATTACAATGAAGGCTTAATTGAGACTACATAATTACCTACATAACAAATATACAAATAATGTTGATTTTATATAATATGCATCTTTAATTCAATTAATAATTAATTATTAAAAATCTTCAGCAGGCCTTCCATAAACATGTACTCGTAGGCTAAATTACCTTAACTGATTAATAATACTGGTATACTTGAGTCCACAATGACTTTCACAGGTTGGTTATTTAATACATATATCTACATTCAAAGAGATGAACATACATGTGCACATAGAAGCAGTTTTAATGTTGGCATTATTGTGGAGTGCCAGGTCGAGCGGTTTAGTGCATCGGATTTGTGTTCTGATGGCTGAGTCGTCAGAATGTGGGTTCGAATCCCAACTGCAACCGGGGTACTTGTGTCTTTGAGCAAGACATTTTACCATAATTGCTTCTCTCCACCCAGGGGTAAATGGGTACCTGTGAGGGCAGAGTTGGTTGTTGTTTGACTAGCCCATGTGCTGTAATGGCAGCAATTGAGCTGTATACTCCCCAGGGAGCTGAGATGGTTTCAGGAATAATTTATGAGCCTGATGAGCAGGGGTAATAATATAATGCGCCTTGAGCACCAGTTTGGTGGATACGTGCGCCATATAAGTCCACATTATTATTATTATTATTATTATTATTATTATTATTATTATTATTATTATTATTATTATTATTATTATTATTATTATTATTATTATTATTATTATTATTATTATTATTATTATTATTATTATTATTATTATTATTATTATTATTATTATTATTATTATTATTATTATTATTATTATTATTATTATTATTATTATTATTATTATTATTATTATTATTATTATTATTATTATTATTATTATTATTATTATTATTATTATTATTATTATTATTATTATTATTATTATTATTATTATTATTATTATTATTATTATTATTATTATTGTACGTTTACCTTCCCTTTATGCATGCATGACATCAAATACATCTTGATTGAGCCAAATGGAACAATGACATATTGACTACAAATTATGAGATTCATGAGTCATTATCATTATAACAAATGATCTAGGTAGGATATATCCGACAAAATGTCAACCAGACTTGACAAGACCTGATGGGGTGTAGATTCATTAAATAAAATGTCAAATATTACCAATTTCAAATTAGTGTCTTCTTCTAGTGTTCTGTGAATGTTAATAATGATGTTGAATATATAATAAACACTCCGCACATGCTGGTTTTCATGTAAACTGTCAGTGTCATGCCTGAATTGATCACACAGTGCAGAGATCAGGTTCAATATATCGTGAAACAAAAATATTCTCCACAGTTGAGTCATACACTTAAACTTAATATGAAAAGGTTAGCTTGGTTGGTTAGGTAGAAAGAATACTGCGGTCAGTTTTTTCACTATGGTGAAAGAAACACCCACATTCACAAGAAAATGCAAGTCAAATTGAGTTTGAAAGAGTATTTAAAGGGAAGGCACAACATTTGTCATGTTGGCAAAACTGTTTTAATATAATGAGTATGCTTACTCTCTTTGATTCAAGATATATATTAAACATGCAACTGCTTATTATAGTGTGTTGTTAACCAGTTCGCGTCGGAGGCCGTGTATACACGCAATTTTTTTTTGGACAGCGGATCGGAGAGCGTCTAAACACGCCACAGGATTCTCGGGAATATTTGTATAGATTCCCGGTCGACGTGGCAACGAGCCATAAGCATACGGTGGAAGACGCTGTCTCCCCGGTCACGCTCTGGTGAGCACCATTGGTCGTGTTTGTGCGGTAAAAATAAACCCGCCACAGGGTTCGGAAAAACTTTTTTATTCCCGGTGCGAACTGGTTAAAAAAGTAACTCTGAAAATGCTTTCAGATTTCTCAGAGTAATTTTAACATGAATTAAGGAAAGAGCACTCTTTCGTAAATTTGTACAAGAAATTATTTATCTTTTCCTAAAGAGACTGGACCTCAGACAAAATTATTTCTAGGCAAGATTGATACAATGTACCATCATTAGTTTGATGTCTCTGTGTATGTCTCACATTACAATTTGTGCCTATTTTTAACAATCAATTCTATACCTTTAAGGCCCACTTCTCACTTTCACGGAAATTGAAAGGCAAAGCAAACTATTGTGACATTGAAAATGAAATTGGCCTTCTTCGCCATTGCCGAGTCATGAACTTTGCATTTGGGAAGTATTTCACAAACAATTGTGTGCACATATCATAAGTCAGCCATTTTGTTGTCTGTAAATTTTGAATATACACTTTGTACACAACTGACAACAGTATACTAGTCTTTCCATAATTCCTTTCCTTCCATCTTTGTGACCTTGGTTCAAATCATGCCCAGGATTGATATATAGATTCAGTTTTCAATCCTTATCTGATCAAGTACACCTTCTTTATTAAGATCTTATTTTCCAGCTTCATTTTAATGTCTTCTTGATCTTCTTATACAGGAATATTACTCAGGTTAAAGAGCTACATACAGTGCTTGGTTTGAGGCCTATGAGAAATACTGTATTACTATACCTCATACATATTTATGATCGAGAGCCGAATTCTCACTGGTCCATTTACCGTCACGTGCCAGATGCTATTTTGGCTATTTACCAAGCGCCCGCAAGTATTCACGCACAGGGTAAATACGCATGCGCAGTAGTGCGTAGTAGACTGTCGCATCGGGGAACAGTCCCGGCGGGGAAATAGTCCCAACGATCTGTTCCCCGTGCGCCGTGGCACGCGGGGAACAGTCGCGCGGGCGTAGTATGCACGCGCGAACATCGCCCTAGCTACATATTATATACATGAAAAGATGGCGGCACACGTAAATGTAAATTCGCGTTTTTCCGAGCTCAATGATGCCGAACTAGAGAATATTGTGAATATGTATGAGGTATAGTAAAACAAATATAACATGGTTTAATTCGGGTGGACAGTCGATATTAGCTCCCCTCGGTATTGGAAGTTGAGAAACTAGTTCCCTCGGCTTCGCCTCGGGAACTAGTTTCTCATCTTCCAATACCTCGGGGAGCTAATATTGACTGTCCACCCTCAAACCATGTTATATTTGTATACTATTTTATAATAAAATCAACTAAATAAATATTTAAAATGTTAGAATTTAGGGGTAGAATGTCGTATCCAACCGCCACTTTTTCTCATTGGAAAGAATGTCGTATCCGGCCGCCACTTTTTAAGGGCTTTTTTGGATTTTTTTTGCAACCACTAACCTGTTAAAAAATCATTCTATCGATTTTTGGTGGTACAGAAAGTGAAAACTATCTTTAAAATCCACTTTTATGATGGTTTTCGGACTTGATTTCCCTTCTAAAAAATCCTCCCTTCAGAAAATAGAAGGATCCTATTATAGTTGCCACTACGCATGTACAATGACTGTGTTGGTCACTAATTGTGAGTTTACAAGATCAGACTGACATGACTGAGGAAGTCATCGTATACCAAAAATGCCTGATTTTTCATGAAATAAATATCCTGGAATAATTTGAAGTATATGTCCATCATCATCCATATGTTCTCCACCTTACCAGGTAGGTAAGATTACATTATTAGTTATATTTAATGAAAAATAGTGATGCCAGATACGACATTCTACCCTTCTCATTCAATATAACCAATAAAGTAATCTTACCTACCTAGTAAGGTGGAGAACATATGGATGATGATGGACATATACTTCAAATTACTCCAGGATATTTATTTCATGAAAAATCAGGCATTTTTGGTATACGATGACTTCCTCAGTCATATCAGTCTGATCTTGTAAACTCCCCAATTAGTGACCAACACAGTCATTGTACATGTGCAGTGGCAACTATAATAGGATCCTTATATTTTCTGAAGAGGATGATTTTTTTAGAAGGGAAATAAAGTCCGAAAACCATCATAAAACTGGATTTTAAAGATAGTTTTCGCTTTCTGTACCACCAACAATCGATAGAATCATTTTTTTAACTGGTTAGTGGTTGCAAAAAAAATTCAAAAAAAAACCCCTTAAAAAGTGGCGGTCGGATACGACATTCTTTCTGAATTTAGTAGTTTGTGGTTCATGGCAAAAAATCTCCTTAATTACCAATTCAAAACCTCACTTCCTTATTGTCATCTCCTTCAGTTTGTTCTATCATATTTGTGAAGGAAATGTTGTGATATTTGTCATACTTTAGACAGAATGTGGTAGCTGTATTGTATATTTCTCCTCAAGATCTTTCATACATCTAATCTATCACAAATAGATTGAGTAACCAACTTGACATTTACATAATTCAAATTTTTACTCAAATGATCTGAAAAAAAAATAAGATGAAACTTACTTGATCGTTTAAATCTACAACTTTGGAAGGCACAATTCCACATAATATTATATAAAAGAGATATCTGCTATCTGGTAATAAGATCCAACTGAGTTCTGTATACATGTAATATGTCTATTACACTCAAGTCTATATGCAGTCTTGGTATTTAATATGCCTTGACTTGTAGTCTGGTGACATCTTGAAAGGTCACTTTCAAGGAAAAATATCCAATCCCACAGTACCCACAGGATGTCAGTCCTTTGACCTCTGAACCTCAGAGATACATTTTTGATCAAAACCCTGTCCATTAATGTTATGAAATTACCAAATTTCAATAATTTTGTTTCAACTAAGTATTTTCATTGTCTTACATTTGAACTTTGACCTGGAAAAAAACTCAAACATGGACTGCTTATTTTCAAATGCAATGATTCATGGAACTGTAATTAACACATAAAGGTGAAAATTTAAAAAAAGGTACACAATTCTTTCTTTTTCCCAAAAAATAAATAACAATGGTTTTAATTAGAATGAGAAACAAAAACAATTGAATATTTGCCAGCATTTAGTTCAATTACCCCTCCCCCCCCCCCCCACCACCACTACTTCCCACCCACAAAAAACAAAGAATGCCTTTTCATTTTGGAAACAAGGTTTGAGCTTCTTTTATCAACTCTAACAAAATGGTAAACAAATGATTTTGGGATACTGTACATAACTTTAAATATTAAATACTCTGTAATGACAGATGCATGCAATCACTTGCCATACATGTACCTCAATGATTATCTACTAGCTTTCAAATAATTATCATGCATATGATATGCATACTCTGTTTATTATTGCTACATCTAATCTCACCCCATGCCCTAAGTACCAGAGAGGTATACAAAATGGCAATGAATAACTCAACCAATGCTCAATATTTTCTAAATTTATTTGTAGAATTAATCATAGGAATTGAAAAAAATGGTATCTCAAATTGGGATTACCATGGTCCATGGTACCTGTCTGTCTGTACATAACTCCTATATTATTTTTCTTCTTGAAATTGTTATTTAAAATGTTTCTCTCAAACTTTGCAAACATTAGAGAGAATGACCAAGATGTCACCAACAAGGAAAGGTTCCTACTTATTCATGATGCAAAGACCCCCTCCCCCCCAAAAAAAAAAGAAGAAAAAAAGAAGAAAAACATAGTTTAAGGGTTGCTTGAATTTAAATATAAATTCAAGTTTGCCAAGTTGTGGTTTTTAAGTTAAGGGAAAAATCCTTTGCGTAGCTGTAATCAGATAATTTGAAATAACCCCCCCCTCCCCCTCTCCCAAAAAAAACAAAAAACTAAAACAGTATTTTTTTCAACAGCTGATCAAGAATTTTCTACCACATCCATAAATTGTTGATGTCCAATGACATTTTGAAGTGTTTGTTAGAGACAAAGCAGATACTGCAACATCCAACAGCAAACAACCGTCCAATCACAGGTACTTATACATTCCAGAAGAAGAAACTGCTTTGTGATTGGCCATGACAAAAGCCCCAGACATCTTGCTGTCCTGTGCCTGAATATGCATCCATATTTTACAAGAATCAAGATAATAGGATATATAAAAACCAATCTGTGAAAGTTGCTTATTTTATTGTGCCATTAACAAGAATATACTGAAAATGCATTCAGATGGTTTGTACTAATTCTAACATTGAATTTATGTCTTCAGATGACAGAAATTCATTTTGATATTTATACTAAAACAATAGCACATGAGGTAGAATTATTTCAAGGGATGTTTGGTTTTATGTTATCTTATCATCATTTATTTTTTGGAAGATGACCAAAAATGTTTAGTGGCTAGACATGTGATTCATCAAGAGCAGCAGATGTTTGATTGGATCATAAAGCATTTGTCATATAGTGATACCTACAAGATGCTTTTAAACAAACCTTTAACACATACAAAACAATTGACCTCATGAATGTTGTTGCCAAGCAACTAAGCATGCATACCAATTAATGTCCTCCAACATATACAAGATGACAGTTGTAAGCCCAGCACCGACATGCCTTAAGTTACCAGCTAATTACCCAACATGCATAGCAACAAAACCCTACTGATTAAATCTTGCTAACGAAGACAAAGTTACCACAGAAGTGTCAGACAGTGTCAACAGAAATGTATTATTAATTTAATATATCAATGTCAAATGGTAAAAGAAAAAAAAAGAAAAAAATGATTG
The DNA here is from genome assembly GCA_029582265.1 of Zoroaster sp. YZ-2022. NCBI lineage: Eukaryota > Metazoa > Echinodermata > Asteroidea > Forcipulatida > Zoroasteridae > Zoroaster > Zoroaster sp. YZ-2022. The sequence continues at coordinate 28,059,575 of CM055834.1, read as the reverse complement.
TTTCAGGATGGATATGTGTAAACTGCTTGTAAAACACACAGAATATACAAAAGTACATATGCTGCATATTTTCTTGCAAAGGCTGGTTTCAATGGCCTTTATGGAAACTAAATATTGCTGAAAATGCTTTGAGCAAGAAGGGACAGTAAGTTTTTATAATTCAGTCATTTTGTAATTACTGAAGGTGTACACTTCCTTGTAAACACCTGGTGTTAAGCCATAATGTGACACTCAATCTGTTAACCCTGCTGAAATTCCCATACACATTTACATGTAAGTCTCTCTGAGTGACCTAAATGTTGTAGGTGAACTGTTAAAATAGTACATTCTGTGGTGCCTTTGTACATTCAGTTATGCAAGGAATAATGCAGGGTGGTTTCACCTATTAAGACAAGAGATAGTTATTTGCCTGACAACATAATTTGATTAAATTTTTAATGTCCAGAACATGACTTGTCAAGATAATTAAGACGATTACAAAACTAGTTAAAGATTATTTCAGAAGGCAACCTTTTCAGTGCGCCTAAACGTTGGTTTATATGCAAGAAGCTCAGTGCAAACAAGATGTTTTCAGGTTTAGGAAGGGAACCCCGATGAAATCTGCATGATATCTTCACTGTAATCTTCATGAAATCTTCACTGAATACTTCATAGAAATATCCCAACTAAATGTCAACCTAATTGTGATTTAAGCTCAGGTCAAAGTACACAGAAGGTCAGCAAAGGTACATGTTATGGAAAGCATCACTTGACAAGTTCAATGCGAATTTTAATGACTGTCTGGCAACATACAAAAATAAAAATGAAAATACATTATATGAATCAATTCTACTTTTACAAAATTATGTATAACTTCTTCTCTCAAATGGTGAAAACACCCCCACCCAAACAAAGAAATATATAACAATATATGTTAACAATATATTTAAATATGTGAATCAATAATAAATTCATTAAAAAAAAAGGAAAAAGATTAAATGTCTAAACCCAGTAATACAGTAATTGAAAAGTTCCAGCATGATAATCCTTCACCATGGTGCAGCATGATCACAGTGGGTTACCTTCCCTCCAATGGCAACCCTATCATCCCTCCCAAGATATTGTAATAACAAATAATGATGCATTATTTGAAAGCTGTTTACCCTCCTTGGGTTGGTCAGATACAATCCTTTCCAGCGACGAGGAGTGGATTTCCACAAAGTCCTCTTCCTCGAAGGTATCTTCGGTCTCCTGGTCGTCCTCTGACAAGTTGTCACTGTTACCTGACTGGCACATACTCACACCAAACAACATCTCTGGTATTGCCCGTAGGCATACCATAAAACGGTGTACAATACCAGCTGCTTCTCCTTAGATGGGTTGATATATAAAGTTTGGTTTTTAAACAATGGTTGATGTAAGAAATTGGTTTAATGTTTACATCACAAATATCTGACATCTAATAGACTAAGAATCAAGGTCTGTTACTTGTCATTTACTGGTAAAAAAAAAACTCTGTTGAGTTTTACAACCTATAGCTTCAAAGAAACCCAACTGTTTCTATGGCAACTTAAGTACACCTGGTAGTTGTTTTGTGAAATGAAACCTTAAAAAGTTAATGGATGACAGAGCATAGGAGGGGGAGAAGCTACCCCTGATACTAGTAAAAGTATTAAAGTGAATGGGGAGTACAAACTAATAACACCCTATATGGATCAAGAGGGGATTTACTTCAAATGCTTGAGGATTTAAGTCATTCAGGGTGTAAATTTGGGGGATTATTTACTCTATGTACACTGTACAAAATTTATTTAATTTACAAAAGATTTTGTGTGGATAAATAGCAAATAAAGGCTGGCTAGTAAGGTATGCCCTTTTTCAAGCTTAACAGATAATTTGATATTAAATGGAAACTGTCACCAGCAAAACATTGGTTTCTATGCAGCCTTAGAAATGGTCCCCTGGCCGGGTGATTTTCCCATTAGATAGACACAATGTGTACAAACTTCTTTGCATCACCTCATCAAGGGACCTGCTACTGTGATACAGATTTTTTAGGAGGGGAGTCCAGAGACAACTGCTGACTATATAAATTTTGTCATGTCACTTCTCGCTAGATACTGATTTTATCAATCTCCTTATTTTCTTCTACTTCTTAATGCTATTTAGCTGTAGGATGGCTTTACAACACAACAAGTTTCATTTTGGTTAAGCACTTGAGTTTCATTTATCTAGATAAACTGTGACAGCTCATTGGCTTTGCTGAAACATTTTTAATAAAAGCACAAGGCGCCACTGTTCCAGTTCATTATTGACAATGGATAATATTCACGCAACAAATTGTATACTGTCAGAGTGTCTTATTGCTTAAGCGTACAATCAAAATAATGTCAAATTAAAGTTTTCAAAAAGCAACAGACATATGACCACTTTTAAGTTAAGCCCTTCACCACAAATAAAACATCTTATAAAAAGACAGAATTGAATAAGAAAGCTGAGATTAATATTAAAGGCACATTGAAAAATGTTTAAAACTAGTCTTGCTGCAAATGTGCATACGAAACAATGGCAAAATATAACAATAAAATGAGAACAGAAGTAATGTATGAAAACAGTACTTATTGAATAAAAATACTTTGCCTGGTACATGTAGATGCTCACCAAACACAACATTGACACTAAATAATACACATAAATATAAAACTGTGAAGATATAAAAATAGATGTGCGCCAAGCAAGCTGTACATAGAAAGGAGAGATAAATGAACAGAGACATCTAGTCAAACAGATGGACAGACATCCTAACAGTGTTGGAGACTAGTCTATACAATCCAAGTATGAGCAAAGACCAAGACATATTCATCATGGTATACAATCTATTTGATTGACTTTTGAGCAAGCACAGCCAGAGTCCGAGTCCTTAGACATGTATTTTGTTTATTTGTTTCTTTTATGACCAAGACTGACAAAATGTAAATCATTTAGGCCTACTAGAGGTTAGACTCAAAAGCAATTGGGCTCTTTCACAGGATTCATAGCGAGCGTTAAATTAAAACAGTCAGAGGTACTTCATAACTTTAAATAAAATTTGAATTGAAATGGTTTTTCTAATAATGTAGCAAAACGAGGTGAAAAGTTTAAGGGAAAAAATACATATAGAGAGAAAATATTGCATTGGCAGAGTCACCGAGTTCAAGGCTTGTAAAGCAAGACCAGTCAAGTTCTTAATTAGCACTCAAGAAAAGACTACACTCATCTAGATTGGTCTAAACTACTCCAACACTGCAGAGAAACAGATATGTATAGCAGAGGAGACAAAGACAGTTGCTCACACATTGTAATTTGATAATAATAATAATAACCAACCCAAAACTAATTCAGCTTTTAGGTCAGAGGAACACATTCTTAATGCTTTATAAGGCTAATAGTTAGATAATATTTTCTGGGGATATTAATGTGCCTATGGGGAGACAATTATTTCTTTGTCTTACTCCTTTCACATGAGTTTTTTTTTAAATCATGCTAGCAAAAATATGGGGGGAAAACAATATCTTATCTCTCCTCTCTAGACAACATTTTAGAGACAGGAGGGGTTGAATTGCCCCCATCCCAAACTGATTGATTCCCATGGAGACGGACATGGAATTAAAATTAAAGATGATAAGAACATTTACTGAAAGAAATGTTAAAGGCAAATTCTATGAAATGTGGAAAATATGTGTCCCAACTGACCTTGGGAAGACATTTCACATGAGCTTAACTTAATTTGTCAATAGGAAAAATGAAAGTCTTCTAGAAGTACTGTTCAACAGCATGAATTTGCTCTTATTTAGGAGAAAGAATACATCAGTCACTACACAAGATAATGAAATACTAATATGCCCGTAAAACACAATGACAATCAGAGTGACAAAGAAATAAATACAATGCTGGACAAAAACAGACCTGCGTGTCGGCATTTTAAAAAAAAAATGTTTTGCTATAAAACGATGTCCAATTGCAGCCAAACTTGCAAGATTGATTGAAATTCTTCCACGCTGTGTTTTAAATGACTTTTTCACATGGAATTGTCCTTCAACATTTCTTTCAGAGAATGTTCTTACGGTCTTTAATCTTATAATTCCATGTTTGTCTCCATGGGAATTAAGCAGTTTGTGATGGGAGCAATTCTGATTGGAATTCTGCCTTGCCGTGTTTTAAAACAACTTTTTCTCATAGGGGTATGAACATGTGCACAATTGTGTGTGGCCTCTCGTAGCCACCATTCTTTGCATGGGGTGTCGTGGCCGAGCGGTCTAGCTTACCGGATTCAAGTTCTGGTGTTAGCAACATAATGTGGGTTCGAATCACGGCCGTGACACTTGTGTCCTTGAGCAAGACACTTAATCATAATTGCTTCTCTCCACCCAGGGGTTAAATGGGTACCTGTGAAGGCAGAGTTGGTTTGCTCTATATGCGCTAGAAATGGCAGCAATTGAGCTGTATACTCCCCAGGGAGCTGAGATGGTTTCAGGAATGATTTATGAGCCTTATGAGCAGGGATAATAATATAATGCGCCTTGAGCACCACTTAGTTGGTGGATACGTGCGCTATATAAATCCACACATTATTATTATTATTATTTGTGTATGGGAAATTTGGTCTGGTTCTAATAACCATGTCATGTAATAACATGTAGCACCTCACTGCACCGATTTGAAGCCGACCTATGATCAGAATCTTATATCGTTCATTTAAATTTTTCATTTTAATTTTTTTTAATGCAAATCGCCCCACACAAGGCAAATGGCCACTCCAAGGTGGGGGCTACTAAGTCATTGAGTTGTTACGACGACTCCACACTGAAGAAACCAGCCCCTCGCACCGAAACAAGACAAGTTAATAACCAGCCTCTTCACTGTGCAAATAGGACTGGGAGGGGTAACTAGTCCAGAACAAGGCAGTTGTTAAACTGCCTCTGCCCCTATAAGCAATTATGGTTAAGTGTCTTGCTCAAGGACACAAGTGTCACGGCCGGGATTCGAACCCACATTCTGCTGCTAAGACCAGAACTTGAGTCCGGTAAGCTAGACCGCTCGGCCACGACACTCCACATCCATTCGAAAAGATTTGTATAAATGCCTACAAGTTGTTGAAAAGGCTTAATAGGTTCTTTATATCCTAAATGATTCACATTACATGTATATATATACTTTGCTTTCCTTTATTGTTTAAATCTTTAAAATCCGGAGGATCACAACAAGGCAATTTGTAAAAATCCGAAAATTACGGAAAAATCCGGAAAAATCACACCCCTGACATGTACCTTTATCATGTGGGGTATTATTGTCAGTCACTCAGTTAATCTAAAACTAGCACTCCGATTCCATGCCCTGTTGATCGTGACGATATTGCCCCTTTAAAAGAATAAAATTCAACTTCATGATAGCCCCTGGTACATCTTATTTTCGGTTTAACAACCCATTTTTATGCAATTTTACACAAAACGTAGCAAATCATGCTTTTGTGTTGTTTTTTTCTACCAATAATTGAATAAAAGTAACCTTTTAAGCTTACAGAGAGGATTACAAACAAACAGATAATCAGACAAACTAAGAGACAATAAGAGAACAAACAATACACACACATCTGAATGTACAGTCTGTATAATATCCTAAAAACACAAGTTTGGTGATAGCATCCATACAAATGTGAAATAAAGTTTAGCAAATCATAAAATATTTCACTGACATCATGTCGTCATTGAGCATTCATGCGAAAACAAAATTAATAATCATAACGATCATATGGACAGGCGGTGACGAAAACATATAAATACATCAGCAGAAAAACGATAAATTAATCACTTACTGCTATTCTTATTCATGAAGACTGCATGAAGAAAAAATCATAATCAAATAACAGTATTTTACTCATAATTATGCAAATATAATGTACCTGTGATGAAATGAAATGTTTGTTTATCATAGACTGATTTGTGATGTAACAGTGCTGTCTGAAGAATGGAGGTGCACACATGTATGTACATGGAGGTATCCTCCATTATATGTGAGTACCACTTGATACCAACATTACAGATGCAAGTACAAATAGTCTATAGTATAGTAATAGGATAAATGGCTTGTCAGACCAATGGGTAATTTAATAACCAATATATTGGAACCATGGTGGGTTTATCATTCCCACAGACCATTCATCTGGCAGCCCATATGTCTAACAGCCCGTTTGTCTGACAGCCAGGTTGGTCTGACAGCCAGGTTGGTCTGACAGCCAGGTTGGTCTGACAGCCAGGTTTGTCTGACAGCCAGGTTTGTCTGGCAGCCAGGTTTCGGTCTGGCAGCCCGCTTGGTCAGACAGCCAGGTTTGTCAGACAGCCAAGTTTGTCAGACAGCCAGGTTTGTCAGACAGCCAGGTTTGTCTGGCAGCCCATTTGTCTGAGAGCCCATTTGTCTGACAGCTTGATGGTCTGAGCCCATTTGTCTGACAGCTTGTTGGTCTGACCCTGTTTGTCTGATGGCCGTTTGTCTGACAGCTTTGTCTAACAGCCAGTTCGTCTGACAGCCTGTTTGTCTGACAGCTTGTTGTCCGACGGTCTGTTAGTATGACAGCCTGTTTGTCCGACGGTCTGTTAGTATGACAGCCTGTTTGTCCGACGGTCTGTTAGTCTGATGGGCTGTTTGTCTGACAGCTTTGTCTAACAGCCAGTTCGTCTGACAGCCTGTTTGTCTGACAACCCATTTGTCGGACAGCTGGTTGCTCTGATTTGGGGACAGTTGAAATAATAGGTATTGGAACAATGGGTAGTTTTATAACCAAATAATATAAATTTGAATTTAAATTGGAATAATAAGATGTCTGAACAAAGGGTCGTTGGAATAATGGGTTGGAATATATCAAGGAGCTGTTGACCATTTATCCCTTAATATCTGAAAGATTTCAGTTTTGCAAAAATGAAAATAAGTATCACCCTTCTGGAGTTCACAAGTTTTTTATATTATTACTTCACAGCAAGGGTGGCACACACAGTGCCAAATAGAGCCATTTTAGTCTGGCTTAAGATTCCTAAACCATCTTTGCATCTGACAATGCACACTTAAAGTAGGATTTTCTTTTTTCAAAATATAGATTTCAGTGTTATGTGGACTTTGGGTTTGATAATCCTAATTCCTAAAATCCTTGATGGGTTTATTTACAAAACAACATGGAGAACTGGAAGCAGAAAGAGTAAAGCCCAGTTCACAGTTCATGCAAATGAGAAACAAATTTTTACATCAAAAACTGATGTGAATAAAAGTTGATGACATCAAAATGTGCATTGCCTTCACGTGAAGTATGAACCAGGCTTAAGTGACGGTTCAGAATTAACACTTGGGTGTTATTAAAAGGAATATTAAACTGTTATGAACCATCAAGTGTTAAACGAATGTATCTGACGATTGTGTGATTCACTGACGTCACCGGGATCGAAGGAACACTTATACCCCTAATTATAACCACAATATTTAAGAGACACGCATGTACTCACTCTGCAAGCAGTCGGCATTGAGAAGGTCCTTGCACTTCTCATGACATTTAACCCCACACTCGGCACAGCGCACCCCCTGCCGGGCAATGCCCCACAGCAGCCCCTCGCACTCATAGCAGTAAGTGGGTGTAGTGGCCGTCCACACCTCAAAGTTGTGGGGTGTGGTGCTTGAGATGGGGTAGATGAGAGCCTGTAGGCTCTTCTTGTAGACATGGCTTTTCTGAATTACAGAGGGAGAGAAAGCAGGGTTTAAGTCCAAGACCTTTCTTAGTAAACAGCCAAAATATTATTCTGTTTCTTTAGCTTATTTTTCCAGCAAATTTTTAATCGTACATTGCCCTGTTTGCTTATAGAAAATAATAGAAATTACACATGACATGGTCCTTAATTTTGTATTTTTGATACATGATTCAGTCAATCACTTTTTGAAATGTAAGGAAAGAAGAAATGCCTTTATAATAACATGTATTTCTTCCTGAAGGATCAAGAAACATATATATATATATATACATGTGTATATATATATATATAACTCTCTTTTCACCTATAGGGCGACCGCTCCATAGAAACGTGCACAAAATTCCCTCTTACCTTTCCCTTTTTTTATATATCCTCCAACCGTCCAAAACTCTGGAAATAAGATGTTTACACTTATTAGAGGCTAAGGAAGCGATGATTTTTAGACTTTATGACAAAATTATGACTTTAAAGGGTAGCTGAGCGTTAAGGCGACCGGCAACGGTCGCCTTAACGCAGAGAAATAGCAATTTCTATAGAAGTCGGTCGCCCTATGTCCGAACAAGTAAACATATATATATATATATATATATATATATATATTATTATATATATATATTATTATATATAATTATATAATTATATAATTATATATTATATATACATATATATATATCAAGACAAAAAGGAAATGGTTATATTCATACATGTATCAAAACAGATTCAATCTATTTTTTCATTTTAATCTAATTTTGTAAATGAACATATACATTTATCATATTGAAATGCCATTTTTTCAATAAGAAATAATAGAATACTTTTAAGTCTGTTAATGAATATTTTTAATCAAACAATACATTTTTTCACAAACTGTGAAATACTTGTTCAACTCATACATCATTATCATTCTTCATATTGCGTATTTATAGGATCATTTGACAGATATACATTTGTTGCACACATGTCATGTACCCTGACTTCACATGAAGACACTGATCTCGTCTACAAGTACTTACCAATTCCTCATCATTCAGAGACTGTCTCGTCACCAAGGTGGAGGGTCCAGACTGTCTCTTTATAGCAGCCAATGACTACAATGGGAAAACAATTGTATTTAAACAAATTAATTAAAAATCACTGATTACTATTTATTCAGCAATAACATACATAACAACAATGACAAAACAATGACACAGTAACACTTGTAAACATGTAACTCTCTGCAAATGGTAACTCGTTAACTCATAGATTTAGTTGTTATACAACATAACTCAATGGAATAACTCGTTAACTCATAGATTTAGTTGTTATACAACATAACTCAACGGAATAAATCAACATTTTAATATGTGCAAGAATTCAATGGAAAACAATTCCACAATGCGTATCAAATTTTGGAAGAAAAAGTATGAACAGAATACATGTTTCAGAATTGCTACTTGGGTACAAAAATGGAAATATGAAGAGACTAATGAACATTGAGTGCAAGTATTTGCAACATTCACAGGGGATTGCTGGGATCTTTGGGGAAGGGCCTAAAGATGGCCGATGCCTGAGATTTCTGTAAATGTGTTAGAGGTTCATTCTTGGTCTCAAATTGTTAGAACTTGCAAAATTAAATAAATAAATAAAGTATGTTAATTTGGAATAAAAATCTAAAACCAAATAAATAAAATTAAAAATTATTCCACTGAACAAAAAAACAAAACAAAAAAATACAAATTGGTCACATTTAAAGCCCTGTGCTCATAGTTTTACTTTCCAAATCAGATTTTTTTTGGGGGGTGGAAATAAACAATCTTGAGTTACTCTCAATTTAGTTGCCGCTGTGTGCCAAGGGTTAAATTATCTCGGGAAACCTCAATCCTAGCCGCAAGGCCTAGACAGGTCATTGAATTTAGCTCAATCCAGGGGGAGAATTGACAGAAACATTTCAATTTAGGGAAGGATTCATCTTTCAATCGAGAGATAGTGAAACAACAGAGCATGGGTCGTTAAAGACATTTTTGGTCCATTTACATGTAAATCCTTAATGTTGCTATCATTTTTGGTTTTAATCTGTACATTACTACATGTATTTTGCTAGTAAACAGGAAATATTTAATAAATATTTAAGAGGTGAATATGATATGATGTTACAGTGCTGTTAATTAAAAACATGTAACTGAATCGTATTTATGTGAATGGGATGATTGTAAAATACTATTCCACAGAATTCTCAGGGCTATACACCCTGCAGGAAAAGTCAGACAACTTCTTCACTGTGAACTTTATCTTAGGGGGGGATGAGGATGTTTTGATGGCTTCTAAACAGTGTGAAATAGTGATTGATGATTTGGATCAAATGATTGATATCAAAATGAGCTGGGTCCAATAGTTGCGGAACATTGCACACAACAGGCCATTTGATACTCTTTATATCTTCATATCTAACTGCAGGGAATTCAAAGAGTGCTCATGAACGATGTAGTAATTACAGTCATTATTTTGCTTTTGAATAACCCGAGGGTCTGAAAATCTATGTATCATTGTCCACAACAAACTTGTACTAAAGGAAATTAGTGAGCAGTTTGTGTTACTTTTTCATTCTAAATATGACGTATCTCTTAAGAAAATCAATGTATCCTGTTCAATGTTTAAAATAAAATATAATTAAAGGAAATGAATATGCAGCTGTAATGTGGCTTTTCTCTTTTTCCATCTTTTAACTTCACAAATGGTCTATCTCAAAAGGATAATTATGGCATGTTTGCTTCTCAAAATATATGTAATTCTCCAGCAGGGATGTGTTCTTATCTGACAGTAACAATTGGAATAAATGGTCATTGGACTTTTTCAGTATGGAGAAATTAACAACCTTTTTGGTTCGTAGCATTTCATTTTTATTTCATGAACTTGCAAAAGGTCAAATATTCAAAAGACATGTACAAACAGAACAAAAAATAACAAAGTAAAATACTTAAAAACAATAAGCAAACACATAGAAACAATAGGCCGTATTCATAAAAATAAGTAATTGCTTTTACTAAAGTAACAACCCCCTTTTACTAACCTTTTACTTAAATGTGTATTCATAGAAATAAGCAATGACTTTCAAGTAAAAGCTACAAATTTTAAGCATTAGTAATTGCTTTTTACTTATAAGTAAATGCTAGAGAAATTAGCACCTACTTCAATTTGTATTCATAAAAATGACCTTCGACTAGCATTTACTAGTGATTGTACAAGCACCTAATTTTTGGCTTGCTGTTTAGCCAATACAGACATATCACATTTTCTGCCATGTTTTTACGTCCAAGACCACAACCTAAGGTGTATAACATCAGGCTTAATCGTGATGAAGTCAACCCTACCACTTACAGAACTTTATGTAGGTTTGACAAAGAAAATGTGGAATGGCTTGCAAACACCTTCATACCACCAAATACCGAGACTCGTGGATGGTACTGTAGTACAATAGCAACTACTTGAGAACTTACTAGCCGAGGCAAGTAACAACTGTAATCATTTAGCAAATGGTTATGAATAAGATTTTTAGCAATTGCTTAGACTAGACCTTTTACTTACCTAGCTGTTGCTTTTACTTATAGCATTTACTAGTAAGTAATTACTTATTTTTATGAATACGGCCTATTGGCTCTGATAAAGGCTAAGTATAACCTGCCCACTTTCACTTCATTGATGTATTTTGCGCACAAACAAGTTTTTTTTTTTTTTCAAGTTTAAAAAGTGGGTATTTAATAAATTTATCAAACAAAAACTGAACCTTCCAGCGAAGATATGGAAATGAGATAGCATACTCCAACCAAACAAAAGAACAATTTTTCCTCAGTCCCATGCCTTGTCATACACATTCACATGCCCCTGACATGCATTCAGGCTGTATCATCCTATATAAAGGTCATACTTCGTAAGGTCACAGAGTGCTTTCTTACCCAACAAAAGCTTTTGACTCCAATCTCCTGAAGAAGTGAGCATTACAGAGAAAGTGTGATATATAGACATAGATATCAAATGTTAAAGAGATTGAAAAACAAGCAGAAACAGAGAGGTTTAAATTGAGAGAAATAAGGAGAGAGAAAACAGCTAAAAGTGAATATATTGGCCCTTATAGTTGCTTGCTCAGCTATGGGGTCAGGAAGTGATAGTACAATCTGTGTGCCAAAAGTCAGTATACATGGCCTATTGATTCGTAAATTAAGCAGTATCTTTCTCAATGGCAAACTGACATGTTTGACTGAACCAAACAAAATTTATACCGTTTTTATTCATTGTTAGTGTATACCGCCCTGTTCACTCAGATCTTTAACCTGTGTACTGCCATGTCACCTTCTGATGACATGTTTAATTTTGGGTCACATTATGCATAGGACTCAACAAAGATATCTAGCAATAACAAGCATGGGTTACTCTTAGAACTTTCCACTGATCAGTGGAAAATAGGGGAATCATGAGGGTCGGGGGAGAGGTATATAAGGATGTGCCTATTCTTGTTCTTTCTCAATCACCAGAGTAGTCCTATAAGTGTGTCACAGGTAAAGATCATGCTAGATGTAATGTTCATCATCAGCACCTGGCTTCTTCCCTAGCTGAGAGGGCATTCTCTGCACATTATTTTGGGTTAACACAGATGATATCATGCCCAGTAACAGAAAGAAAGACTGAAGTTGTGCCTGGGCATTTATCTCAATCCTCCCTGCGTATGAAATGATACGCTGGCGAGGATCTAATTATTCTGAGTGGTGGACCATGCAACACTCTGGGCGGTTTGCATCAAGAACATCTAACTGACAGCACTGCAGTATTTTCAACAGTTGATCCCTAGCCCCCACCCCAAGGTTTAACCTGGGGATACTTTGAAGCCCAAGAGTGACGAGTTTGGTAATGTGAGAACGTCTTTGTGATGAGTTTGACAAACTATTTTATCAATTTCATCCCTGGGGATTGCTACATTGTGAGTGGCCCATATATTGGAATTTGGACAATTCATGAGTGACTATATCATCAGGGTAGATGTGGGTCATAGTAGGGATAGGTTCATGAGTAGCACCTTGGTATTGCTTGAATATATGATTGCATAATTCAACACGGAAATCTGTAATTCCCACAGCCTCCACCCCCACAATCTCTCTCAAAATTATTTGCCCATTGTGCAAAATCTTGTGTTAACTCTTAAAGTGCTTAAGTGTGATCATAATACAATAGAGAAGAATTACTCTAAAAAGTAACTTGTATACATTATTTGGATGCTTGCTGGTGTGATTACAGCTTTGTGTTAGTGTTTAGTAATAACCAACATGGACACCACTATTTTTTGTTGTATCAACCCTGTGAAAAGATTTCATTTAAAATGGTACTCCTTTTGCCATAGCATTACAAAGGAATGGAAAAAAAGCTGTGAAGATTGCAGGCTTCAGTGTTAAAACCAAAACTAAAACTAAAGAACAAAATTAACATAAATAAATATCATACCGCCAAAGCCACAATCTTCAGTCAAGAGATCAAATATTCAAGATTTTGGTACAGAGATAGAAGACAGGTTATTGTAACATAATCAAAATATGATAAATCTACTTGAAGTTATGAACATAATAATTTAAAGAAAAAAATATAGAAATGATTTCATGCAAATAATTTAAAAAAATTGATGCCATGTAAAGGCACATCAAGAGATTATCAATCACATTAATCAGGATTTGAAATTAACAGTGGTCTGCTGATACAAGTCAAGTAGTCACTTTGTTCCAGTGAAAAGAATTAGACTGAGGCCATTTCATACCGCTGGTTACCAAATTGTGTACATTTTGCCTGGTTGTCTGGTTGTCCATTTTTTTATTGCTTCGCAAAAACATTCACTATTAAGCAAATTGTTCTGCTTAGCAGCTCAATGAAAGTAATCCCAGCAAACATCCAGTAATTTTCCCCTGCCTTTGTGACCAGTCGCATGAAAACTGTGTCAGTCTAATATATTTTGAGAGCTAGTGGAACTGTCTGCCTTATCCCCCTAAAGTTATCTGGTAACTATGGTAACAGACAAATGACTGATAACTCATGTTGTGTATGGTTCTTTGACATTGCTTGGTGCTTAAAAGGGAGATGCAAGAACTGAACAGAACTTTTACACAGTGATAGCTATGTCAGATTGCTTCTTGTATTAGTGTCTAGGTTTAAAATTGTCATATAGGATCATAAAAAGATCTTATAGGATTCAGATGTTTTGGTCACATCCTGTGAGATTTCTTATGGATTTTCACAGCCATCTATATGCATCTCATTGAACTGTTTTAAAGGCTTATATAGGCTTCATATAAGTTCCATATAAGATTCATATTAGATTCATATATAAGAATTATTCATGGAATTTTGCATGATGTAAATAATGCCATGTGATGGATTCATACAGAACATAATGAGACTGTAACTGTAGCTAGCAGTCACCATGGGTATAAACCATTACAAAGTGTATATAAAACAAAGTGTTTTCAAATGAGATTTAAAATAAACAAACAACATTTAACATGCTTTAGCCCTTTTCACACGAGCACTGATAACAAAGGTCCTTGGTAATGGGCGCCAGTTGTCTGTCGCCTCTGTTGTTTGCGATTTTTTAACAAACTTTCACACGACTTCCACTCATGCCGAAACTAACGTCCCTCGTTTTCCATGGAGGGTCAAAGGTTATGATTGTGCAATCCAATATTTCACTGGTACCACGCGCAGAGCTTATTCACTGAATGCTTTCTTCTACGTTACCAGTGGTTTCCCGCGAAGATATAATGCGTTGTGCGAAGTCAAACGTTACTTTCTCCCACATTTTGTTTTCATTTCCTTCCCATTTCCCAACAATTTTATTCTCGTTTTATTATGGGTATCGAATCAAGTATACTTGCAACAATTCCGACGGATTCACAGAGCCAGATTTTTAACGTAAGGCCATCCAACGAGAGAAATAAACATGTCCGGGCCAAGAAAGTCTCTTGGAGTTACGATGAAACCGTTTCATTCACTGATCAATGTGACGCATGATGGGGACGTACAAGTTGTTTACCAACACACATCCGGGATTATTGCAAGCTAATCTAGTGACGCGTTCTGCGCATGCGAAATGATACCGCCAAAGCAAGGGTCCCCTGTTTGGGCACACGAAGCGTTTCACACGACCTATCGTGGCGATTTCAACATCGTTGCGATTTTTTGGAGGTGGTCTCGATCTCTGTTATAAATAACGAGGGTCCGTGGTAATTATTTAACAAGGATAGCTTTCACACAACTGGGATTTGCTATTTTTTAACATGGATGCGATTTATAGTCAAGGTCCCTTGTTAAAACAGTCTCGTGTGAAACGGCCTTTTGACCACCAGTTTGTAAAAAACAGCAACACCATGAAATGATACTAACAGCATGCAAATGAACACAATACTGAACATTTAAAGAGAAACAATACTATACATAATACAATACAATACAATGAAGGCATTTATATAGCGCTCTTACACAAACGGTATCACAGTGCTTTACAGTGAGATGCAAGTACAGTGAGATGCAACTATATGTCAACACCAAGCTTCAAACAAAACTACTTTGTTCTAATTCACATTATTGGATTTATAATTTAAAGCCATTTATAGCCATTATGTATAATCACAAGGCGCTATAACATAAATATAAATACAAGTAAATTTACTAAAATTTTACAAATTTAATAAGTTGGTTGTTAAATTATTAAATTGTTTTCACTATCATTAAATGTTTCGGGCATATACAGTAATACAGCCTTCAACTTTTAGTCACAGTCATATCAAACTCTTAGCAACACTGAAAACATTGTGTCAACTGTACAGAAGCCAAATGCATGTGATGACTGACCAAGTTACCATTGAAGTGGAAAGACATGATCCTTTTGATTTATCCGTGGCATTTAATTGCCTGGCTTGATTAGTATATTCTAATCTTGCCTTGTTTCAAATTTAAATCCTAATCTACATCGAGGTGTGTTGTATTTCATCACAATTTATTTTTTATTTATTTAGCTGTTGAATGATTTGATCAGAAACTGGGGAGGCAATGTGTTAGTTGTTCCATATTTCAACATGAAGTTTATGAGCACTTATTGTTTTTCATTACAAGGAAATAACAATCACTGTCCTATCTGTCCACCTTAGATGTCAAAATACCATAGTAATTCTATCTCTCATAGTCTTGCCAGTTTGTTTGTATATTGCCAGTGCCTTGTTATTATATTGACTGGATGATATTTATGTGTCACACATTGTTGCCTCTAGGCTGATGAGCAGATGGTATCACCATACGACTCATGTTACAGGTATTCTGTCGTTAAAGGTAAGGTTGAAGATTAGTAATACAAAAATTTACTAAATTAACCAATTGTATTGTTAAACCTACTTGGTGTATTAAGCTGATGATGGTATCAATCTTCCCTAGATATAATGTTGTTTGAGGTGCTGTCATATTTAAGAAAAGTGAAATCATTTCCAGTTTCAATTTAGGATGTTTCACATTAGAATGAATACAAACAGTTGGTTGTTTAATGTATATCTTGATTCAAAGAGAGTATGTATACTATTAGGTAGATGCCTCCCAATCATGCAACATTTGGAAGACTACAAAAAAGATTTGTAGATATAGCCTGACAGTTGGCAGTAGCTTTTCATTGTTTTCCATCTAAAATGGAAGTCCAATACAAAAACTACATCATTGTTCACATAAGGGCACCTTTTTTAATGAAAGTTTTTAACAATAATTTCCTTTCATCCATTATTAGAATGGATTTCTACTGCTTTTAAAATGGTATGAAAACGTTATATTAAAGGAAAAACACCCACAACAAATTATTCTTCAGAATGCATTTTCTAAGCTGCTTTCCTTTTTTTTGTGTGCAGTTTTAAAATGTTTTTTCCCCGCTATATTGAACAATTCCAAAAACATGACAACAACAATTAACTTTGTTCTTCAGAAACATGAATAAAAGCTAGTAAAAAAGTTTTAACTGATGGAATTTTTGCATCCCAATAAAAAAATCTGACAATAAAAAACTGACATCTCACTTGACAAATAATGCTTATCAAAAACACACAAGGTGAAAATGTGCAGTATAAATCCCTCAGACCATCCTTAAAGGTCCTGTGAAATAGTTTTTTTTTTCATTGTATACAATAAAGTATGCCTACTGGAACATATATTTATCATTTGTAAATTTTTCCCCTCACGTTTACACCATAAAAATATTAATTTTTAAATTTAGGGGGTGCGCTTCGACATGCCCATACCCCCTCATTAACATAAAATTTGTGACGTACACTGAGGCGATTCCCGATCCGCGATCCACAACACTTGCCCAAATATGCGTCGTATATAGCGCACCACTGCATGCAGAGTGTTGCTAGAGAAAAAGTTTCTTCAAGTTTTCTATCAGGCTTGAAGCTTATTTTTTTCGATAATGCCATCGAAGTGTATCGCTGCAGGTTGCAGCAAACACCACCAAAGACGGTGTTAGTCTACACCGATTTCCGTCTGATCCAAAATACAGACGTATTTGGACGACTAAAGTGAAGCTGACCAGAGCGAAGTGGTCGGGACTGACGGAACACTCATTCTTATGTAGTTGTAGTGCACAGTTCGAGCAGACATGCTTTGAACGGGGCCTTCACAGCCAGTTCGGTATGGCTTATAAGGCCATGCTGCTAGCAGATGCAATTCCAACGATATTCCCGCTAAGTAAGAAGGCTGGGAAGGCTCCAACGAAGAAGAGAGGTGCTTTTTTAAAGCGAGAAAGACTCAGGGTAAGTGGCCATTTAATAATACTCCCATGCATAACCCAGTCCACTTCCGTGCAAAACGACATGTTCACACCATGCTCACCGTTTCAGTGTTCACGGCATGAAAACATGCCGTGATTCTCCGCATTAATAAAAACATCGTGTCTGATTTTATATCCTGGCGAGACAAACATAAAAATATTAAACCTTTCTCATTATGCCTGTGCTTGTTTTGAGTTTTTTAAATGATCAGAACTTTGACTCAACTGTTTCTGTTATTTCATAAAATAACACAGTAATGTTAGCATTGCCTTCGGTGTGTTTTCCGACCGCATGCTGAGGGCTTGCGCTGCGTTTCACGGTACATAGAAATTCTCTGCCTTTGTGTACGTCACGAACATTTCATTAAAACTTCGAAAATTCGGGGGGTCAATTTTTGATTATTAGATAAACAATTAATAATCCACTCGAAACAAAAAAAATATTAAAAATTGTTTTTAATTCATACCAATCAATATAACAGCACCAAGAAATAAAGTTTGGTAAATACACTCTTCACAGGACCTTTAATAATATCAAAATCTTGTGGCCAGGGATTCTTGGTGTGTTAACAGGTTTTATCATTACATTGTTGACTCATTGATGGATTGTTTGTGTATGACAAACTGAGCAGATGGGAAGGTTGATTGTCTGATGGCCTCATATTGGAAGCGCTCAGGTGAGGTGGCAATTATACTGTTTCTTGCTAGGTTGCTGGTCTGTATCCAACAAATGATATACCCTCATATTTTTTGCTGAAACAAAAAAAACATGACCTATGTACTAGCCACCATTCCAATAGAGAAAATATTTTGTTAGCATAAATTAAATTAAATGTAAAATAATTTTTTTAAATAAAAAAATAAAATACCTTGTGTATAAATTGAATTTTGTAATTGACAGAAATATATTTTTTACACGTACTGCAGCCTTTTAGTATTTTTATTTAATCACATTATATTTGAAAGTGTTTTTTTTTAATAACATTTTTACATTTAATTTTAATCTCCTTTGTTATGTATTGTAGGTACATATTCATCTTTCAAAACTCTACATTTGCATTAAACCTCTTTCATTTTTTGTTTACATTGGATTCAATTTATTTCATTTTCTCAATTGTGATTGTTAGCTCATCTCAGAAAGCTGACACAAAACAATACCAAAGGCAAATGTAAAATGTAAAAGTCACAACAATGTACAACAATGGCAGCGAGTTGATTCCATTTGCATTGTAAAGAGACAATGTCATATGTAACATCACCTGCTTACACACAAGAGTGCAACAGACACTGCAAAATATGTTCAGTATGGCAAATACCACATAATCCTTTTTTTTTTTAAAGAAATATCAACAAAACAAAATCTTTATTATCATTTCGGTTTGCGGTAACACCATGTGTGCGGTACAGGGTTATGAAAAACACTTTTTTCAGGCAACTCGTCACAAAGTATTTTTTTTTTTTTACAAAACTCAATATTTTGTGGAGATCAAACTAAGAACAAAATGGATGAAACTACCTGCCATGAACTAGCACTGGGCTATTTAACTTTATTTTATTTATTTTTTTTATAAATAAATGATTGTGCTTAAAATAAAATAATTTCGCAAGGAAATGTAAATTTGGTTTTCTCCAAGTAATAAACTAATTGCATTGACATGATTGGATATACGGGTTTCTATTATGTTGGCAAACATGCACATGTACCATTTCAAATTGCCAATTCCTATGTACTGAAGTTGAAAATGTACAACAAATACGTATAGTTAGATGTAATTTCCCCCAGTACACCCACGTAGCTACTGGATCAATTTGGGTTTGACAAATTACATGTATAAACATAAACATATTTCCACAAGGCCGAAACGGATATGTTTACTCAATTAATTAACTCACTTTACTGAACATTAAATAGTTTTGTCTTTCTTTTCTTTCCATTAATATGATACCCAGCTTGGCAGTTTCCTCTTTGAGTAGTAACCCATACATGCAGAATGTTATTACATTTCAAATTGACATACATGTACCGTAATTCTCTTCCTACTGTAAATATTCAGTATAAAATCCAGATTTGAACACAGTAATAAATGGAGAGAATAATTATTACCAAGTATATACGGTACACTTAGTTGACCCACCACCATAATGTCATACATGTATAATACAGCAATGCAGGCCACACTTACATGTAGATATCACCAAAAATGTTACATTACTACCAACAAAAAATAAGTGGAAGAATGACTCAATGATTTTTTTGTCTAGCAAAAATAAAATGAGTATTGAATGGGATTGCTGACTATAAATAATAAATAATATTTATCAAAATGTCTGTGAGAGACAGGTAAACATTTCAATAAATTATAGGACTGATCATCAGGTCAGACGGTAGAGCACTTATCAGAAAATATATCACAGAGGTCACTGGTTCGAATCCATCTTCAGTCCAATTATTTGCTACTCTAATATTGAATCTCCATTTGTTATGGTTTTTAAATTTGTTTTCCTTCAAAATGTACATGAAAGATAAGTAACTTTTTACATCCCATTAATTGTTTGAGGTAGAAACATTTTATCCAAGGGGTCAAGGGTTAAAATTTATTATGATTCATTTCTTTGCTAGTCTTATGAATTTATTATACATGTACCTGTAAGTGTCATTTTCTATGTCTACATACACTTAACACTTTTATAAGCATGTGCATTTTAGTTAAACATGTATCAATCTCAAAATGTGTTTAAGAGATTTACAATATTACAAAACAACAATTTATTAACCCTAACTCCCTAGGCCCATTTGCTTACACATAACCTGAATCCTCCAAAATCCTTCAGTAGTAAAGCAAACACATGACATGTATGCACACATGTGTTTCTAATCTGTGATACATGTACATGGCCAGGGAACCTCCCTGCATGCATGGAGCAATAAACGGTGTCCACTGACCCAAGCACTGACCTTGCAATCACTACAACAAACATGGATGTGCATGTATCATGGAAAGGCAAGTGTGCCTAATAACCTCAATCCTCCAAAATCCTTCTCTTTAGCAAAGAGCATGTAGCATGTAACCTCAATCCTTCAAAATCCTTCACTTTAGCAAAGAGGATTTTGGATGATTTGGGAAGGTTAGGGTTAAATAAAAAAGAAGTCATGCTGACATATATCACATTAACCAGTACATTGCTAGTGAATCCCAACAACTCTATACATGTATATAACAAACATGCTTGTACTTTACACCAATAACAACCTCCACCAGAACAACAAAAGAGAATTCAACTACATGTATATATAACATCAAAGGTTATCAATATAAAAGATCTCACCAAGGGAATTGACTTTCGGCGTGGAAGTATCTCAGGCATTGAATTTATATCCAGGTAAAGACTAGGGATTACGAAGGTGATGGAGAAAGATAGAGAAAGAAGGGGAGATGGGAAGCAAGGAATGATAGAATAATGAGGGATCAAAACAAACAAGAACATGCCAAACAGGACAAGAATGTGATACAGGAAGTAAAAAAATAGACAATGAATAGAATATGGTCAGGAAAGACACAGATCAGGGACGGGAGGGGTACACACCCGAGGGGGGAAAAATCAGATAAAGTCAGGGATAAAAACACACAGAGAACAATCAAACAAAAGAAAAAATCAGATTGACAAAAGAGATATGAGTAGACCGGAAATGTTGGTTGGTGGTACAGAAACAACACGAGGAATAAAGATGAAACAAGAGGGATGGATAGACAGGATATGATCAAGACACAAAGGAAGATTGGAAGAAGACAAGACACAGAGACAGAGATAAAGAGAGAGGAATTTAACAAGAGGGAAAGTGGTGCACTCAATTAGTATTCAAGAATTATGGATAATTAAATAGGACTGTATTGAAACGGTGATAATGATGACGTGTTTGAAATAGTCATTGTATGTTTGTAAAACTCTTGATTGGCTTGTAAGTACTGGTATGAGAATGGAAAAAACAGCTTTATATAAAGTGGAACAACATACTTACTTTCTATCATGTATTGGCAATTGATGTTTACCATCAATAACAACATGTGAACTTGCAACTATGTGTTACACACAACCATATTCTTGTCAGACCAGTTTATTAAAGCCACAATACACTATTCGTAATCTCGAAGAAAAAAAACCCCTAAATGATCACAGTTTGACAATTTACTTAGTGTTACGTTGATGATGATATCAAACATACCTTGAAATATTTCATCTCATCTAGTGCTATTGTTTTCCAACATTAATTTCTGTCATCTAAAGATATTTCACGTTGGAATGAATCCGACCAATCTGATATACATTTTCCCTATAGATGTTCTTGTTAACAACACAATGCAAATTAGCAGGAAAACTCTCAGATTTTTTTTTTTTTTCATATTGATTTATTTACTGGCTTTAAATGAAAATGTATTTATAACTGCCAGTTCTAGTAATCACATGTGTGACCACAATTTCCTGGTTTTCCCCCACTGGGCTTATTAATTTAAAAAAAATTAAATTAACCCATCCATCAAACAAATATAATAAATGCCTTGCTTTATCTTTATTAACCCTAACTCCCTAGACAACAAAGCCAGTTGGAGGATTTTGAAGGATTTTTATTGTTTTAATACAATGCCTAGGGAGTTAGGGTTAGTGATAATTAAATCAACCAAATAATAAAAAATGACTGTTTTCCTAGAATCAGGAACCAGCAAAACAACCCTAAAAGTAATAAGAATGATTTGATCTAATTGACCTCCAAATATAAAGCTGCCTTTTCATGAATGGAAGACCCTGCATATTGGGCGGAAATATACAGTCAAACTAAAATGAAATGATAAATGTTGAAGTTCAAGATGACATTTCAGAGGTGGTTAGACTATTATTGTATGAGTTTGTGTGGTTGTCGTTACCATTAGCACAGAAATCCTGCCACGCTTGAGTGTGGATAACATCTGACCTGTGTTTATATTTAGAGAGTCGAGAGTATCGCACTCTTCTTCAGCTGAAACCAGACCACTGAGGAAGCTTAAGCTGGTTTTTATAATGTACAGGAAATTCAATATAAACAAAAATAAACCAAAGTAAACAGGGAAGACGCCAAGGAATAGACACAAAGTATTCCTTGATTTTTGGATGTGCCATGAAAAATTATTGATTTTATTTTGTGTTGGGGGGGGGGGGGCGGGGGGGGTTCAGGAAGAATTGCCAATTGCTTGGGTAGGTGTGGTCATGAAAGGCTTTGCCAAATTTAGTGGGTTGAAAACTGCTGGAAGAAGGGTTGGTTGGGATGATATCACCCTGGTCATTAACAGTTTTCATTTGAAGGGGCTGGTTACAGAAGAAATCAAATTTTAATTTGCAAATATGTGAATGATCTCGTCTCAATATATTTTGAATCCTCCCTTTGATGGAGTGCATAATGCTGTGGTCCCATGTTCTCATTTTAGCACACAGCACATCAAACGTAAACAACATTGTTATTATTAGTAATTGCTGTTAGTGATTGGGATAAAATATCAATTTATTCAAAATGTTAAAAAAGCACCTGTCTTCATTTGTTTGTTTCATGTTTTGTTTATGCACAAGATAATGACAGACAATGATTTTCAAGTAAAACATAATTCATAAAGAGTGTTTACGTGGATTTTTAGGCACACTTTAAAATTAGGGTGATGTGATTCATTCATAAATTTGTTGTCAAAGGTAAAACACTGCTGGACACTAATACTAAGTTTATCGTGTTTAAAAGGATCTGTTCTAAGCAATTTGACCATTTGGTCATGTACGTGTATGTAGGTAATGGCAGGTTCTGTATATTTTCCTTTGCATAAAAATGTGTATGTAAATCTACATAAATAGTAAAAGAAACTCACCCTCCATTTGCTATACTACTCCACAGACCTCTACCTGAGAAGTCATTAGTGCTCTCTTCTAAGTAGGCTGAGCGCTCCTGGAGGAAAAATACATGGAAACATGGATACTATTTTATTTTTTATTTTTTATTTTTTTTTAATTTTACAAAATTTTAAAAGGTGGGAAACAAGACAAAACTAGAGCTCATGTGTCTGTTGGAACAAACGCAAGGTTAAACTTCCATTTCAATAAAGTCAATCATATTCTTGAAAACGTTTGGAGTGTCCGATAACAATTTATATTTCAACTTGTCCAACATGTGTTTTAATTTGAAATTTCTGTTTGGGCTGGAAGTAAAGGTCATATATGTGAAGTACATGTCTCATAATAAATGCTGTGTGTGTTTTTCATATTCTTTAGGATTTTGCAATGTGCCATTAATTGCAAATTTTTAATTTGGAAAGCAATTATAAACAAACAAAAACAGATATCTGACCTCTTCCATTTGCTGCCGTACTCTATGGAAGGCATTGAGCCATCGGGCCTTGGCCGGGGTGATGTGGCTCTCAAAGTCAGCCTCACTTTCAATCTCCTCCTCCTTAGGCACTTGGTCGAGGCTGGGTTCATCATTCAGGTTATCACGGCTCATACGTGGTGATGACATCTGGCTGCTTACAAGGCTATAAATACAAGACAAGGGTAGAGTTAATTGTTACTCACAGACCTACATGTATGTCACTAACAATTAAATTGTTTACAAACAAATTAGTTTTATGATGTGAAAGTTTGTTTCACAGATTATTCATACATACTTCTATGAGTGATTGTTAACATGTACTTTAAACAATAAAAGTTCCTTTGTCAGTATAAATTCCACAGTGAAGTTATTCGTCAGGATCTGATACACAAGGGAAAATGTATTGAGTTTGGGATGGGGGGAGGGAGGGAACTGTTAGGGAATCAAGATACAGCTGAAATTGGCATTTTCCTGTACCCTTTTGGCTACACAAAATAACATTGGTCAGAATAAGTGAGTCTGTGACGTCAATTTACAGCAGTGTCGTGTTCTACAGTGTATTCACAGTGTATATACAATAAGTATACCTGGGAGGCAATGACGTCAGGATTTATTTTTGAAATCATGATCAATGCTGTTTGCACAAGACACTTGGACCTCTCCAGACATTTGTTTAGAGACAAAATACAAAGTGTGGGGAATGAACGTGTTATTGTGTAAAATATGAGGGCCAGACCTACAGAGGCAAGAGGATTATGATTACGGCATCACATACGTAATCATTCAAAGTTTTGCTAGTCCACAGAGGAAGGGGTTGGCTACTCATCTCCAACATGAACGCTGTTTCACGAAGTACATGTACATTGAAGGGAGGCTTCTGAAAAACCAGTTGGATTCAGAGAGCCAGATCTCCAAACCATAAGCTTCATGTACATGTATGCCTTGAATGCAAGTCAGCTACACTTTAATACCCTTGGTACTCCAGTGCTACTCATGTTTAACAATTTGATTGTTTTTTATCTTTGCACAATTCTTCTGATGAATAGGCACTTACTACAAGCAGTCTATTTTGCAGCAGCAAGCTAACTGATCAGAACTTAAAAGTGTGACCATGTCACGCTCATCCTTCATGTACATGTACTTCATTGATACGCAGTCTTCCATACCAAATTATCCTGTTATGATTCAAGGCACTTCTTCATAGACTTAACCCTGGTCTTTGTTCTGAAGCATTTAAATGTCAGGCCGGGTCTGTAGTCAATAGGTTATATGATGGTCTCCGGCATTGATTGGTTGGAACCTCATCCAAGCTGAACTAAGAGCATCAATTGGCCTCACAAGACTTGGTTTCATTACCAACACTGTACTTTTGAACAGGCTGACCCTTCTGAATGAAATCTTTGCTACTTACAGTATATACTGTAATAGCACAAAAAAATGCTGTTTTATTATCATTTGCCCATATTCACACTGGACATTTTTGGTCAAAATTCTGCACTGTTTGGTCAAAAGTGATCATTTAATATATTAAAGTCTATCTGCATTCTTTCAAAGCCTATACATTCTCTGCTACCCCCAAGAAATTCATGTACAGACTCGTGCTCATACTACATTTCCAAATCCTGGGTTCCTTGTACATGTAGTTGAAGAGCTTGATTGCACTTCTTTAAAACCACAAAGGTACAATGTTGGTGGTACTGTTATCACTGTACATATATCTGTACAATATCAGACACAAGTTTCATCAATGTGTGAACATCTTACCTGAGGTCAAAGGAAACTGGTAGAATGCCAACAATACCGATGGTGAATCACCATGACACTGTGCAAACTTGCACAAAATCAACAACTACAACTACATTGTACTACATCAGTGGTTGTAATGATTTATCCCCACAAATAAAACTGGTTACTCTTCTCCAAGTTGTTTTATTGTGTACACGTTGGTTCATCATATGAAGGTTTTACTGCAGGAATCACTGACTACTTGCAGCGAAGGATGAGCTGGAGATACTACAAGCCACTTCCTTACATTCCAGGCCAACTCAAGTCTTCTACATTCCAACTTCTCAACTCTGTTCTATTTTCCCATCCTCAAAGAGTATTAACTGTGCCTTCATTCATGCCGACTGCAGGTATTACAAATTGATTTCAGTACCTGTGTTTCCTTTAACTTCTTTTTGTCTCATAAAAGTCATAAAAGATTGCAAAACCGTCGGCGAATAACTGGAGAAAACGTGCACTGAAGCCAAGAGTTTAAGCATGAGAGCTTCGCACCATCTGGGGAAATACATCTGGGATCATATTTTTAGTCTCGTTGAAGATTATTTTTTTCATTAATAATATCGTTACATCCCTGGTGCGGTCATGTTTGTAGGTTTTGGATTTGTGTGACAGGAGATATATACATCAAATGGGTAGTGGAATAATGAATTTTGGTCTTTACTTACAGGTTGGCACCACTAGTGAAGAGTTTTGAGTTACATTATCATCCACAATGGATGGGATTCTCTTGTTATTTTTCTTTCCTTATTTCTGTTGACACTGCTGTTCATCCGTTAGTCTGGTACCAACAATGTCCAGGTTTCATACAGCTTGTGCTGTATTTAATAATTGATTGGGACTCATGATTGAGGCAGGTGCCAATACTATGTCCAGGTGCATACACAGTAGTCATATTGACTACATGGTGTTATTGCTGGTTATTACGCACCTGTACTTAAAGCCCAAAACATAAATGCTCACAGAACTACACTCACTGGCCAAAAGTATTGCAACATGCTCAAAATAGCACAAAATAGCTCAAAAAGTAACAGGTGAGATGATCATTTAATCCGATTTCATCGATCGTGTATTACATAATTTCCGAGCAAGAACAGTAAAAAGAACATTGACTTCAAAACACAGGCACTTTCAAGAAGTCTTAAGCAGTGTAAATAAAATAAAATAAATTATTGTAACACAGTTCTCCAAACTGAACTTTGGGGATGTTGCAATACTTATGGCCAGTGAGTGTACATGTACATGTACATTAACATGAAAACTTGCTTGGTGTAAAGTTGATCGGATGGTACTAAAAATCCTTTTAAATATATGTCTGATGTACTGTCATTTTAATAAAGTTGATGAAATAATTTCTTGATTAACTTTTTGGTCATACATGTTTGACATGCGTTTTCAATATTTTCTCCTTAACACCACAATGTAATAAGCTGAATGGTTCACAGGTTGGTTGTTTAACGCATAGAAACTAAGAATACTCATACAAGAAGTTTACCAAAAGTGTAACCTTAGTTTAACTGAAATCATAACTGTTTTTTATTTTTTATTTTTTAAAATTATTTTTACAGATTATTATTTTTTTTCTGATAAAGAGGGGGGGGGGTTTATTACTCACCTTTCTGTTCCTAATGAAGGTCTGCTTCCCTGTCCACTTAAACTATCCTGAGGATACATATATCCTGGATGGGGTCCACGTTGTCCTACTCCACTACTCGTTAGCGACTCTCCTTCGCTCTGGGGCATATCAAAACTCTCGCCTCTCTCAAATTCGTCCCGACTGTACTCGTCGAAACTGTGCTCGCGATAGCGTGGGTCGTACTCGTCGGTAAAATAATCGTCCTGATAGGGCGGTCTGACGTCCTCAATACCAGGTTCAGAGTAACTTCCTTGATCGTCCTCTACATAATCGGCCATATCCTCTTCTGCGTAACGTTCTCGGTCATCTTCGGAGTAGCCTACCCCATAATATGCCTGTAAAATCACAACATCAATATTAGACGGGTATTTTCAAGAGTTAAAATATGGAACAGTTTTTATTCTCTTACTTAAGTTGAATAAGTAAAGACTGTTTGCAATGACACCATGTAGAAATTCTCTTTTGAGTAGTAAATAGTTCTGAAAAGAACCGGTTGGTTACAACTTGACGTTTTGATCAGTAGGCTATGCTCTGATTGTCTTCAGGAGATCGTCTTCAGAGCATACTGATTGAAACATTGTAACCAATCAGTTCTTTTCAGAACTATTTACTAAGAGTGTCACTGCAAACAGTCTTTACTTATCCTTTTCACCATGCAAAGCTACAAGTCTTACTGCATGGTGTCACTGAAAACAGTCTTTACTTATCCTTTTCACCATGCAAAGCTACAAGACTTACTTACATGTAATTGGTCTCATTTTGAAAGAAAACAATAGAAACACCAATGTGAAATTCATTTCTTTTTAAGTTGTTAACAAAACAAAGTTGAACTTGAAGAAAGAAGAAAGATGATCCTCGTGTGCCAAGACAATTGCAAGATCATAATTAGCAATGTTGTTACCTTTCCTTTAATCCAACCATAGGCAAAGACTGAAGGTACATTCATTTGTTGACAGTCATTTGTATTTAAGTCATCACTCTCTCATTTTTAAGAAACAACTGACCAGCAAAATATCAAGTTACTTGTTTGGCCTAAAATAAAAGGCAGTTAAATTGTATAGGTCTACCTACATAAAGTCACGGACTCATGAATATGCAGGCAAGGATAAATAAGAATTTGTGTACTAAAGGGGAATGAACAGTGGTACACATATTTACACATGTACTTTGATCCTTAATACATGTGTACTTCATGTAAATCAAATGAAATAAAAAGCAGTTAATTTTTATAGGTTTACCTAAGAAAATCACTGGCACATGAATATGCACTTAAATGGAATGACACACATGTAAGGGTATTTACTTTGGTCCTTAATAAATCATGTGAATAAAAGATAAACACCCCAAACTTATCAGGAAGGTTCAGCTTTAAGAAAAGGTGTACAACATTTGTATTTTTAGAAAAACTGCTCCTATGAGTATGCTTACCTACTTTGAATCAAGATACATACATTAAACAACCAATCTGTGAACGTTTCAGTGTATTACACATGGTGCACATGAGAATACATTCAGTGTATTACACATGGTGCTCATGTGAATACTTTCAGTGTATTACACACGGTGCTCATGAGAATACTTTCAGTGTATTACACACGGTGCTCATGTGAATACTTTCAGTGTATTACACACGATGCACATGAGAATACTTTCAGTGTATTACACACGATGCACATGAGAATACTTTCAGTGTATTACACACGATGCACATGAGAATACTTTCAGTGTATTACACACGGTGCTCATGAGAATACTTTCAGCGTATTACACACGGTGCTCATGAGAATACTTTCAGTGTATTACACACGATGCACATGAGAATACTTTCAGTGTATTACACACGATGCTCATGAGAATACTTTCAGTGTATTACACATGATGCTCATGAGAATACTTTCAGTGTATTACACATGATGCACATGAGAATACTTTCAGTGTATTACACACGGTGCTCATGAGAATACTTTCAGTGTATTACACATGATGCTCATGAGAATACTTTCAGTGTATTACACACGATGCACATGAGAATACTTTCAGTGTATTACACACGATGCTCATGTGAATACTTTCAGTGTATTACACACGATGCACATGAGAATACTTTCAGTGTATTACACACGATGCACATGAGAATACTTTCAGTGTATTACACACGATGCACATGAGAATACTTTCAGTGTATTACACACGATGCACATGAGAATACTTTCAGTGTATTACACACGATGCACATGAGAATACTTTCAGTGTATTACACATGGTGCTCATGAGAATACTTTCAGTGTATTACACACGATGCTCATGTGAATACTTTCAGTGTATTACACACGATGCACATGAGAATACTTTCAGTGTATTACACACGATGCACATGAGAATACTTTCAGTGTATTACACACGATGCTCATGAGAATACTTTCAGTGTATTACACACGATGCTCATGAGAATACTTTCAGTGTATTACACACGATGCTCGTGAGAATACTTTCAGTGTATTACACACGATGCACATGAGAATACTTTCAGTGTATTACACATGGTGCTCATGAGAATACTTTCAGTGTATTACACACGATGCTCATGAGAATACTTTCAGTGTATTACACACGATGCTCATGAGAATACTTTCAGTGTATTACACATGATGCTCATGAGAATACTTTCAGTGTATTACACACGATGCTCATGAGAATACTTTCAGTGTATTACACACGGTGCTCATGTGAATACTTTCAGTGTATTACACACGATGCTCATGTGAATACTTTCAGCGTATTACACACGATGCTCATGTGAATACTTTCAGTGTATTACACACGATGCACATGTGAATACTTTCAGTGTATTACACACGATGCTCATGAGAATACTTTCAGTGTATTACACACGGTGCTCATGAGAATACTTTCAGTGTATTACACACGGTGCTCATGTGAATACTTTCAGTGTATTACACACGGTGCTCATGTGAATACTTTCAGTGTATTACACACGGTGCTCATGAGAATACTTTCAGTGTATTACACACGGTGCTCATGAGAATACTTTCAGTGTATTACACACGATGCTCATGAGAATACTTTCAGTGTATTACACACGGTGCTCATGAGAATACTTTCAGTGTATTACACACGGTGCTCATGAGAATACTTTCAGTGTATTACACACGGTGCTCATGAGAATACTTTCAGTGTATTACACACGATGCTCATGAGAATACTTTCAGTGTATTACACACGGTGCTCATGAGAATACTTTCAGTGTATTACACACGATGCTCATGAGAATACTTTCAGTGACACACACCCATGCTCATGTGAATACTTTCAGTGTATTACACGATGCACATGTGAATACTTTCAGTGTATTACACACGATGCTCATGAGAATACTTTCAGCGTATTACACACGATGCTCATGTGAATACTTTCAGTGTATTACACACGATGCTCATGTGAATACTTTCAGTGTATTACACACGATGCTCATGAGAATACTTTCAGTGTATTACACACGGTGCTCATGTGAATACTTTCAGTGTATTACACACGATGCTCATGAGAATACTTTCAGTGTATTACACACGATGCTCATGAGAATACTTTCAGTGTATTACACACGGTGCTCATGTGAATACTTTCAGTGTATTACACACGGTGCTCATGTGAATACTTTCAGTGTATTACACACGGTGCTCATGTGAATACTTTCAGTGTATTACACACGATGCTCATGAGAATACTTTCAGTGTATTACACATGATGCTCATGAGAATACTTTCAGTGTATTACACATGATGCTCATGAGAATACTTTCAGTGTATTACACATGGTGCTCGTGAGAATACTTTCAGTGTATTACACACGGTGCTCATGAGAATACTTTCAGTGTATTACACATGATGCTCATGAGAATACTTTCAGTGTATTACACACGATGCTCATGAGAATACTTTCAGTGTATTACACACGGTGCTCATGAGAATACTTTCAGTGTATTACACACGATGCTCATGAGAATACTTTCAGTGTATTACACACGATGCTCATGTGAATACTTTCAGTGTATTACACACGATGCTCATGAGAATACTTTCAGTGTATTACACACGATGCTCATGAGAATACTTTCAGTGTATTACACACGATGCTCATGAGAATACTTTCAGTGTATTACACACGATGCTCATGAGAATACTTTCAGTGTATTACACGATGCTCATGAGAATACTTTCAGTGTATTACACACGGTGCTCATGAGAATACTTTCAGTGTATTACACATGATGCTCGTGAGAATACTTTCAGAGTTTGTGTATTAATTCTAATGTGAAATTAAGGAAAGTAATTCAAACTGGACTTTATTTCACTTAAATTAAAAATGACAGAACCCCAATAAAAACAGTTCAAAGGAAGATTAATATATTATCATCAGCTTTACATAAGTAGCTTTGACATTAATATGTGAAGCATTTGCTTAGTTTTGAATTACAAATCCTATACTGACCTTTAAAGAGGCACTCTAAGGTCAAATTTAGTTTTGTGATGCACTCATTTTCCAATAGATAGAGTCCTTATTAAAGTGTGAAAAAAATTACAAGTCTCTAACTTCACTTTAAAGTGGTGTAACATATCATTTTATTTGATACCCTTTCAGAGCGATATTTGAAACATGACGTCACTATTTTCTTACGGTAAATGAGTCTGTAACATTCCATACAGGAATTTTTTGTTTGTCAAAAAGTCACTTTCAACGCCGATTTGATCAAATATTGTGGAGATTCAGGAATGAACTGCCAATTCACCGTACAAAAATGTAGAGATCCATTTATTTGAAATGTGACGTCACTGTTGTCTTTGGATGTTAACAAATTTCACACAGGAAGGTTATCAAATAAAATGACATTTTACATCACTTTAACGTGAGGTTAGAGACTAATTTTTTTGTAATTATTTCACACTTTAATAAGGACTCTAGTTATTGGAAAATCACAAAACTAAATTTGACCTTCGAGCCCCTCTTTAAAGAGAATGCATAATAATAGTATTCTGCTTTGTTCCTGATCAGTTTAAGATTCAGATTAAATAATGTTCTGTCATTCAAGATATATTGCCTGTGTTTTGCTATTAAGATGACCCACAAAACATAATTTATAAAGAGAACAATTTTGAAAGATAAATATGAAATTTGAATGTCAGAAACTGTAAATAAAAGCGATACTTCAAATGCGCTTGATTCTGATTGACAGCCGTGCTGGCCAATCAGAAGACTGCCCACGCCCACAAAAATTGTGTGGTCACGTGCAAGCTGAGAATTCAAACAGTAACCCACCATTTTATTAATTGGAGTTTTTATTTTACTGGTACTAATCTTTGACGGATTTTTTTGGTTCAATGTCTCAAATGAAAGCTTACAACTTCCTTAATCCCAGATCAAATCGTCCCAAACACGGGCTATATGTCTTTAAGCTCACTGCAATTGGAAATAAAGACCAGCAACTTGTTCCTTATACAATGTAACATTGAATTGTGATCTTCTGTTAGTATTTGATTCAGACAAGAAAAATTGGGAATCAATTTTATTAATTTTACCCAAATGATAGCTCCTTTGGACAGAAAGATTTCTATGTTTTTGATACCATCATTAACCAAATGAGGTTTGTGTAAAACTTTGAACTTTTTACCAATTTAGATTACCAATGTGACAACTTAAAAGTTAACCATTCCATATAAATAAGACATGATAGCTTCATGGATATACATCATGATAATTCTGCAAATTGAGACACAACTGCAGGTACATGTACCATCAATATTTGGTCTCCTAATTAGAGTGTTATCAAATATCATGAATATTCATGTGGTGGATTCTATCAATTCAACATTTATCGTGGCGTGCCTGAACATCCAATCTATATTTCATGAGTTCATGTTTCAAGGACTGTTTGAACCAGTTAATTTGCTATGATATATAACAGTGACCAGGCTACCCACATGATTAAAGGGAAACTCCACCCACTGTCCGGAATAAAATATATTGAAAGAGTGTGAAATGATGTGTTGACTAACTGAAACCATGTAACCTCACTCCCCCACACGCTGCTTACATGCACATGTAGCCTCACTCCCCCACACGCTGCTTACATGCACATGTAGCCTCACTCCCCCACACGCTGCTTACATGCACATGTAGCCTCACTCCCCCACACGCTGCTTACATGTACATGTACATGTAGCCTCACTCCCCCACACGCTGCTTACATGCACATGTAGCCTCACTCCCCCACACGCTGCTTACATGCACATGTAGCCTCACTCCCCCACACGCTGTTTACATGTACATGTAGTTCCAAAATATTTAAAGCTCATTTATGCAGCAACAATGGTAATATGACCTTATCATATGGGTATTATTTTCAGTCACTGAGTTAATCTCAATATAGCTCTTAGATTCCATGCCCTGTTGATCGTGATGATATTGTTCCTTTAAATAATCGCGCGTATATTGTACATTTAAGTAACCGCGTGTATATTGTACATTAGGTAATCATGAGTACACTGTACATTAAGTAATTGCAAGCACATTGTACATAAATAAGAAAACGTGAGTATTATTGTATGCTCTGTACACATTATAGTCCTCCAGTACTAAACATGTACTCTGCACCTGCAGGGATGGCACTTTGGTGATGAAAGAACCTTGTACATATATACTTGTACATAACAATACTTCATGAATGCCTTCATTTTATTTTTGACAGACAAAAATTTATTGGGATTCTTCAAGATATGTTTGATACCATCATCAACTTTAAACCAAATAAGTTTAATGTAAAACTGTTATTTATGTTATTCAAGATTATCAATCATGCACAAAGTAAGGTACGTGTAAAAGGATGGGTAATTTATTAATACAATTTGAACATTTGGTGTTGTAAACCCTATGATGGTATCAATCTCCCCAAGAAAGGATTTTTTCACAGGTTCTGTCATTTTTCTAGAGAGTGAAATTACTGCCAGTTTAAACTTAGGAAAGAGTACTCTTTTAACAATTCCACATAAGATTGACACTACAACTCTGAATGCATGTTCACTATTTCCTTGTTGTAAACGACACAATGTACGTGTAACAATGTAGATCAAACCTTTACAGATTAGTTATTAACCCTAACTATACAGATCCCAAATCCTCCAAAAGCCTTCTCCTGGTTTTGCCCGGTTTTGATGGATTGATCAGTACTCCACAGTGTAGCCCAGCGAATAGAGCATGTAGCCATGTGTACCAAATCCATCAAACTCCACCGGCTGCTTTTGTTGGATTCAGAACTGTGTATAGCCAAGCCATGGATGCTTTGCATTTGCTACTGTACCAATTCCATCAAAATCCAACAATTGGGGTACTTTTTTACTGCATGTTGATGGATTTTGGAGGTTTTGGGATGGTTCCTAGCAGGGTGTTAGGGTTTATAATAATAAACAGTTTTTATATAACGCATAAAACAGAAGTCTCTATGCACTTCTGGAGGTAAACAGGTGAGTTTTTAAGTAGCGTATTTTAAATTGTTCTAGTGTGGGACTGTTTTCGATATGATTGGGAAGATTGTTTCATAGTTCAGGTGATGCAAACTGGAAGGCACATTGACCATATATATATATATATATATATATATATATATATATATATATATATATATATATATATATATATATATATATATATATACAGGGTGTCCCCATAAAAGTATACCGAGATAAAAATTACTGTAATGGCAAAACTACTTTTATATATGGAAAGAGAAATATATCTCTAGAAAGGCAGAATGTCCTCTTTTGCAATGGTATACAGCTTGTGATGTTATTGACACAGATGAGTGAACAAATTAGACAGATGTTAAGGGTACTGTAAGGAGGGCTGTGGCAAGTTTTCATATTTGAATAACAAAGGTCCAAAAGCATTTTAAAAACCTGCACATTAAACTTTTGAGGTAAGTAGCAAAACAAAGCAGATTACATTGTTTTAGGTACATTCCTTGTTTTCAAGAATGTGTTGAAAAAACAAAAGGCATTTGGTATTCTGCACACTTGCATGGTTGAGATTTGTTGTTCAAATATGCAAACTTGTCACAGTCCTGCTTTCAGTACCCTTAACATCTGTCTAATTTGTTCACTCACCTGTGTCAATAACATCACAAGCTGTATACCATTGCAAAGAGGACATTCTACCCTTTCTAGAGATATATTTCTCTTTCCCATATATAAAGTAGTTTTGCCATTACAGTAATTTTGATCTCGGTATACTTTTTATGGGGACACCCTGTATATATATATATATATATATATATATATATATATATATATATATATACAGTATATATGGTCAATGTGCTGAAATACATACTTTGATATCAGGTGTCTGGGAAGGCGCAGGACTGAGCAGGCACATGAAGGTGCACATGAAGGTGCACAAGGATGCTCAGCCAGGAGCAGCGCACAGTTTAAAATTGAAGTGCCACATCTGTGAACGATCTTGCAAGACAGAAGCTGGCCTGCAGAGTCACGTGCACACGGCCGAGCAACAGATGAAGAGATGGCCATCTTCTGACAAGAAGCGGCAATCACCATATATATATATATGCTTTTGTGATGAACTGGATATGGAGTGAGAAGACCCTTAACAGCTGGAGTGAAGATTTCTTGGGGGATGATATACTCCTTGATTATTTCTTGGAGGTAGTCTGGTGCTGATCCCTATGTGCATATTTGTATGTCAGTATGAAAATTATGGCCAGGATTTTACAGGTAGCCAATTATATGTAAACTATGCAGGACTGGAGAAATGGGTTCATATATGAGCAGGTTCTGGAAACAAGTCCATCTGCTGAATTCTGTATATGGTGTAGTGAGTTAAGCATAAAAGTAGTTTTTCCAACATAGCCAATGCTGTACCTTCCCTTTGTATAAGCAACCATATCCATCAAGTATATTGTATTATGCTCTGTGCACATCATAGTTAAGCTCTCTAGAAGTAAAAATACACTATGCACCTGCCAGGATGTCATTCTGGTGTTAAGTGAACGTTGTACGTACATGTACATGTACATCAATATAACAATACTTCACACATGCAGATTTCTGACAACCAAATTTTTGTTTTAAGAAAGTGCACCCATAGGCCTACATAACCCCCATAAACTGCAAAACTGCACTTTATAAGCCATTTTGTACACTTTCGGTAATGTTGGCAAAACTGTTTCTCAAAGTAGCCTAGATTTCTTTCTATGTGTTATAAAGAAAATAATAAAAATTGCATTCAAATATTTATTCTACAGGTAGCATTGAATGTTTGACCCCAGAGGACAACAAATTAGTTGGGAAATTGTTTTATGAATTTTATTAAAATGATACCATCTCAGACAGAAAGCTTTCAAAGAATGTTTGATAACATCAACATTACATTAAGTAAGTTTCATCATTTGTTTGATCATTTATATATTTTCAAGATTATCAATAATGTATAGGGACTCACTTTCATTGCAATTTGAATAAGAAGTGATCTTTTAAAATGTGCCCTCAACTGTTCATAAACAGATATCCTGTGCCATGTTTTGGCAAAACATGATCAGAAACTGGTTTCTAACATCAAACTCTTGACCAGAAACAAGTTCACAGCTTACATAATCAGAACATTTCTGACATGACAATCCTCTTAAACGTCAACATTTTTTATAAATGTATGGTGTTATTTCAATTTTGGCAAAACTTATATGATAAGCTTGTATGAACAATCATTCAATCCTTTTTGAACAAAAAAGGAACTAGGAAAGCACTCAGAGTGCAAACCTCCGCCAAGTAGAGCATTTTTCAGGAAAAAAACCTTGATTATGCTGTACTCGTAGATAAATTTTGGAAAATAAATAAATAAATAAAAATTAAATAAAAAAAAACCTGGATTCGAACCGGGGTCTCGGACGTACAGTGTAACAGCCATACATCTAACCCGCTGAGCCACCATTGATTCCTGAAACTTGTTGAAAACATTAAGTTATAAGTAAATAGGTCATAAGTGCACCCCCTATTGGTTCTACTTATTAATTCACTGATCCACGACAATGTTAATGTTAGAAACGTTAGATATGGTTAGATATTCACTTTCCTGAAATCAGATCTTCATCAAAATCTACTTGATTGGTCCGTGTAGCAAACTCAACATATTCAGCAAATTTCATCCAAATCTGTGGAGAACCTTTTGAGATATCTTGTATAGAAGTACACACACACACACACACCCTCACGCACATTGATTTGTGGGGTATTCCTTTGTTCGTTCTATTATCCCTTTTCCTTATAAATCTCCTGTGGGGTACAAGATTTTCTATAGTTACCTTGTGGGGTCCAATTGTTCTATTGTGTTTTGGACCCCACAACGAATGGTGTGTACGTTCACACACACACACACACACACACACACACACACACAGGGCTGATTACATTACCTCCGTCCGACTTACATCGGTTGAGGTAACAAAACTATCGTTACTATTTACAATCCACCATCTTAAAACCAAGGATAGCCAGCCAAGCAAACACGTCGGTTCAAGATTGGTAGGATCAGTCACAGGATAGCAACACATGCACCCAATGACTTGAAACATGCTTCTAGTCACAACTGGAAAGACACATCCCTCTACATGTATGTATTCCCCCCCCCCCCCCTTTCACTTACTTCCATCTCCTGGTCATAGCTATCCAACTCATAGTCAGGGTAGTCCTCCTCAGCGGCAAGTTGGGAGCCGTCCAGCGGCCTGTCGTCGGGCTGATGATGATGGAGGTGATCTTGATGGTTCAAGTGATCCTGGTGGTTCAAGTGATCAGGGAGGTCGTCCGGATGGTACGGGTGATTGGGGTAGCGGTTGTGGATGTGAGACTGGCCGTTCCTCTGTGGGCTCAAACCCCCTGCACTGGGAACGTTAACATCACTCGTATAATCACTGTCCTCGGAGAGATCTGTGTTTGCAATAGAAAAAGCCACACCACAAACCTCAGTTAGTGTACTATGTGCACCTACAGTACACACACCTATGTATATACTGCACCCCTATTCGATCAAGCTAAACCATGGGTTATCTTAATATACTGATGTTGCTATAACAACACTAATATTTACTTTACAAGTTTTATTGATATACAGTGTAGGTATTTTTGACTGTGTTACTGATATCAGTGATACACCTACATGTACATGTATATGATGAAGGTGGTACAACTCTGCATTGTTTGAATACACATGTACATGTACATTTATGTGTGTAAAGTTCATAAGGCTTAAGCCCTTTTCACACGACAAACGCAAACCGGGGTCCTTGGTCTCGGGCGCCAGTTGTATTGACCACAGACGTTGGTCAAACTCGGATACGACCTTTCACACGGCGAAGAAACCAACGTCCCATGTCACATAGCCTTCATCTTTTGGGGGGTGTCAAAGGTCAACATTGTTTATGGTGCAGTTAACTGGTATCCGCACAGCTAGCGTGGAATCGCTATTGCATGTATTGATTACCATTCATTTTCCTGCGCTATTGTATTGTATATTTATTGTTAGCGTCCGTCCTCTCTCTCTCTCTACCACTCTCACAGCTCAGTGCAAAACATGGCGAAAAACGATATAGAATCGGTAATTTTTGAGCAAATGTCCAGAACTTCATCGAAGAAAAAAACCCAAAAGCGGAGCACATGGACGTACGACGAGACCATCCAGCTGATTACGGTGGTAGGCTCCACTGAAGTCCAAAAAAAGCTGGATGGTCTCGTCCATGGCACAACCACAAAGTGTGGAAAGACGTGGCGGGGAAAATGGGAATGACACACTCGGCTGAAAAGTGCCACGACAAGTGGAATTACTTAAAAAGAAAATACCGAGAGGTGAAGAAAAAGAAAGACAAAAGTGGACGGGGGGGCAGGAAGTCGTTCATTCTGGCACGTTTTCTGTGCCTCGACAGCATTCTTCGACAGTAGAACATCGTCCGCCTTCTATAGTGTTGGTTTATGCCATCAATTTCTCTGGAAACGTTGTTGTTTTGACGTTTTCTACACATTAAACTTAGCAACAAAAGCATCATCATTAACTGTTCGGGCGTCGCCATCTTGATTTAAAGGCATCCTGGGAAATTTTCTTCTTGTGCGCATGCGTGGTAGCTCTCGCGAAACAATGGTCCTTGGTCTCTGTGCGGTTTGTTCATTCACACGGCCTATCGTGGTGAACTTTCACAACGGTGTTTTTTGTTGTTGCTGGTCTCGACCGTGGTCAGGAAAAGACTACGGACCTGTGTTTGTGCAGAGCAGAGGTACATTACATTTCACACGAAGTGTATTTGCCAACGTTGTGTTCTTAGGACCATGGACCCCCTGCTTATTTCCCTCGTGTGAAAAGGGCTTTACTCGTCATACAGTGACATACATGTACATCATGCTGTTATACAAATACCTGGATATATTGATATGAGCCATGGTCATAAGACAACTCGATCCTTGTGACAACTCGACCCACGAGACAACTCGACCCACTAGACAACTCGACCCACGAGACAACTCGAGCCACGAGACAACTCGAGCCACGAGACAACTCGACCCTTGTGACAACTCGAACCTTGTGACAACTCGGCCTACGAGACAAGTCTACTCTTGTGACAACTCGACCCCTTTTTTTTTGCTCGCGCTGAGGGAAGGATTGATGTAGTCAAATTGACAACATGCTGAGTTGAGTTGGGTTAGAATGCACCGCGACTTATGAATTAACTTGAATGGAAAAGGGTTGAAATTCGCCAAAAAGGGACGCATGTCCAACGCACAGGCCAAACCGTGTTGTTATTCTGACGGCATTTTTCAAACATTTTCTTCTTTTTTTCATCGGATCATTACACATTTTTCAAAATATAAGAAGCATGGTTTTACACTAAATAATGTCCCAGTCATCATTTAGGTGCTACTGTTAATATTAAACCAAGCTTATGACATAATTATATTCACTTTTCAAAGAATTTGTTTTCCTTTCTATAATGAAATCAAGGATGTTATCAGTAAAACACATTTTGTAATAATTTTTCAAATAATTTTAAGTCTATAATTTTATATCTCGCATTCGTCCACAGGGGAGAGGGAGAAAAGCCAGCACCTGCAATGGGCAACGCATTTTAAAAATGTGTAGTGCCTAATTATATGCCTATTGTCATTGATTTTATAGGCCTTTATATGTTTTATTATTTGAATGGCATTCAATAAAATATAATATTTAAAATTTGTATACTTATTCCCCGGGGATTAGGGATATTTAGTCTAACTAGTATTTACTACATTCTTAAAAGGGTTTTCCAAGAGTTAAATATGTCCCAAATCTTTTCCCAATGTATAATTTTATTTTTGTGAATCATATTTTGACGACGGGCAAGAGCGGGAAATTGTGCGTCGACTACTGTTATATGCACAACAGCTCCGTAAAGGCATCGTACCGTACCGTCGCATGAATTAACGTTAAACTTCAAGCCCTAAAAACTAATTTCGCCAGCACATGTATTACGGAGGAAATGATTGAATTTGTGCTAGAATTTGAGCCATACTTGGTGCTAGAATAAGCCTACTGATCTATCTTTTTTTGAGGGAAAACGATGATCCACTTCAATACTATGATACATTGGGTCAAGTTGTCCGTGTTGAGTTGTCACAAGGGTCGAGTTGTCTCGTGGGTGGAGTTATCTGTGTCAGTTGTCACAAGGGTCAAGTTGTCTTAACCCCTGAGCCATTTACCCTAGATCAGATCGGGGAATTAAACTGCACAGTACATAAATGCATACAGTGAAGGGTTTCAAGGGAGGCACAACTGACCACAGCAAAACAGAAAACAACTAGAGCTCAAGTGTTTGTTGGGACAAACACATGGTATTCGTGTGAATTTCTGGTTCAATCAAATTATCATTGATGATGTCACAATCATATTTTTGGAAATTATCAAAAATTTTGTATTATAACATATCAATTTCTGCTTCAAAAGACACATCAATTTTGCATTAGAATTTGTTCAATTTAAACTTCCTGTTTTGGCCCAGATAGCTACATAATTTCTTTGAGATTAATGTTACATTACAATCAAGAACAAATTTAGCCATTATCTTTTCTTTGGTCAGATTTTTCTTGATAGGCCTATTTGATCAATTTTAAAAGATAATTCAAATTCTCCAAGCCATAACTTCTGGTTTAAGCAGGTGATTGCATTTTATTGTATGTAATATGATTGTTCACCTTGCTAAATTTCATGAAATTTCTGTTTCGCGTTTTTCTAGATAAAAAGTAATTTTTACTTAACCTGCCACTACAGGGTGCTTTTACAACTGATGACATTACCAGCAATATTTTTCAAAAGGTGTAACCTCACTAAATAAAATTATAC
Organism: Zoroaster sp. YZ-2022; assembly: GCA_029582265.1. Taxonomy (NCBI): domain Eukaryota; kingdom Metazoa; phylum Echinodermata; class Asteroidea; order Forcipulatida; family Zoroasteridae; genus Zoroaster; species Zoroaster sp. YZ-2022. The sequence goes on along the minus strand of CM055834.1, from coordinate 28,017,780 downwards.
CAATTTATTATCCGCCAGGGTCATGTTATGTTGTAATAATTTGTCTGCTTCTACAACTACAAGTACAACGCATGCTTACTTTAAATGTGTATCAATGTCTGTTAACATTCTTTGAATTTTGAACTATATTTGGGCGATATCGATTTGTTTTCATCCACGATATATCGGCAAACATATATCACGATTTTCGATAATATCGCGATTATTTTTTCATTCATGCATGATTGCTTTAGAGCTGATAACCACAGGTATGTACCTCTACAAGCATCACAATAAAGCGTAAATTCGTTTGCAGAGCATATATGTACTTCTGAAGTAGTTCGCTTTTGTTTCTCACTTCCAAAAGCTGAAAAGACAGTTCTAATTTTGTTTCCATGGAATTTCTGATTGACTCACAAATTTTTAATCGCGATATATATTTTTTAATCGTGATTTGCCGATATCTCGATAACTTTAAAAGGTTCTTGATATCGTAATCAAATAAAAAAAAGGCATCACGATATGCGATATTATCGCGTTATCGTCCAAGCTTATTTTGAATTTCTGATTTTGACCGGAAGTAAATGTCACGTTCAGTAGACGTCTAGGCTCTAACTGTAAGAAAAATTTCACATAATTATGATTTTTCCATTCTTGGTTCAGGAGATATGATTTTCTGATATAACCTTTGTTTTAGTGTAATTTGACACCGGATGATGTAATTATGACGTCATTGCGATTTCATGTTTTTCCAGATTTCATTCTTTTAACACTAATGAACACCTACAAATGAAAGAATGAAACAAGCATAAAGTAATCTCAACTTGTGTTCTCAGAAAATACATAGATATACCATCTTTACATGTATATACATGTATAGACAGTTTTTCTTGATAATACAATTGACATACGGGTACATTTATTACCATTAGAAATTTACAAATTTCATGAAACATACATGTACATGTATGGACATTTGTTTAAATACTCGTACATACATGTATGAGGATAGTATACAATCATGTACTACATGTACACATGTACATGTACAATTTCGGGGTAAACCTTTTATGTGTAATTCACAGTATGACAATCTGATTAGACAAAAATGAGGTAAATTATTGGCCAGTAAAGGACAGCTGCCTATCCATTACCAGCAATAATATCCCAATAGTTATATGCGTGTCGACCACCAGCAGATAGAATTTGTATTTGCGTCAAACGTACTCAGTTTGAATTTCATCTGTCCTCAATCTTGTGTGAAAATCAATATGGGCATTTCCAAATGTTAAAGACCTTGGGGCGTGGTAAGTTTTCACCCATGTCCAGTACCCACTTGCAGTTAAGACTACAAGACATACTTTTAATCCCTTAATAATGTTTAGGAAAATATTGTACTGATGAATTTACAAAAACTACATGTAAAATCAAACAAATGCTATACGGCAGTATACATATTTGGTGAAATTTCTGTTAAAGCCTCCATACTTTTATAAGAATCAAGAGATTAGAATAGTGAAAATGCATTTTGATAATTTGTATACATTATGATGTGGATTGTTTGCCCTCGGATGCCAAAATTCAGTTTTAAAAATGTTTTCGATGAATTTACTAAAACTAATTTACTAAAACAATACCACTTGAGACAAATATATTTAATGGGATGTTTGATATCATTAACTTTACACCAAGTAAGTTTAATGTCAAACTGTGAAAAACAATTTATCATGCTTGTAAAGCCGCCCCCCCCCCCCCCCCCAATCTCCTCTCAATAGTCCCATCACATTATGTTTCACTGGATTCCTAATATTTGTTTTGAAAAGTTGGCAAGTACGACACCAACACACCTATACATACATGTATTACCACCTGGACATTAAGCCAACATAAGTAATTCCTTAAAAAAACATAAATTCTAGCTTCCTGTAGAGTAGAGCTACACGTAGATGTAATAACCACATTTTGAAGACCCTCAAATTTCTCTTAACGGCAAGTAAAGTACAGCTGCCTATCCATTATCAGCAACAATATCCTACTACAGTAGTTATGTGTGTCAACCATCAGATGTTACAAGTTTGTATTCGTGTCAAACATATACTCAGTTTGAATTTCATCCGTTCTCAATCTTGTGTCAAAATCGAGACAACTGCACAAAAAGACATGAGAGATGAACTAGCATAATTATAATCAAACGGCATTGCATTGCATTGCTAATCTCAAATCCTGGTGTTATCACGCTCACTTTATTAGAAGAGACCTGACCTGGCAAAATGCCAATAAAAGAGAAGTCTATTGTTTAACACTATTAAATGCAACATCTTGATTATGTATAAAATCAAATTATATAAAATATAAAAAATATAAACAAATAAATTATACTTTTTAAGTTAAAAATAATAATTCCAGCACTAGATGTTTTTGTAAGACTAGCCAAATAATATCTTCTGTTCTTTATTCAACAGTATTTTCATCTCGTTCTTTGAATAATTCCTCAAAGTACCAAAATGAAACACACCAGTCCACAGCATGAATTAATTTTTACAACCATTAAATTTTTAATCGGGTCATTTTTTACCTTTCCTTAAATGGATATTTTAATAGAACATTAAATAAAAACAGGAGAAAACATGTGACAACAATAATGTGCTTCTTCTCACAAGAAATATATGGATAGGGGAAGGGAGATCTGATTCAATCTTAACATTTTTATTTTTGTTTTAAGCAAATAAAGTGGAAAACAAGTCACAGTCAGAGAATATACAATTTGTATGAAAGTTAGCCTTGTACAAATATTAATTACATTTCCTGCTATGTTTTCAACTAAGCTATTTGTTTGGGCTTAAAAAAGTCAAATAAAAAAGGTGGCTTCCTGTAATTGAAAATATATCACAATGGGTAGGTGGGTAATTACTTTTTATCCTGATTTCAGATTGCTCAGGTTGGGTATAGATGGTTTATTTTTACCTTCCATTACATGCCATGATGTGGTAAAAGTTACGACCACCCCACCCCCAATTTTATTATTTGTATTTTTATTTGTTCAATATTTAATGAAATGATCAGGGCTATTGTGATTATTTGAGATTTGTCCATGGATTTGACTTACAATGACTGTGTGCAGCAGCTTGGCTGGGTAGCTGATGGGCTTGTTGGTCAGCAGGCTGCCCTCCTTGCATCATATCCTGAAGGAGACGAAGTTTACGCTCCAGCACTGCCGACTCTTGCTCCTGGAGCTCTGCAAACAGGAGAGAAAGATTAAGAGAAGGTGATGAGGATGGGATGAATGAGTGAGGCAGACGAGAGAGTTAAATACAGAGTACTGGTGGGTCTGGCAAGGGGGGTTGGACAGGGGTTGAGGGGGTGTCACCATACATGTACATGTAGGTTGACCATGCCTTTTTATGTGTGCCACCCTCCTTTCTTCAGCCTCCAACACAGTCACCTGCAGAAAGAGGTAAAGATGTACTTCTAAAAGTTTGAGTCAATATTCTACTTTAATCATGCGGTGGGGATCCAGGAGCAAATCTCCTGGAAGCTACATGTACATGTACATGTACGCAATTTAGGTAATCTTAGGCATGAAAATATGGCTCAGAACTATATGTGTACTTGTACTGAGGTGTCATGTCTCAAATCAACTTTAAAAACCTGTCGTGGCCGAGCGGTCTAGCTTACCGGACTCAAGTTCTGGTGTTAGCAGCAGAATGTGGGTTCGAATCCCGGCCGTGACACTTGTGTCCTTGAGCAAGACACTTAACCATAATTGCTTCTCTCCACCCAGGGGTTAAATGGGTACCTGTATGCGCTGTAATGGCAGCAATTGAGCTGTATACTCCCCAGGGAGCTGAGATGGTTTCAGGAATGATTTATGAGCCTTATGAGCCTTATGAGCCTTATGAGCAGGGGTAATAATATAATGCGCCTTGAGCACCACTCAGTTGGTGGATACGTGCGCTATATAAATCCACACATTATTATTATTATTATTATTACCCTTAACACAAAGAGATTTCTACATGTATGTTGCATTTGGGATTGGAAACTTAACTGAGGATTAGAAGGTATTACATGTATGTACAAGGTACAAAATTGTATTTCACATCTTAAACTTTACATGTTACATATCAGTACAGCCTTTAATTTACATATGTACTCACAGGTCTGTAATTTGCCACCACTTATACAGTAAAGTTAGTAATTTATTGATCTTGTAGCACTTTAGCATCTTGCAACCCTGCATACACCACAACGTACACCACCATTTTAAACTAAACAAAATACATGTACAATCTCCCTTACTGGGATAATTCATGTTCACATCAATCTAAAAATAGCTTTAAGTGGATTGCATGTAAATTAAATGTATATGAATTTAATAACATGTCCATACATGTACAAGAATTACTACTAGTGTACATATTTGGTTAATGTTTTCAAGTCAATGGTTTCAAATGTACATACATAATACTTTAAAAGTACAAGTAGGCCCTACATGTACTGTGCATGACTGGATTAATTATAAGCTTGAATTAAATACATACTTTTTGCGTGTAGTTTATGGTTTGCATTTTGCATGTAGTTTATGGTTGACATTTTGTATGTGGTTTATGGTTGACATTTTATATGTGGTTTATGGTTCACATTTTGCATGTGGTTTATGGTTGACATTTTGTATGTGGTTTATGGTTTGCATTTTGTATGTGGTTTATGGTTGACAATCAATCCCTTTGGATTGTATGGCTGAGAAGAGCTGATCCATGGTTTACTTGATGTTTCACCCATTATGTTTGGAGATGACTACATGTAGAGCCTCATACAGAATTGTTATATGTAATAATAATGTGGACTTATATAGCGCACGTATCCACCAAACTGGTGCTAAGGCGCATTATATTATTACCCCCTGCTCATCAGGCTCATAAATCATTCCTGAAACCATCTCATCTCCCTGGGGAGTATACAGCTCAATTGCTGCCATTTCAGCGCATATGGGCTAATCAAACACAACAACCAACTCTGCCCTCACGGGTACCCATTTATCCCTGGGTGGAGAGAAGCAATTATGGTAAAGTGTCTTGCTCAAGGACACAAGCACCATGGTCGCGGTTGGGATTCGAACCCACATTTTGACGACTCAGCCACCAGAACACAAATCCGATACACTAAACCGCTCGACCATGGCACTCCATGGTATAAATCTCCCTTAGAAATGATTTTTTCAGAGTTGCTATTATTTTTCAAGGAAGTGAAATTATTGCCAATAATTTTCCAGTTCACTTTAGCAAAGTGTACTCCTAAATTCCACATACAATGAATACAGAAATCTGAATGCATTTTATTGTACAGATTAAGGGCAAAATAATTTTATTGTATTTATTTTTGTCTTATTTAACCTTGGGAGACCTCTATATATACATGTAATAAATCACATTAAAAATTAATAAGGTAATACAATTTGTTTTTCTTTTCACATGTACACATGTATATATCTTGGTTCAAAGAGAGTAAGCATACTCATAGAAGGAATTATTACCAATACCATACTTTCTTATTAATAAAATAATCAATTTTTTTGTACTGAAATATAATTATCAAATATATTAGGAAAATTACATGTAAGCCTAATGCATGGACGCGTCTCCAGGATTTTTTTCCATGGGGTGTGTGTTTTCATAAATTTCTGGAGTCAATTGATCAGAGTAAGTATATGTGATCATTGTGGCTTGAGGGTTTAAGTCAATTTTGGGATTGAGGGATTCAACATACGGATTAGTTATTTCAAAAGAGAACATTGCCGCCTCCCCCGGAAAACTAATAACTAATGCATTATATATCTAACCACAAAGCATGGTCATTTTGCACCCACTCCAGTGAGTGACATGCATGTGAGGACTCCCTCTTTCTTTCTCTCAAAGAGTGGTATTCATGACCATTGACATTTGTTTTTAGTAGGGGGATTTTCCATCTGTGGGCATAATGATGAATTAATCATTTGAATATGATACAAGAAATTCTGCACTTGGCAAAAGCCAGTGTAAGTCTCTACTAGGTGAAAACACACTATTGATTTGTAAACAATCACAAAATGGTCGCCCAGGGCAGAGCGTCTTTTTGCAAGGGGAGCGAGGTAAAATGTCAAATGGGCAAGGCATTTGCCACTGTTTGTATGCGCCCGCAGTGAATTACGGAAACCAGATCTTCCTTCTTTTCAGCACTTTGGCGTGTATCTCTTGTAACCTTAGAAAACTCTCTTCAGCTGGGCTAACCATTTATAATAAATTATCGTGGAAATGAAACTGTTACTGCATCTGTATTTCATTGAAGGGTAGTGATTACAAAAGTGCACTTTTGCTTGTCAATAGATTAAATACTGTGAGTTCACTTGCTTTAAAGATATTATACATCTTTGGTATATTATCTGTAAATGCATCTAAACTTTATAAGAATCAAAGTATATGTATTGAACAATTAACTATAGTTTCAGCTTATTTCACTGTATTGTTAACAATTAAAAAGTGAAGAAGCATTCAGATTATTCATTACAATTTGGAATTTCTGCCTTCAGATGACACAAATTCACTTTAGAAATTATTTCACAACAGCACCTCAGACAGAAATACACTCACTGGCCATAAGTATTGCAACATTGAAATTCACACCAAAGTTCAGTTTGGAGAACTGTATTACAGTAATTTATTTTATTTTATTTACACTACTTAAGACTTCTTGACAGTGCCCGTGTTTTGAAGTCAATGTTCTTTTTTACTGTTCTTGCTCGGAAATTATGTACTACATGATCGATGAAATCGGATTAAATGATCATCTCACCTGTTACTGTATTTAAGTGCTATTTTGAGCATGTTGCAATAATTTTGGCCAGTGAGTGTATTTCATGCAATGATTGATACCATCATCAACTGTAAACCAAGTAAGTCAGTTTTATGTAAAACTGTAATCATATTTTAAATGTTATTTTTAGATTACCAATAGTGTAGGCCTACATGTACATATATGTATATTGGCTTTATTAAGTCTTAATCACTCATTGCAATATATGTGTATTTTCATTTCATTTTTTAAAACGTGCTCTCTAATTGAGCTGTATCTCTCACATGTATTTTTGGATTTAGAAAAAAGTAGACCTATGTGTGTACAAAGTGACCTTTTACCAATATTAGAAGGTACAACATTAGTATTTTATATTTATGTTTTTCAAAAGGTTGCCAGACTGCAACTTTTAAAAATTTGACATAATTCCTCCTTTTTTATAAAGGTGGAATCACTTAAGAACAATTTTAGAATGATGGATATTTTTACCAACTTAACACCAAGTAAGCTTTTAAATAATAAATCATTACTATATTTACTAAAATCATTACTAAATCATTAATAATCTGGTAATTGCCAATGTTGTAGCTAGTATACACTTTTGGTAAAATATCTGAAACTGCATCCATATTTTTTTAAATCAAAAAATATGCATACAAGCCAAAGTTTCAGCTTATTTCATTGTGTTGTTGTGCTGTCCAATATGGAACTTATGTTTCCAGAAAACAAAAAAATAATTTGATTAATTGTACTAAAAAGTAAGGCTGTGCGTTTTCGGTTATTTCGGGAACCGAATACCCGAAACTGGAAATCTTTGGATACCCGGATACCCGTAAACAATTTGTAAAAAAACATAAGTGTGTGGATTTAATGTTCAGTCAATATTTTCAAAAGTCATTTACGGGTAATTTGAAGCGAAAAATGGAATCGGGTAATGACAGTTTCGGTCGGGTATCCGGGTACCCGGATACCCAGATCAGCCTTACTTAAAAGACAGCACCTGAGACAGAAATATTTCAAGTGATGTTTGATACCATCATTAACTTTACATCAAGTGCATGTAAATTTCATGTGAATCTTTGATTGTTTCATTTTTTTTTTTTACAATACCAATAGTGTAGGCCTATCCTGTTGATAAGTCAATATGGAATATGTGCACACATTGGTGGTATGCGTATCCTTTTCACTACTTCCAGTTCCAAAGCTGGCATATACATGTACCATTGTGTGTAATTTCACCTAAATTCCTTGATGTTAACATTCAAAAGGGATTCTTGAGACAGAAATTGACTTTGTGAATAAGATTTTGAGTCTTTACATCACATACTGTACATGTATGTTAAATGCAAGTCCCAAACTTTCTTGCATAAATCCTTAAAGGAAAGGGTAGTCAACGCATTTCCAATGGGCTTCTGATGATCACTGGAGCCAGAACGTGCAAAGTGGGCATGGTTTATGTTGGAATTACATCACACTCTTACCAACGGGATAGTGGCTTTGTACATATATACATGTAAAACCATTATACACTATTATCTCAAAAGAAATAAATGTTCAAACTTTTACATAGATTAACATTTGATAATTTTATCAAACACTCCTTAGAATCCTTAGAATCCTTAGAATCCTTAGAATCCTTAGAATCCTTAGAATCCTTAGAATCCTTAGAATCCTTAGAATCCTTAGAATCCTTAGAATCCTTAGAATCCTTAGAATCCTTAGAATCCTTAGAATCCTTAGAATCCTTAGAATCCTTAGAATCCTTAGAATCCTTAGAATCCTTAGAATCCTTAGAATCCTTAGAATCCTTAGAATCCTTAGAATCCTTAGAATCCTTAGAATCCTTTCATTCAAGATGCTTTCAGTCAAATTTGTCAAATTACATTCATATTGAATTAAAGTTTACATTGTGTAAGAATTCCATTTGTGAGAATGTTTTTGTTCAGTTTGTGCATTCATCATTGACTTGACAATTCACATGGAAAACTGGTACAAAATGACATTAAGATTGTAAGCTAAAACTCTTGCATTAATGCCTAAATATAGAATTTCTGGGCCAAACAAATAGAGTGAATGCTTAATAAAAGAGGTTAATTCAAGGCATCAGCTGAAAAGAATACATCATGAACAGGTAAAAGGAAATTAACAGATAAAATATATATAGAAAGAATACAGATAGAAATGTGCCCCGGTTTCATACTAACCATAATACCTTGTATTTTTGCCATTAAATTACTGACATACATTTCCCCATTAAAAAAGCTTGTCATTTTAAATTAGCTATACAATATATAGAGAGAAAAAAATTATAAAAATTAATGAAATAATTTCCCAAGTCAACTGAATTTTCAAATTCATGTGACAAAATTCCACATTAGAAAAATAAGCATTTCTCACACCTACATGTACCCTGCCCACTGCCCCTACCCCCCAAGCGAGTTTGAAGGAGTTCATTAAAAAAACAACATTTCAGCCACCCTCCCATTTCAGTTCTCCCCTTCCCCTGATAATGGGAAGTGGAGTCTAAGTTGTGACAGAAGTGTTAAAAGCAAAAATTTGCTGTCAGCAACCTTTTCGTTTGTTTAGTGTTTTATCTGAAATTTGAGTACTTTCATTCGGTACCTTCACCAACTTCACATCTAGTTAGCTTTCAGATAATAATTTGGTAGTTTTGTAATCACTGAAATAAACATGATTACGTGAGGGTGCATTAACAGCAGGTGTCATTAGGCCAGCGTGCATTGCCCAATCCAGAACTGAACAATCTTAGTGTAGAAATTTGCCTCCAGATTAGTCCTTGCCACAAACTTGTATTCACTTAGTAATACAAACATATATACATGTATGCAATTTCATGGTTACTCACGTTACATTTTTGAGGTTTTGGGCCACTTTTAATGCCATAATTTACTTTTCACTCATTATAGCTTCATGTATATAAGAGAAACAGTCCTAAAAATAAAACGTGAGTAACCAGCAATTCAACTCTTCTATAGCATTCATATAAAAAAATTCTGAAATTATTTTATGTGATGAGTAAGGTCTGGGTACATGTACAGTGTATAATGAAACTACTGTGAGTAAGGTCTGGGTACATGTACAGTGTATAATGAAACTACTGTGAGTAAGGTCTGGGCACATGTACAGTGTATAATGAAACTACTGTGAGTAAGGTCTGGGTACATGTACAGTGTATAATGAAACTACTGTGAGTAAGGTCTGGGCACATGTACAGTGTATAATGAAACTACTGTGAGTAAGGTCTGGGTACATGTACAGTGTATAATGAAACTACTGTGAGTAAGGTCTGGGCACATGTACAGTGTATAATGAAACTACTGTGAGTAAGGTCTGGGTACATGTACAGTGTATAATGAAACTACTGTGAGTAAGGTCTGGGCACATGTACAGTGTATAATGAAACTACTGTGAGTAAGGTCTGGGCACATGTACAGTGTATAATGAAACTACTGTGAGTAAGGTCTGGGCACATGTACAGTGTATAATGAAACTACTGTGAGTAAGGTCTGGGCACATGTACAGTGTATAATGAAACTACTGTGAGTAAGGTCTGGGTACATGTACAGTGTATAATGAAACTACTGTGAGTAAGGTCTGGGTACATGTACAGTGTATAATGAAACTACTGTGAGTAAGGTCTGGGTACATGTACAGTGTATAATGAAACTACTCTGAAAAAAAACTGATGATTGAAAAATACAAGTAAGGAAATTATGGCATTAAGTAAGCCAAATACCTCAAAAATGTAACATGACTAACAATGCAATTGCTCATATGGATATCAAAACACAAACTTAAAACAATTATTGTCTAAAAGCTTACTTGGTTTTAAGATGGTAATGATACCAAAATCATTTTGAAATTAACATAAGACCTTTTTGCTCTCTCTTTATGACAAAATGAAAACACTCATAGAATGTACAGTGTAAATAACACACACACACAAAATGTTAAAACATAATATTATACTTTAACAAAAAAATTGGCTGGGAAAAGGGAATGTTTATACAGTATGTTTCTGTTGACCATACGTACCTATGCATGTAGATACTTATGACATGATGTTTGGAAGAATGTCATTACATTATTGCTTTTAATAATATAATGCGCCTTGAGCACCAATTTGGTGGATACGTGCGCTATATAAATCCACATTATTATTTATTATTATCATTTGAGACTGATTAAAAGAGCCTTAAAGGGGTCTACACTATCAGTAATTACCTGAAAGAAATAGAGTAAATTAGTATCTAAAAAAACCTGACTTTGTTGTAAAATGGTATTGATACCAAGTTACTTCATCTGACTTGTTGATACCAAGTTACTTTATCTGACTTTTTCAAGAAAATATGAATACAAATACAAATGTGATATGGATGACTGGTTGTGATCCATATGTACATGTACATTAGAATGTATACAAATAAATCATTAATACATTTTCACTATTTTCTTTTATTAACAAAACGAGGGAATAAACTGGAAATTTCACAGGTTGGTTTAAATTCATCAAGTATGGATGATTTATTTATAGATATTTTACAAAATGTGGCCATTTAAAGAGAGTGTACAGCGCAATAAGTACATGTCATTTCCTGAATAGAAACTGTATGACTAGGAGTGAATTATTATCTTAATAATGATTTTAAGGTGGTAATGCTACACATGAAAAACCGTTTGGAAATTTAAGATAACTTTTTTTGGTCTGACTGTGTTAAACTTTTAGATGAAAATTAATTAATTTGATATTCTGTTAGTTATACAAAAGTGTTGAATCAACATTTTAAAGAGTTTGGTCAGTGACAACTCTTTATCAAGTTGGATTTAAATTTGAAAACTGTTGAATGAACATTGATAAAAGTAGACTTAACTTGACTCCTTGTTAATTCAACACTCTCTTTGAGTTGAATTTAACTTTATCAAGTGTTGTCACTCAACGAACTCTTATATGGTTGATTCAACACTTTAGTATTAAGAGTGTATCAAATGCTATATCTTCCCTTTAAGTTTTTCATTTCATTTATTTATTCATCATTATGTTTTGATATTAGTTAGGTAATTTATTTAGATTACCTAATTAATATGTTCCCTGTACGTTGGATGTGCGAATGTTCAAGTTCCTGTGTTTGTATCTAGAAAATAGATTAAGTAAATGTATTTTGAAAGAATGGATCATCTCTTTCACACAGTTACCAGCAAGCCGGATGAAGAACTAATTTCTTTTCGACCCCCAGGGGAAAAAATCTGGACAAAATGATCCAACAATCAAGGAATACCTCTTTTAATTAAAAGGACAGTGAGACCCACACTGGGAATGATTCAATTTGAGCGTAATTAAAACATAAAATAGCTCAAGGATTGATAGCAGATGTGTGAATCAAGAATGAGCATACAAGGCTGATGTCTATTGCTGTCCATGTTATTTTAAATACATGACTGACCTTTTCAGTTATGCTGCTTTGTACTTTTTTCAGTTAGGCCTAATGTACATTCATTCAAAAGTCATGTTTAAATGACTGTTAAAGAATACATTCAATGAATGCCTTTTTTGCACTGGAAACCTTTTTGATTATTCCACGGATTAACTGTCATAACCAACTACAGCTACATGTACAATGGCCAGGCTGTTTTCCTGTTAGTTTTTGTGAATATCGTAGGTATTCAGATAATTAATAATAATAATAATGTGTGGATTTATATAGCGCACGTATCCACCAACTAAGTGGTGCTCAAGGCGCATTATATTATTATCCCTGCTCATAAGGCTCATAAGGCTCATAAATCATTCCTGAAACCATCTCAGCTCCCTGGGGAGTATACAGCTCAATTGCTGCCATTTCTAGCGCATATAGAGCAAACCAACTCTGCCTTCACAGGTACCCATTTAACCCCTGGGTGGAGAGAAGCAATTATGATTAAGTGTCTTGCTCAAGGACACAAGTGTCACGGCCGTGATTCGAACCCACATTCTGTTGCTAACACCAGAACTTGAATCCGGTAAGCTAGACCGCTCGGCCACGACACCCCATGTGGTATGTAGGTGGTATGTAGCCCAAAAATAGCAAAATTTTCAGTATCCATAACGATCTTAAAGTTATATTTTTGATCCATGTTTGTAGTGGTCCTGACAAACTTTTATAAACACATTTCTCAAGCCTGATACAGGTAGTTCATTAATAATGAATGTAGAACAATATCTTGATACTGGTGAAGGACTGATTACTAATCTTTAAAGTGCTCAAACCTGACAACTGTTGAATAATAAATATAGGACGTATATCACAGAGTCTTTACGCAAACATAAGGAATACTAAACCCATTTTGCAGTAATGCCATACCATAAGACTGCTACAAGAACATAAATAATGAAGGTTCATGCGCAAAACCTGAACAAAGTCCAACCCAACTTTCATAAACTGTAATTTCAGTAACTTTGTTGTGACAACGTACATGTATAATACATTCAGTATTTAGTTTTTGTTTAAGCAGTTTGGTATTATGTGTGGGTAGATTTCTACATGTATGTGGGATGTCTCATTTGAAATTTTGTAACTTTAAAATATGCCATAAGCACTGAGCATCTATCTTTAAATATAGGTATATATCCTGTACATGTATATTCAATTGTAACTGATATTAAAAAAGGGGAACTAAACATTGGGATCCTTTTCAAGTTTTACCCGTTCATGAGGTAGCTGCAGTATGAGTTCAGAGCTGCCAACTCTTCCGGATTCTGCAGAAGACTTCCGTATTTGACAGTAATTTACTTACTTAAAATATATGCAAGGAGGCCTCTCCTTTTGGCACCAAAAGGAGAGGCCTCCTTGCATATATTTTAAGTAAGTAAATTACCGTCAAATACGGAAGTCTTCCGCAGAATCCGGAAGAGTTGGCAGCTCTGTGAGTTGTACATACTGTGTTGTAACACCATATTAAAGACACCATGGTGGTAAAACAAAATTAAGAATGAATTAGTGTTGAGACGGTTAACCGACCAAAACTGCACCATTTAGAAATTTGCAAACTGGCTAAACGAAACTAATATTTATAATTTAAAAAATTGTTAAAAATAATTTAAAAAAATAAAAAAATAAAAATCTTGGAACAATTTGCCACCCATTTTGTTGTTGCAGATTTTCTTTTTTGCTGCATTGGTTATCAAACAATCATTGCAGACAGTTTATTGATGCTTTTTGATTGAAAATGTACACATTGTTCCATTTGCCGACTACATATAGTTTATGTGGCTATCATCCGGTGCTGACTTTCAGTTAACTGTGAAAGTTTTGGTTAAACAGTTAGCAAACTAACCGGTCACTCCAAGCACTAGCATTAATATGATTATGTACATATAGTTATATCATCTGTCCAAATATGTCAAAAGTTATTAGCAATTTGTTGGTTAAAGTTTCTGTAACTGACATACATGTAGGCCTAACAGTAAACTGCACTTTGATGCTTGATCAGGCAATGGGCTGTTTATGTAGAAATGATTGCTGTCTAAATCCAGCATTTATAGAAAAAAACACTTGATTTATGAATAGTTTATTTTGATATGTGTCTGCAGTGTCAACTTGCTACATAAGATGAAATCAAGACCAAGACATTCCTTAGAAAGGATCAATCTTGTATTTCAGCAAATTAAAACCCAAGAAGTCTAACCCATGAGTATTGGCATGCTGACCTGTCCATTTCCAGAGCAAATCAAGCTCATAACAAAACCATGATAGTGAGTAGTCTATTCCCCCAAGCTTTCATTTGTCATAATAAATGTCATGTAGATTAGCCTAGATTGAGTTTGTTTAAATCCCTGGATGCCACCATCTCAGCATGAACCAGAACAAGAATGAGTGGGATGGTGGAATACAGACCTCTCTCATGCAGTAGATATATTGGATTCCCTCAAGGCAAAAGAATGGTTATAGCCATGAGAGTACTGATAATGATTTTACCAAAATAAAATCATCCAACCAAAGAATTATATAGCTCCTTATGTGGATGAACAGACTCAGACCTACATGATAATGACCTAGGGCTACAGTTACCACAACTATCCTACATGTAGTTACCTACATTAATTATGTAAGCACAAACTCAACTTAACCCTGTTCATGTGTTTTAGATGCTATTAATTAGAACTGTTTGGAAGTAATTCTTGCCGGTACATGTACATTCGTGAAGTCACAATCATTTACCATAGCTAAAGGCTGAATGACTATTGATATTCTGTTTATTGTATCAAAGAAAACTAAGATTGCCATGACCTGAGAACAAAAACCTAAAACTGCCTAAAAACCTACCCTGAAGCAGTGTAACATTAATGTGTCAAACAGACAGGTACAATCCCAAGAATGCTTGACTTATACAGAGCCCCCAGATCAACTCATGAAGGAGTATCTACCTAGGAGTCTCTCCAGTCCAATCAGAGATGCTGAACTCATGGTGTCAGAAATCAAAGTCACACCTTGGGTCTACAAGTGTCAACCCTCCTGCATTATTGTGTCATCAGGTGTGTGCAAGTCCATCACAAAACAACATACAGCCCTAACTCAAACTAGGCCAAACTGGCCATCATCTTGTACAATGAAGGATAACCTACTGTGAGTTAAATCAAGAGATTTTAATGTGCAATTCCACACACCACAAACAAACAAAAACTTTAAACAAATTTTGTTTTAAATAATAACAAAATATATAAATAAATAAATAGAATTCATAAATTCCCAAGGCAGTTTAGACAATCTGACTGAACAAAAATTAATTACGTGGGTTATCAAAATCAGAGCAGTGCATATATGTGCCAGCTGTTTTATTTAGCTGTCATGCAACGCGTGACGTGCATTTGAACCAATCAGAGTGACGAAGATTGTTTTGCATCACACTTACTCATGTTGTTTGAAAGCGTTTCATGTGTCCCCAAAACGTGAATTTGCCCATTTCTATTTGGCCTTATTCAACAAAAAATTCAATTTTTGTACATTTTGAAAACGAAATCGATATGGACATTTATTAATGGGAATAAAAGTTTTACACTTGTTCTTTACCGCAAGTTAATTACTGGTTTTGGGCATGGTCAAGGGCATATGGACCAAGCTCAATTGAAATGTTGTTTCATTTGCATGTACATGTTGTATTTTTTATTTTAATATTCCTTAAAGACGTTATCTAATTGTGTGTTGTTGTTTTTTAAGATGTTAATACATCACTATTAGTGAATGCTATTTAGTTTTTTGTTTAATTTGTAATTGTACTATGTTTTGTTGAAAATGACTGGAGATGTACGTGTAATAAATGAAGCTTTAAAAGCTAATAAAAATAAATAAGTAATTTCTTTTCCCTTTGAACAATGTTTAACAGCAATTATTCAAAGCAGACTGAGTATAATCGTCACTGTGATCCTTAATTAAATGAGTTAATGGTTTAGAAGAAATTCCATTTCAACTGGAGAGCCAAAAGGTGTGATGCAAATGTATCTTTAATTATTTGAACTAGTGGCCTACTAATAACATGCTTCATATACAAATATCATTAGACTATAGTCAGGGTGGAATTGGCACCTTGGACCTATTTGTTCTGACTGCTGAGTCTGTCAGATTCTGGCCAGGACATGATGAACTGTGGTGCAAGTGTCCTTGAGCAAGAGACTTAACACCTTCATCACCTCCATCACCTCTCTCTAGCTGAGAATAAATGACACTTGGGAGTGATGACTGAAATATTTTCTTGAGTTTGATAACCTCTTAGGCTTGCACCCCCTCAACAAATAAGCTTATTATTAGAAATCCCTTTCAACTGGCAAGCAATTAAAGGTGCGATACAAATGCATTTTACAATATAAAGCAACATTATATATAGTCTTTAAATTCAAATATAATGCAAAATAATGGTTTATTATTTAAAAAATGTTTCCTGCATCAAATAAAACAACCAAGTTGTCTTCATAAATTTGTGAGAAACGATCAAAAACAAAAGCTTTGATGTGTACTGTATGTTCATATATTTCCAGCAGCATAAATGCAAACGACAACAGGGCATCACTGCATTAAGACTGGCTCCATTTATTGCATGCATGTTGCATAGTTGAAGAGACATGGTACCAGGCTGCTTCCACGCGCATAGCGGAATACTGCTCACAACCTAACACGGCGAAACGTAAATGCAGGAATAGTGTACGCAATGTCCTTACAATCACCTGATTTATTGTACAACCTAAGTCATATGACTTAGTCTTTTCACCAATTACAGGAAACCAAGAAATTTTTCATGAGTAATATTTTCGTGACATGACATGTCACCCACTCAAGGCTTAACTCTAACCTTCCCAAATCCTCCAAAATCCTCTTTGCCAAAGTGAAGGATTTTGGAGGATTGAGGTTACATGCTACATGCTCTTTGCTAAAGTGAAGGATTTTGGAGGATTGAGGTTATTAGGCATATATGCCTTTCCATGGTACATGTACATCCATGTTTGTTGTAGTGATTGCAAGGTCAGTGCTTGGGTCAGTGGACACTGTTTATTGCTCCATGCATGCAGGGAGGGTCCCTGGCCATGTACATGTTTCACAGATTAGAAACACATGTGTGCATACATGTCATGTGCTTGCTTTACTACTGAAGGATTTTGGAGGATTCAGGTTATGTGTAAGCAAATGGGCCTCGGAAGTTAGGGTTAATGTTCCTTTAAACTTATGGATGTTGAATTCTAGTAATGGCTATAATTAGTTTACTTGGCATTTGACGGGATAGGTCCATTGAGCATCAGACTTATTTGCTCTGGTAGCCCAGTCTCACAGATTCTGAGTTTTGAATCCTAGTTATGATGACTTAATGGCTTGTGTTGGGACAGTAATACAGTTTCACTGTGTTCATATACACATGTAGAAACTTTTTTCTTGTCTCCCTTTAAAAAAAAATTCAACTGAAAGTTGGTAAAAACTGACCATTTTAAATCCATAAATCAATTATTGAACAAAGAAAACAATTAGTGATGTGAGATATAAACCTGCAAGCTCTGAATCAGTAATCAGTGCTCAACAAACTGATCGTACAGTACACATGTACAGTATGTATCCTTCCCAATGGTTGGCAGTCTTCCAAATTGTCAATATATCTTTGTTTTAGGGGCGCTAGTCTGAAGCCATGAAACCCATACATGATATGTACTCAGGGTTCACATCCTAAGTTATAATATTAAATTATTCAGTGGTATTATGGCAAAATACCATAATAGCATATTAGCTTCTCTCTACCTATATGTAGAAGTAAATAAGGATCCATGGCAGAAGAAAATCATAGAGGTAGAATTAAATTATAAATAATACATAACACTGTCTGTCTAATAATTAAAAGATGTCTAATAATTAGAAGATGTCTAATAATTAGAAGATGTCTAATAATTAGAAGATGTCTAATAATTAGAAGATGTCTAATAATTAGAAGATGTCTAATAATTAAAAGATGTCTAATAATTAGAAGATGTCTAATAATTAGAAGATGTCTAATAAATAAAAGATGTCTAATAATTAGAAGATGTCTAATAATTAGAAGATGTCTAATAATTAGAAGATGTCTAATAATTAGAAGATGTCTAATAATTAGAAGATGTCTAATAATTAGAAGATGTCTAAACATACATGTACGGCTGTTCATAACAAGAACATTTAAATAAAATCCACACTAAAAAATATACAAAACTGGAATTATTTTAAAATATTTTTTGCTAAATGCACAAACATTCTGATCACTATTATAGGGGTAGGGTGTAGGCAATATAGGATTTATGTCCAGACTGCAGGTACACTAAAGATTGTGAAAAAGGCTACCTTTCGCTATGCTAGGTACACTGTATACTCTACACAACATACAGTAACTAACTGCAAGTACATGTATTTACACACAGGTTCACGTTTCATGAAAAACAAGTACTTGTTCACAATGTATAATGCATTTTGAAAACTAATAAAAAGGCAGAAATTTCAAATCAATTCAGGCAATATTATTAACAATGAAATCTAAACACATATACAGGGTTAAAATGGGTACAGAGGAATATCAAATAATTATCCAAACAAAACAATTCACTTATTTAAAAAATAAAATGCTTAAATTAGAAAATGTTAACATTCACATACTGCGTACAGTATAGCATAACCCAAGTTGAAAGTTAAGCCTCAGTCACACATTCAGGATTTTTACTGCCGTCCTTGATAGGACCATTCCCGATTAAAATTTGTCAAAAGTCTGATCAAGATCCTGTGATTCGTGGCGGGAAATTCACAAATTTGTAAAAACATTTATTTAATCACGACAACAATCAGATATTGTTCAGGAAGCGTCGATTCAGCCGTTTCCAGCCGAATTGGTCCGATTCTCCCGTTCTCAATCCGACCTGATCCGATTTGTATCTTCAGCATCGTAAAAACGACCGAATCTGTCCCGACAGCGTCCGATTCTCCCGAATGCGATCCGACAGAGATCAGACAGTGACCGGACAGTGAACCGACGCTGACGGAAGACATCCGTTAGAAAACAGTTAGTCACGTGATAGTCCGGTCCTAAAGAATCGTGCGGCGATTCTCACTCCAAATCATGCCCGTTCATCACGACAGCGTCCCGATCCACAGGACACCGTCCAGACACCGTCAGACAACACAGGACATTGTTACGATTTTGATCCGATACAGCAGAATCTGTCACGACATAGTCATGATTGTAATCCGACTAGAACAAAATCGGCTGAGTTTCCCGAATGTTACGGACGCACCTACTGTCGGGAGTGCTTGGCCGACCTCTCTGGACCTTTCCCGATCCGTAGGACTCTGTTACGAACGTATACGACTGCGTTCAGACAATGATAGGACATTCCAGATCATTGAGGATAGTAATCCGACTTTTTCACTTTTCGTGTCGTAGCGCTGTCTGATCTCAAACGGGAGCCATAATCGGCACTGTGTGAACGCCGCATTAAGGATAATAATAAGATTACATGCAAATGTATGCAAATGTACACAAATACTCATTCCGTAGTTTTAGGGACCACACCCAAACCCCATGATAGATGTTATGAGGACCAACAACATTGTAGGGACAGACAGAAGTCCCCACAAACCTCTTTTAATCCCGTCTCAATGGGGAAATGTTGCCACAACACATGTGTTACATCACTTACACTGTATACATGTATATATTCACTCTGGAAACTACAGTATTTGAATAATGTATTATATCAAAAATACAAGGGTATAATTGTTTTACTCACTTAATATTATGAGGTCATGACAAAAGAACTGTTGGATGGGCTTAACTGGCTTTTAATTTTTTTAGGGGGGGCTAGGTTTTTGTTTGTTTGCTTGCTAGTCTCGCTAGCAGCCAGCAAATGATGTCATTCAAACATTTTTCATAGCAACATTTTTATGTAGAAATATTTGTGTCTGTATGTAATGCTAATTCTAAATTCATGAAGTGCCATGGTCGAGCGGTTTAGTGCATTGGATTTGTGTTCTGATGGCTGAGTCATCAGAATGTGGGTTCGAATCCCAACCGCAACCATGGTGCTTGTGTCCTTGAGCAAGACACTTTACCATAATTGCTTCTCTCCACCCAGGGGTAAATGAGTATCTGTGAAGGCAGAGTTGGTTGTTGTGTTTGATTAGCCCTATATGCGCTGTAATGGCAGCAATTGAGCTGTATACTCCCAGGGAGCTGAGATGGTTTCAGGAATGATTTATGAGCCTGATGAGCTGGGGTAATAATATAATGCGCCTTGAGCAACAGTTTGGTAGATACATGTGCTATATGAGTCTACATTATTATTATTATTATTATTATTAATATTATTATTATTATTATTATAGCGACTAGGCCTATGACGGGTACTCAGGTTTGAGGATACCTGACCTTTGAGTTCAATATCTGGTTACGTTTTACCAGTTCGGATACCCGAAACACACTTATTAAAATAATAATAAATGATTAATTCTGCTCTTTTTTTTTCTTTTTTTTGGTGTGTTAATATTATTTGTGTAATGAATATAACAGTGTCACAGTGTTAGGCCTATGCATTGCCCAAGCATGGCAGCACGGTTGAAATCCGGTTTTTTTTCCCCCCCATTTTTGTTTATGGGTACCCAGAAACCAGACCATTATGGCGGCCAGTACCTGGTTCCAAAATTACCCATGGATGCACAGCACTAATAACAACTCTTATATTCTGTGTTAGAAATTTGTGAAATTTATGTGGCTTTTTGCTATGCAATACAAGTGAAAAATCACTGTACTGAAACAAATGCCATGCATCTTTCGGTTTGCCACTGAAAAGGTGGACCATAGAGATTGTTAATCACAGCGTATGCAATTTATTGATGGCTTGTTCATTTCAGCATCTAAAAATACATAAATGGCAATGTGTAGCCTTGGAATAAATGTACAAGAATCAAATCACGTTCTTTTCAATACTGAATCAATCTCATTCCTTTCTATATTCACTACATTTTGAACAGATTGATGCTGTGACACATGATGCCACTTGTTCACATCTAGAGTGTCCTCTGTCTAACTGTAGAAAGCAACAGATGTATTGCTGTCAATCATAAAAGAGGAACTCTAGGCAAAAATTACAAATTTACATTCCCTCCCTTTTTTTAAAATTATGTCATAAGGCAACTATTAATCAAAACAAAATAAATTAATCCAACAGTAAAATACAAAATAAAATAGTCATTTTTCCGAACTCATTTTTGCCCATTTTGCCGAACTCATTTTTTAAAAAATGAACAAATTTGTTCAAACAAATAAACGTGATTCCTGCCTAACATGATATCAATTGAGTTTTGCATGATAGATTATTTAACAGTAGACACATTTCATCTTGAGAGAATCATTCACTAATAATAAATAATAATAATGTGTGGACTTACATATAGCGCACGTATCCACCAACTGAGTGGTGCTCAAGGCGTATTATATTATTACCCCTGCTCATAAGGCTCATAAGGCTCATAAATCATTCCTGAAACCATCTCAGCTCCCTGGGGAGTATACAGCTCAATTGCTGCCATTACAGCGCATATAGGGCTAATCAACCAACTCTGCCCTCACAGGTACCCATTTAACCCCTGGGTGGAGAGAAGCAATTATGGTTAAGTGTCTTGCTCAAGGACACAAGTGTCACGGCCGGGATTCGAACCCACATTCTGCTGCTAACACCAGAACTTGAGTCCGGTAAGTTAGACCGCTCGGCCACGACACTCCACTGCAAATTTATGACCCAAAAAACAATCACCTCGCATGCATTTGAACCCGACAATTCACAAGGTCATGGATAGATAGGGCATGGATAGATAGAACATGGATACATGTAGATAGGGCATGGATAGATAAGGGCATGGACAGATAGGGCATGGACAGATAGGGCATGGACAGATAGGGCATGGACAGATAGGGCATGGACAGATAGGGCATGGACAGATAGGGCATGGACAGATAGGGCATGGACAGATAGGGCATGGACAGATAGGGCATGGACAGATAGGGCATGGACAGATAGGGCATGGACAGATAGGGCATGGATAGATAGAACATGGATAGATAGGGCATGGATAGATAGGGCATGGATAGATAGGGCATGGACAGATAGGGCATGGACAGATAGGGCATGGACAGATAGGGCATGGACAGATAGGGCATGGACAGATAGGGCATGGATAGATAGGGCATGGATAGATAGAACATGGATAGATAGGGCATGGATAGATAGGGCATGGATAGATAGAACATGGATAGATAGGGCATGGATAGATAGGGCATGGATAGATAGATAGGGCATGCATAGATAGAAAATGGATAGATAGGGCATGGACAGATAGGGCATGGACAGATAGGGCATGGACAGATAGAACATGGACAGATAGAACATGGATAGATAGGGCATGGATAGATAGGGCATGGATAGATAGGGCATGGATAGATAGGGCATGGATAGATAGGGCATGGATAGATAGGGCATGGACAGATAGGGCATGGACAGATAGGGCATGGACAGATAGGGCATGGACAGATAGGGCATGGACAGATAGGGCATGGATAGATAGGGCATGGATAGATAGAACATGGATGATAGGGCATGGATAGATAGGGCATGGACAGATAGGGCATGGACAGATAGGGCATGGACAGATAGGGCATGGACAGATAGGGCATGGACAGATAGGGCATGGACAGATAGGGCATGGATAGATAGGGCATGGACAGATAGGGCATGGACAGATAGGGCATGGATAGATAGGGCATGGATAGATAGGGCATGGACAGATAGGGCATGGACAGATAGAGCATGGATAGATAGATAGGGCATACTTGTGGATAGATAGGGCATGGATAGATAGGGCATGGACAGATAGGGCATGGACAGATAGGGCATGGATAGATAGAGCATGGATAGATAGGGCATGGATAGATAGGGCATGGATAGATAGGGCATGGATAGATAGGGCATGGATAGATAGGGCATGGACAGATAGGGCATGGACAGATAGAGCATGGATAGATAGATAGGGCATACTTGTGGATAGATAGGGCATGGATAGATAGGGCATGGATAGATAGAACATGGATAGATAGGGCATGGATAGATAGGGCATGGATAGATAGGGCATGGATAGATAGGGCATGGATAGATAGGGCATGGATAGATAGGGCATGGATAGATAGGGCATGGATAGATAGGGCATGGACAGATAGGGCATGGACAGATAGAGCATGGATAGATAGATAGGGCATACTTGTGGATAGATAGGGCATGGATAGATAGAACATGGATAGATAGGGCATGGATAGATAGGGCATGGATAGATAGGGCATGGATAGATAGGGCATGGATAGATAGGGCATGGACAGATAGGGCATGGACAGATAGGGCATGGACAGATAGGGCATGGACAGATAGGGCATGGACAGATAGGGCATGGACAGATAGGGCATGGATAGATAGGGCATGGACAGATAGGGCATGGACAGATAGGGCATGGATAGATAGGGCATGGATAGATAGGGCATGGATAGATAGGGCATGGACAGATAGGGCATGGACAGATAGAGCATGGATAGATAGATAGGGCATACTTGTGGATAGATAGGGCATGGATAGATAGGGCATGGACAGATAGGGCATGGACAGATAGGGCATGGATAGATAGGGCATGGATAGATAGGGCATGGATAGATAGGGCATGGATAGATAGGGCATGGATAGATAGGGCATGGACAGATAGGGCATGGACAGATAGAGCATGGATAGATAGATAGGGCATACTTGTGGATAGATAGGGCATGGATAGATAGGGCATGGATAGATAGAACATGGATAGATAGGGCATGGATAGATAGGGCATGGATAGATAGGGCATGGATAGATAGGGCATGGATAGATAGGGCATGGATAGATAGGGCATGGATAGATAGGGCATGGATAGATAGGGCATGGACAGATAGGGCATGGACAGATAGAGCATGGATAGATAGATAGGGCATACTTGTGGATAGATAGGGCATGGATAGATAGAACATGGATAGATAGGGCATGGATAGATAGGGCATGGATAGATAGGGCATGGATAGATAGGGCATGGATAGATAGGGCATGGATAGATAGGGCATGGACAGATAGGGCATGGACAGATAGAGCATGGATAGATAGATAGGGCATACTTGTGGATAGATAGGGCATGGATAGATAGGGCATGGATAGATAGAACATGGATAGATAGGGCATGGATAGATAGGGCATGGATAGATAGAACATGGATAGATAGGGCATGGGTAGATAGGGCATGCATAGATAGAAAATGGATAGATAGGGCATGGATAGATAGGGCATGGATAGATAGGGCATGGACAGATAGGGCATGGACAGATAGGGTATGGACAGATAGGGCATGGACAGATAGGGCATGGACAGATAGGGCATGGATAGATAGGGCATGGATAGATAGGGCATGGATAGATAGGGCATGGATAGATAGAACATGGATAGATAGGGCATGGATAGATAGAACATGGATAGATAGGGCATGGATAGATAGGGCATGGATAGATAGAACATGGATAGATAGGGCATGGATAGATAGGGCATGGATAGATAGATAGGGCATACTTGTGGATAGATAGGGCATGGATAGTAGGGCACGGATAGATAGAACATGGCTTCGTATTCTTGCAGGATTAAGACATAAATGAGGTTATGTTTCAAGTTTGCAACACTTATTTTGGAGGGAAAGAGGAACTGGGGTTCAAATAGGTTGCATTCATCTAGAAAGGTGAGGGGATGCATGGTTGAGCTAAATTAATGGGTGTGAGCAAAACTATGTATGTAAATTACATGCAATCTAGGGATGATATTGCTTTACAAAAGGGAAGGGATGGAGTTTGAATCACAATTTTGTTAACAAAGCAATTATTACTAATCAGTTATTATAAATCTAATCTGCCAAAAGGGTGTTGCAATATTGCTACCTTGGCATTCATTTTTCACTTGATATGAACTCCATTGATGTGACATTGACACTCAGGTTTGGCTGCACAGTTCTTTTATTTATTGTGTTGTGTATTACAATGTATAGTGTACTGTATGTGTAATTCATTGTAAACACTGTGATTTAGTTATACTAAAAAGAGCGTATTTAAATGCTACTTATTATTATTATTTTTGAAATCCACCCATCTGAGTTTAAAGGAAATAATGCAACAAAATCCCCAGTTACAGCACTTTCTCAATTACTTTTAAATGGTTCCCAAAAAGGATGCCACTTAAACTGAAAACATCCAACAAATTGGTTAACCACTAGAGTGAGGACTGAAGGTTGTGTATGTTTTATGCTAAAGATCCTTGTCTTAACCCTAACCCCTTGGGTATTTTTACTAGAAAGTATCCTGAATCCACCAAAATCCACCAATTTTGTCACACACAAAATGCTGGTGTCCTGAATCCATCAGAATCCGCCAGTGTAGATATTGGACATATCCTGAATCTGCCAAAATCCACCACTAAATTTTTGGTGGATTTTGGCAGATTCAGGATACCATGCTCACATGAAAATTTGTATAGTATGTTGCTGCATAGAATCCATCAAAATCTAACATATACAGTACATGTAACTATAATCCATCAACCAACATGACCAAGCAGTTAAAAACTATTGAAATCCTGAATCCATCAAAATCCGCCACATGCTCAATGTGGAGGTATCCTGAATCCACCAAAATCTTCCAATACAGGGGGATGGATTTTGATGGAGTCAGGGTGGTTAGGGTTAAAACCATTTTACACTACTGGTAGATTTGAAAAACATTCATGATTCCATTTGAACATAAAAGTTGATGATGGTATCAAACATTCCTTAAAACCTCAAGGAGCTATCATTTGAATAAAATTAGCAAATATTTTTCAAAATTAACATCTGTCAATGGAAGACAGAAATTCCATGTTAGAATGAATACAACAAATCTTAAATACTATTTTCTTGTTAATGACACTGAAATAAGCTAAACTTTCACATGTTAGTTTCTCATGTCTTGATGCATTTACATACATGACCAAGAGTATACTGTATGAGTTTAATGAATGAACTGGCATGTTTGTAAATTTTGATATTTTCCCCTTCAGTACAATAATCCTTGATAACAGTCCATCAAGGAACTTGCTGTTTGTTCAAACTTGAAATAATAATGATAATGTACATGTAGATATCTGCATTGTACAGTGGCTTCAACTTAACATTGACACGAAAGCATTATGTAGAAAATTTTCACAAAAATAGTATACCCCTAGTTTCTCCAAGGTCACCCCAAAAGATTTGAGGAACTTAAAATAACCTTAAAAGTACACACGATATCACCATTGTTGGGCACAATTAGGCGCTGGAAAGAGATTTACATGTAGTATACATGTACGTGCCAAGCAACATGTAATGATGTATCAAATTAATACAAATGAATACACAAAAAACTATATATTTTTACATCCTTCTCGTAAACAACACAACGTAATGATTTGAACATTTAACATGTTGGTTGTTTAATGTATATTTCTTCATTCAAAGAGAGTGAACACACGCTCAGTATTTACCAATGTTGTACCTTCCTTTTAACCAATATAAATCATGGTTCGTACACTTTTTTACTTAGATAATTCCATGACTTTCCATGACCTTTACAACAAGTATTCCATGACTTTTCCATGACTTTTCGATTCGCGGCCAACATTAACAATGCGAATCTAAGTAGATTCGCATAACACCAGTGTTCTAGCCAGGCATGCCCGATATACGCTATAAAAAATACCGATACGCTATCGATACGCTATAATTTTATTCCATGGTGAAAAAAAAAACACCCCAAAATTTCCTTTGTTCAGTTCGAGAACTAATTGTGAACAACAATAATTTGTTGCCAGTGAGGGATTTATTTCATCTTGAAGGAAGCTTTATTGATACATTTTAATTGGCCGGCAACTTTGTTTCTTTTCAAGAGAGAATGTTTTTGATGCACCGCATTTGCAACTATGCGCCCTGCGCGATCTATTTATAAGCATTCAACGTTAAGCGACACTGGTTCCGCTACCACTCTGCTTAGGCAAAACCAGATGAGCGGGTACCGCGTGCCAGGCAGAGTGGGACCCACGCGTGTTTAGTTTATAATAGCTTGTAAACCAGCCAAGAACCAGGTCCCAGAGGTTATTGTCTCTTGGTCTGGGAGTGTAAAACCACAACCTGTCAGTCATTGTCAAGTGAACAATAGCCCCAACTCTTGTCTTGGCTCTAATCCCAAATTGATACATTCAACATTCCAAAGTCGGCAGACATTTCTTTGATGTGAACTTGTGACCCAGAAATTGTGTCTTTTTGGTTGCCGGTTGTCTTGTTTCTTTTTCTTTTAAAACCAGTTTGCGTTGGGAATAAAAAAGTTTTTCTGGGCCCCTGTGCGGGTTTCTTTTTCACACACAAACACGTTTTTTTTTTTGCGTGATTTTTTTTTTGGTTACGTCAATGAAACTAAAACGAGACACCCCCATTTAGCTTATTAGCAGATAAATTGGCGAGTTTTCCATGGGAATTATAGCCAGGAGGGCTTATTTGGTGTTGCGTCTTTAGAAGTCCACCGAGCCCTCGAAAGAATTCTTCGTCGTATTTACACGTCAACCGAGCATGGAGGAAGGATTCCTTCCCATTATCCGAGTGGCGTGGTACCGAGTAACAATGGGACAATGGTGCACGGTAATTGGTCTATAGAAATCTTAGTACACCGCAGCTTTACAGATTTCAATGGAGACAAAGACAAAGGTGTGGACAGGTTTACGAGTGACCCCGCACAACCACCCATGTGAAGCGAGCGCGTTTACATGGCCCCCGCTCTTGTGACGAACAAGTGTTGCACAATAACAGGTCAACCGAAGCACGAGCTCTGCCAAAATGGCGTGTTTTCACGTCACCCGAAAGGACAATGGAAGCTTCCACAGCGTGTGGTCACGTCTTCTGTGCACGTCACTTTACGCACGTGGCTCGTTATCACGTCAACCGGGCATGCATACAAATATTCCCGAGTTTCCTATGGCGTGTTTAGACGCTCTCCGATCCGTGGTGCGAAAAAAAACGCGAACTGGTTTTAATAAGTCTTAAAATTCCATGACTTTCCATGACTTTTAAAGAAGTTCACCCTTTTCCATGACTTTCAAGGCCTGGAAAATGCAAAAGCAAAATTCCCTGACTTTCCAGGTTTTCCATGACCCGTACGAACCCTGTAAATAGGAAAAAAAACAATTGTTTTTGGGAAAAAAAACAGTACACATGAACGATGTGATTGTACATCAATACATTAATTTTAAATGGTCTTGGCAAGGCATGCACATATACATAATGTACACCCTATATCACCCAACTGTGTGCCCAAATAAGATATTGTGTATGACATAAAACACAATAAAGGGGGCCACTTTGCATCCGTCACGTTAGCAGTTTTTCCAGTGGTTGTTATTTATTTTTAAGTACCTGAAACCGACCAAAAAATGTTTCAACATGTGAATGGACATGCAGGCTTATACTAGAAGTAATTTGAGTTGATTTATTTTATTTTTTTATTTTTTTATTAATTTTTTTTACCCTCAAATTTCCATAAAAATTGGATGGAAAAAGGTACCTCACTTTTCCGTCCATTTGTCGATGGAAATTTTAGGGTAATTAAAAAAAACAATAGCAATAATCAACTCAAATTATCTTTAGGATAAGCATGCATGTCTATTCAAATGTTGAAATTCTTTTTGGGTGGTTTCAGATAACAAATTACAACCATTAGTAAAACTGCTAACATGACGGTAGGAAAGTGGCCCCCTTTATTGTGTTTTATGTCGTATCTTTTTGTACTACATGTAGCTAGCTAGCTGTGGTGAAAAGTCTTCCACATGAAGTACCGTTTCCTTAGATTCGCTGCACTGCGATAATAATACATGTAAGTCCACTTGATAAAGATCACAGTCAGACATGTAACTAACACTACTTACTATTAAAGGGAGATGGATTATCAGTCCACAAATCATTCTAACGATAAGGTGTGGAGGAAAGCTGGGTTAGAGAAACACACTGCAGTATATTAAAACAAAAATAACAACATGGATGTCACCATGCACTTCAAAAGTATAAAATTTACCTTACTTACACATACACTGTACATTTACTGTATTGATCAAAAGCCACTGTTATTCCACTCAAGTGTCAAGAAACTATGTTCCATATACCGTATGCATTTCATCTAGCTGCATTAGTTTTTTGTTTTGTTTTTTTACAATGCGTAAGTAAGGCATATATCATCTAAGGTGTTAACAACTGACTATAGGAAGATATATAATTGGAATATTAATTATGCATCAATAACAATGTTAATTATGTTTTATATATAGTACCTTTATCCTCGCCAGATGCTATGGAGATAGCAATGGGGGAGAAAAAAAAACAGTGGGAAAAAAATGTGGAAGAAATCAATAAATCAATGTGTCATATGACAATGAGTGGGCCAATAGAATATAACATTACCTTTCTTGTAAGTATTCACACGGGATGTTCTACGAAATATATTTAGGATCACCATGGCTTGTCTGGACACAACTCTATCAGACTGAGTCTTGTGCCCAAAGAGACTGGTGCCATGATGTGGTAACTTATTTTACATTGGTCTTTTATGCCTTAGGGGCACTATGCAATGATGGCTGTAGAACAAAATATACATCATTATCATCATACTCAATCAAAGCAAATACGGAATAAAACATGTTTTTATTTAAAACATCAATTTGCAAAATGTTGCTATAACTTTTTTGACCAATCACTGTGATTACTACCTGTACCTGCACAGGATACATTTTAAAGGCAGGCAAGGAATTAAATTTTTGAGGGGCAAGGCCACTTTTCCTGAGTGAAGGGGACTTCCTTCCGAATATCACAATGTCTATGGGAACATTTGTAAGGGACACCAAGGCCAAGACCAGGGCAATGGAGACAGTGGCCTCTGTAGCCTCCTGAAATTACAGACCATTTTCTAAATGCTTACTTGGTTTTAAGATGGTTATGGTAGTGGTACCAAACATCCTGAGAAGTTATCCATCTAACATGTCATTTTCAAGGAAACATTAATACAAATGCAAAATGAGGAATGGATTACTGGCCAGTGATCCATTTTAACAGAATGTACATTGTAATCTGAATGTAATTTAAAAAAAAAATTCTCTGACACAAGAGAAACTTTCTGAAACTTTCACAGGTTTGTTTCTATACATTGCCTTTTCTTGGATGCATTTTATGTACACTTGAACAAAAAATGTACACTGCTGTAAAGCGACAATATATTATCACAATCAACAGGGCATGGAATCAGAATGCTAGTTTTAGATTAACTCAGTGACTGAAAATAATACACATGATAATGTCATATTACCGTTGTTGAGACTGCATAAATCAGCTAGTAATTTTCAGTCACTGTGTTCATCTTAAACTAAGACATCAATTCCATGCCCTGTTGAAAGACTGCTCTGATCGTGACGATATTGCCCCTTAAAGTTGAACACAATAAGTCAAAGCTTAGGTCACATCAGAATGTTGTTTTCACATTATGTATACATGCAGTGTTCAGTGATCAAGTTGAAGGTCGTATTTGAAATGAGCTGGATGTTGACTGTGGCAAAGAAGGGAAATGAAAGTATTTTGAGTTCACTTCATGCTTGGGGGTTATTCATAATGTTTTTCCTGTGGTGTGGAACCCTGAAAATAATCAAACTAGATTTCCTAAATTTCCAATTCCATCCTCATCCTACCCATGCAACCCCTCACTGAAATTTCATTTACATGTAATGAAATCTTAAGCTTCAGAAATACTGTGCACGGAACCCAAAAATACACATGAACAAATAATAAAATTATGATTACAAACAAACATTAAAAATGATAAAAGGTTCTTTACAAAGAGTCTGAGGAACTTAACACTACTCTAAATAAATGTACAAGGGTGCTGTAGTCATTTAGCTTTTCAGCTACTAATTCAATTACACTACTGACAAAATCAATATACATACATGTACATATTTTCAAAAACAAAACAATTATTTCATTTTTGTCAAGATGATTTAATTTCTGGCAGTTTGAATATTGCTGGGGAATAATACCAATGAATAAGTTCTCTCTCCTTGCACAATAAACAATACACAATTATATTTGGATTGAAAGTACATGTACGTGACAGCTGAATGAACTCCCAGGACACGCATATACATGCAACACAAATATTAACAAATTGTTTTTGTCAACCGCAAGCATATGACATCACATTATGATGTCACTTCCTGTTCAGGTCATCCCTACCAACCCCAATGTCAATGTGGTGAGAGGAGCTACTATTAAGGCACCTGCAGAACAATTACATAATCCTGCTAATACATGTACATGTATGTCACAGTCAGCTCGTTTCTTTCACATTCCAGGAAACGGAAGCTCAAGATGATGGTGAATCTTTAAGCCAATTTCCTTACCAAGGTCATTCATGTGTTTTGTTGTCTTCTATATCGATCTGCTCAATTCGATCCGTGCATAGCAATTGAAGCTGCATGTTTTAGATATTCTTGATTGATACATGTAGGTTAACCATAGTGCCTCATGTTACGCATATATTCATTGATAGGCGTACAGTTTGATAGGCATACAGAGCATTGTCTGTAAAGCCGTGTTCGCACTGGACTTTTTTTGGTAAATCTTACCGAGACGATGGGTACTTCTCCCATTTTAAGTCCAGTGCGGACAGCCTGGGACATTTTCCTCTCGGTTACTTTTCCTGAGTCCAGCGGTTACTTTTACTGGCCAACTGCTGCCCAGGAAAACTAACCAGGTAACTTTTCCCGAGATGATAAGTCCAGTGCGGACAGTGCGAGTCGGTAAAAGCGGCTCAGGAAAGCGTACATCCGGCCCGAGCGCAAGGTCGTGCTACACAGGGTCACCACGCATGCGCTTTGCATTGTTTCACCGCGCGGTGGGGGCGGGCCGGGCGCATTTAATGCATGTGCATGTGTAGCAAGTTTTCTGTGCGTTGTTGGGTCAATCGGGTCAACGTACATGTAGAAAGGTCATGCAAAGTGCCCTCATGAGTCATTATACTGACAGCTCGGTTACTTCTACCACGGTCTCGGTAAAATTTTCCCGTGTCGAAAGTCCAAGTGCAGACAGAGGTTACATTTGACCATTTTTCATTTTACCATCGTCTCGGTAAAACCTTCCCCC
Source organism: Zoroaster sp. YZ-2022 (assembly GCA_029582265.1). Lineage (NCBI taxonomy): Eukaryota > Metazoa > Echinodermata > Asteroidea > Forcipulatida > Zoroasteridae > Zoroaster > Zoroaster sp. YZ-2022. Next base: position 27,985,150 of record CM055834.1, on the reverse strand, counting down.
AAAAAAGTCCAGTGCGAACACGGCTTAAGAAGTACGTAGACTCAGAGTAAAGAGTAAAGCTAAATACGTGTATACTTGTAAGTGCAACAATCACTCACAAAATGCCCTGATAGATGATGTGTAACCAGCAGAGGACAAGAAACTGCAGTGTGTTTGCAGTTAGAGTGCGCTGATCACTATTATTATATGTATGCGCCAGTGATTCAACTTTTGACTACCCAATTAACCTTATGGGTACTTGGTAAAGATGCATTTTAACATAAATGCTGAGATACTTGGAAAACATTGATAATTACCTTTGCTATGCATACATGTACATGTGCATGTACATGTACAATATTGTACAATGTACATGTACAATATTGGTAAACCAAACTATACATAGGTTAATTGGTAAACCTTGTTAAAAATATTGAGTACCTGATATACCATTTTGATACATATTAAACCAGGTTCATGTGCCGACTGTTGATATGGGTGATAATTTTAAACGTATCAATTAAACTGGGTACCCAAAAGTAAAAATAAAAATGGTATCCAATCATGGGATGGTAGTATTCTGTCTCTTCTCTTCTCGTTAGTTACATTTAACTATGCTTGAAAATGATTCTAACATTTTCCGAATGCAGTTTTTAGTGCAAAAGCAGCAATTTGTACAGACTTGGAAATTGGGGAAAAAAAATTGTAAAAGAATATACATGTAAGGATAATAATTTTGAAAATACAAATATATATACACATAGGACTGGATGACGTTCAGGGATTTTGCCTTTTTTTAATCATCCCCCTACCTTTGATAACAAAGCTTCTGTATTTAATAAAACAGCTGTGCCTTCTACAGAAATTTCCCAAAAGACCCTGCAAACAGAGTGGTCTTGTTTGATTTAAATTTTTGTGGAGTTCACTCTCTCAAACAGATGTATGCATATTATGTAGATACATATAACAACTCTTAATGTATGATCCTTGATGCAGTACTAAGCACTTTTGAATTATTACATAAACCATAAAGCAACAGTATGAAAATGTGGTGTGTTTTTTTACATCTTGTACCCATATTTTGGGTTATTTTAACTGCAATTATCTTTTCCATCCAAAATAAAAAGTTATTTTCCTTTAAAATTATTTTCAGATGTATGCCTTATGACAGGGCCCACCATAAATTAATTTTGGGACTTAATCATTGTGAAACAATCTTCAGAAATTTTGCTGTGTCATTTACATGTTTCTATGGCATATTTGAGGATAAATGATTGTTTACACATTTGTGACATTGTCACGTGACTTAGAAATCATCATACATGTAGCTGGTGTACAAAAACATCTGCCACGTATTTTTACAAAATTAGCCTGCGAGAGTCTACCACACTAAATCCATTCGGGTGTGAAAACACTATCTTTGACCAAAGCACAAAATGATGTTGTGATTTACAATCAGACTTATCCCGATATTGGAAACGGAATCAAATTCCCTTCCAGGTACATCTCAAGAATCAGAAGGACAAAAAGGGGATGTTCAAATCGAGGGGAGATGATTAGCCGTTGGCGGGCAGTAACTGCTTCGTTCAAAACGGCTCTTCTTGAACCCAATTTCCTGTTGTTGCTTGACACGGCTGAAGTTAAGGCGAGGAATATCGGCTGTTGTTCTGCCGGAGGGGGTAACAGGATCCTGAATATATGCATCTTTGTAAATGTTTCTCCTGGTGGCTGATGCAAATAGACACTATAATTAAATTTTTGTTCACAAACCTAATCATGAAAAAAAAATCTCCAATGTTGCTGGCATGTGTATCCTAAGGGTGTGTTTTTCATTTTTCCTTATAAGGAAAAACTCATTATTTTCTAATTTTTCCGCTGTCTTTTCAAATCCAGTTTTCATCTCCCATTATTAGCATTCTGTAATGATAATAATATTCCCCTGAAGGCTTAATATTTGTTTCCACAGACATTATTTATTGTTGAATAACAGCTGCATTTGAGGATCCAACATCTTATATCTGCCTGTGCTTAACGTCGAGTTTTGTCAAGTTTAATGGAACAATTCTGATGTCCTAGTTCATTTCATGGCCTAACCCTTATTGACTGCTCAGCAGGGATAGGAATCTAGCCCCTGGTGGGATCTCCAACATGATCGCACATCAATTCTGACTATTTTGGGGACAGTTACACTTTTAAAGGCAAGTGTAATTCAAAAATTACCAAATTGTCCAATTGTCATGGGAAACTAAATTGGTTTCAAGCTGATGATAATGGTATCAACCTTCCCAAGAAATCACTGTGTCTGGGAGAGCTATCACTTTTTAACAAAAGGGAAATGTTTAATTAAAGGGACAATATCGTCATGATGAACAGGGCATGGAATCGGAGTGTTAGTTTTAGATTAATTCAAAAAATAAAACCCCACATAATAAGGTCATATTACTGTTGCTGCTGCATTAATGAGCCAGTATTTTTCAGTCACTGTACATGTGTGTACATGTGTTCATCTTAAACTAGTACACCAATTCCATGCCCTGTTGAAAGTCTGCTCTGACCGTGACAATACCGTCCCTTTAAGGACAGAGTACTCTTTCCTTAATTATACATTAGAATGAACACAAACAATCCAAAAGCGTATTCACTATTTCTAATTAATGACACAACATAATTAAGCTGTATCTTAATGTACAATGTATATCTTGTTTCAAAGAGAGTAAGCATACTTGTAGAAACAATTTTGCCATCATAACCAATGCTGTACATGTACCTTCCCTTTAAAGACTGTAACCTATGCCGGGTGCCATGGCTGAGCGGTTAAGTACATTGGACTCAAGTTCTGATGGCTGTATCATCAGAATGTGGGTTCGAAACCTGGCAGCGACCGTGGTACTTGTGTCCTTGAGCAAGACACTTTACTGTAATTGCTTCTCTCCACCCAGGTGTATAAATGGGTACCTGTGAGGGTAGAGATGGTTATTGTGTTTGATTAGCCCTGTAGCGCCAAAAGGTTGCACATTGGCTGTATACTCCCCAGGGAGCTGAGAAAGATTATAGGAATGATATTGGCCCAGTGACCAGGAGCCGATTTCACTAACGCTTTACGATCATCGCAAACGCCGAAACCGATCGCTAAGTCTGAAATCCATCGCAACTTAGCGATGGATGTAAAAAATATATTTCACTAAACTTTAGCGATGAATTTACTCGCCATAAAAAAATTTTAGCGATGGAAATCCTGCGATGACTTGTTAGTGTCCATAAAGTATATGTTCATCGCATAAAATATGACAATTTCCATTTTCTTTCAGCTTAGTAACGTAGTTTTAGGCCTAACGTAATTATATTAAGATAGACCTAGATTTTGTTCGTAAAATATACCGTAAAATGGCGTTACATTTACTATATGTCAATAATACTAGCCCCATCACGCTGGACTCCCTCCACCTCTTGGCCCTATACAGTCATGAATGTTCACTAACGTTAAAGACTAACACTAGGCCAACCGGATTAACCATGATGTTAACCCGTACAATACTGTAAAAATACATGTAGGCTACGCACTAATGGCAAGTCTAGCTAGCTGGCTCGATGTTTAGACGTTTTATTGTCAGCTCGGAGACTCATTGTTCATAAAATTACACAAAAACGAGCCAGCACAAAATCGTTTTACTGTGTAATATGGGTAAGTGAACATTTGGGGGAGAAAATCTAAGGCAACAAAAGAGGCAAAAACTTAAAGAGAGTAACGTTAACGTTAACGTTAGTCTCATCGAAAAAAAAGCGGTGTGAGTCAAGCGTATTTGAATAATTTATTTGACAAAGGTTTATCATTATCGTCAACATTCTGAACGTAAAACTAGACACAACATAGATAGTCTTATGACTACACAATTAGCTTGTACAAATGTCATCACAATACACGAAGCCATCTTTTTCAGGGCTGATGCAAAGCCTGCTGCGAATGCGAGTCATGTCAAAGGTCATTACTTTCAGCCTCGTACAAAACATTTATTTTCTCTTTTATGTCATCGCAGCTGCGATGGCTTTAGTGAAACGCAAAATTAGAGCCATCGCAAGAGCGATGGATTTGAGGTTAGCGATCTCATCGCTAGTTAAATAGTGATGATCGCAAACGGGGACGTTAGTGAAATCGGCTCCAGGGGTAATAATATAAAGCGCATTGGGACATTATGTGAAATGCGCTATATAAGAATGGAACATTATTATTATTATTATTAACCTTAACTGTTCAAACAAAAGTGATGACATTGTGAACAGATATTGGAAACAAAATCAGCATGATACATCAACAGTTCCTGTCACACCGCGGGAGGGTGGATAATAAACGTTAATTTGTGACAGCCTTGTGAAACGATACCACTATCCTAGGCCGTGATCGCATTAGTAAATAATTGATTCAAGTTTAATATGGAGACTCACCCAGCTGTTTTGTAATTGACAGCAGACAATCACTTCACATCTCATCAGTTGGTGTAATTAAGGCTTAACATTTTGTGGCAAGCAACAATTTCTGATCATCTGCTTGAAAAACATCACAGGATTGATACGCATCCCTATGACTCCGACCCTTGGTGGGTCTCACTCAGCACCATGTGTCCAACTCCAGTCAGTTCGTTGAGATCACCCGAAGTCTCACTCTACAACCCAGTGACATCTTGGTTAGTTTTGATGTTGTCTCCCTTTTCACCAATGTCCCAACTGAAGAGACATGCCTCCTGGTGAAGGACAGACTCGAACAAGATCTTTCCCTTGATGATCGCACATCACTCACCCCTGACCAAATTCATGATCTGTTACTAACATGTATTTCTTCTAGTCGTTTCCAATTTCAGGGCAAGTTCTATGAGCAGACAGCTGGGACCTCCATGGGATCTCCTGAATACCCGGTCCTTGCTGACATTTTCATGGAAGAGTATGAAAACTCTTCCCTCAACACTGCTGACCTCCAACCGAACCTGTGGCTCCGCTATGTGGATGACACCTTTGTGGTTTGGCCACATGGCAGAGACACGCTACAGGACTTTCTACAACACCTCAATGAGCAACATACTAGCATCAAGTTCACCATGGTAGTAGAGGAAGAAGGCAAGATCTCGTTCCTCGATGTTGGCATTTCCAGGAACCCAGACGGGAAGCCCACCCACACAGACCGTTACCTGAACCAGCGCTCCTTCCATCACCCTAGCATCAAGTCATCGGTCAACCGTACCCTCGTACAATGCGCCTACAACCTATGTGACAAGGACAGTCTACCCAAGGAACTACGGCACATCAGGACTACCCTCCAGCGCAACGGCTACAATCCCAGCAAGATCAACACATCGAAGCCGGTTCCAAACTCCGACACAAGGGAAGCAATCTAACCTTTTCTACTTGTCTTCCCTATCTAGGCTCGACGTCACATAAACTTCAACGCATCCTCCGACAAGCAGGCATCCAAGTCTACCACTCAGCCCCCAGCAAACTCCAAGGACTTCTCCACACGCACAAGGATAAACCAGACCCCAGCAACAGAGCGGGAGTCTACCAGATCCCCTGTGAGTGTGGTAAGGTCTACATCAGCGAAACAGGGCGGAATCTTCCCATTAGACTGAAAGAACACCGAGCGCACGGCCGCAGAGGAGATTTTGAGAAGTCTGCCATCGTCAAGCACTCGCACATCAAGGACCACCAAATCGACTGGCAGGCAGCCCAAATCATCACACCCATCGACACATGGCACCCCAGACGCATCAGAGAGGCCATCGAGATTGTTAAACATGACACTGTGCCACAGGACATCGGCTTCTACATCAGCGATATTTGGCGACCACTACTACGGACCGAAGGATCTTCTATATCCAAAGTCCACAACCCACCCCAGACTGAGGGACATCCTACGGTATATCCTTAAGTTAACCATCCTCCTTCCCCCCGTGCTTGTCAACAACTGATTTGGTTCAGTGAGCACAGACTCCTTCCCCCAACACCTAGGATCCTAGTCTCAACAGTTCCCGCCTGCACGCCTCAACGAACTAATCCTCCAGCATCCTGTCACCGCGTAATCCTCCAGCAGCCTACTTAAGCAGCAGCATTCCCCAGAGTCCGGCATTCTCCTGAGGACGATCAGAGCACACTGATCAAAACGTCGAGTTGTACCTCCAGTTCTTTTCAGAACTAATTACTACTCAATTGAGAATTTCACATGGTGTCACCGCAATTAGTCTTACTTATCCTCCTCACCATGCAAGCTACAAGTTTTAACATAAAGACCCATTTACAAGTACAGGTGTACAATTCCTTTGATATCCTATAGGATACCATAAGATATCATATACGATTCCTACACTATATCCTATTGGATTCCATTCAGATCTTATTAGGTTCCTTTATGATACTATAATATATATAATATGATTCCTAAACTAAAATATTCCTTTGATATCCCATGATATCACATATTGTACATGTATAGTTCCTATAAGATACCATAAAGGGCCGGTCACACTGCAGCGATTACAAGTAACGATAACGAAAACGACGCAAAAGAATGCATTCTATTGGTTAAATTGTACCGCGCGGAATACGCGCACGCTTATTTAACCAATCGATGGCGTTCTCGTTCTCCTTACTCGTTATCGCTGCAGTGTGACCGGCCCTTAACTCCTAAACTATAAGATCCCATAGCATTCCATTGAGATCTTTAGTATACTTATAATCTTACAGTATCCTTTAGGACACTATAAGTACCGGTATCATATGATTCCTTAACGACAAGATTCCATAGGATTCCTTTGATATCCCATATGATTCATATAAGATACCATATGATACCATACGATTCCTAAACTATAAGATCCCATATGATTCCACATGATTCCCAAACTATAAGATATCATAAGATACATGGGCAATTCTCCATGGGAGAGGAAAAAAAATTCAAAATTTTTCATTAGCAATAGAGGAATATTTCATATTGATTCTAGACCAGAATTTCATAGGAAATCCAATCCAAGTGGTTACAATTTGAAAAACCTGTGTTTTCTGGGAGAAATAGGGATTTTTTGGGTAGTAAGTCTGAAAATGTGGAATTTTCGTTACAAAAATCAAATTTAATTCTCTTGAACATTGTGATTAGTGGAGGCCTTGAGCGAAAATAATTGTTTGCGTGTCTAGATAGCCTTTGTACCAAAGATTACTTTTGTATGTAAAAAAATTAAAATTATTTTTCATGTTCTCCAAAAATTTAAAAATAAAACATGAGAAAATCACACGTAATTCCGTTACCAAAATAATGCACAAAAGTAATTTTTGGGGCAAAGAAAATAAAAATAAAAATCACAACATTGATTTTTTCTAAATATACCCTACAAGTTTTATTTTAAAAATTCACTTTCGGACATTTGCTTAGTACTTTAATACACAGTAACGGAATTACGGTAACCATGGTTACGGATTTGCACTGCACTTATATTCAAGTTTTTACAATGACTTTTACTGTGACTTTTGACATCTTCTTTGAAATTTTTTTATTTAATGTTAATTAATAAATATTTTTCAATAAAAAATCTTTAAAAAAAACCACTATTACTTAAAAAATATGACACAATGTTTAGTTTGAATCCCAAAGTATGCTATTGTCCATGTATTTGTACAGTGTTTAGGGGCAGTACTTGTAGTAAACGCTCATTAATTTGGTTGGAAATTGTTAAGTTGGCATGATTTAATTGGATTATGTATGTTCAGGATATGTACTTGTGAGAACATTACTGCATATCATTAAAAAACACAAAATGCATACGCCTAAATGTAGAAATTCAGGATGGGCAGGCATGCACTTCAGGCCAGGTTGGGCAGGCATGCCCTTCAGGCCAGGATGAGCAGGCATGCACTTCAGGCCAGGATGGGCAGGCATGCACTTCAGGCCAGGTTGGGCAGGCATGCCCTTCAGGCCAGGATGGGCAGGCATGCACTTCAGGCCAGGATGGGCAGGCATGCACTTCAGGCCAGGATGGGCAGGCATGCACTTCAGGCCAGGATGGGCAGGCATGCACTTCAGGCCAGGATGGGCAGGCATGCACTTCAGGCCAGGTTGTTGGGCAGGCATGCCCTTCAGGCCAGGATGAGCAGGCATGCACTTCAGGCCAGGATGGGCAGGCATGCACTTCAGGCCAGGTTGGGCAGGCATGCCCTTCAGGCCAGGATAAACAGGCATGCACTTCAGGCCAGGATGGGCAGGCATGCACTTCAGGCCAGGTTGGGCAGGCATGCCCTTCAGGCCACGATGAGCAGGCATGCACTTCAGGCCAGGATGGGCAGGCATGCACTTCAGGCCAGGATATGGGCAGGCATGCACTTCAGGCCAGGATGGGCAGGCATGCACTTCAGGCCAGGATGGGCAGGCATGCACTTCAGGCCAGGATGGGCAGGCATGCACTTCAGGCCAGGATGGGCAGGCATGCACTTCAGGCCAGGTTGGGCAGGCATGCACTTCAGGCCAGGTTGGGCAGGCATGCACTTCAGGCCAGGTTGGGCAGGCATGCACTTCAGGCCAGGTTGGGCATACTTTTTGTAATATCTTCACTCCAATACCATGCCTGTATGATTTTTTTTTTTTTTTTACAATCTACAAAATTTCTTTGAATAAAGAGTAGTTTCGTTGAATGAAATAAATTTGTTGTGCATTTTGTGTCAAGTCCTTTTATTTACATGTACAAAACTTTACGCGTAGCACTATAACGTTAAAATGTAAGGTAACAGACTATTTTGGTGTGCGATTATTTGCGCATAAAACAGCGCTCACGTAGCTCTTTGTGCAATGATTTTGGTTAATGCACCTTGATGGGCGTAAACAAGCTACCCGGGTTTTATTGGCAACAACGCAGTGCAGTCGCAGAGTGCTGTAACGTGAATGCATTTTGTTATAATGCAAACGGTTGGTGTCAATGATCTCCCTGGTTTTCCGCGGTTTATACACATAAGCAATGCGTATAGTACATTGGTGACCAGCGTAGTTGCAACGTGAAAATGCGCATTCAACAGTGTCCCTGGTGTTCCGCGGTAAGCAGTGCATCTAGTAAGCAGTGCATCAATATGCAATGTACATACATTGCATATTGCATGAATATATTGCATATTGGCGACCAGCTAGCCCACCAGCACACAGTACTCATGAATATATATTTTGCTTGACGTTTTGCATGTGACGTGTTAAGGTCTTGATTGTTTATTTATCTGCCGATCCCGAAAACTTTATGAAAAAATAGTTTCACTTACACATGTAATTAAATAAACATTTTGCAGAATGTAAAACTTAAAATATGATTCTAAATAATAAAAAACTATGCCTATTTTTAGTCATCTTTTTTTAAAGAAATGTATTGATATGGGAAAAAGTTTTGTGGCATTAAGATAAATGTTTGGACGAGGTACAATAAACAGATGACAATATACAGATTTGCATTATTTGTGGCTTCATTGTTGTGCTTTATTTCTCGACTTAACTCATCAATCATAATATTTATAGTTAATAGGAAGTATTGAGAAGGTTCATTTTAAAACACTTAAAGGACATGTGTATCAAAATTCAGCCCCATAAAATGCAATGAAATAATTACAAACAAATAAAACTTGTAATTTCCATTATATACACATGTAATTTGAAAATGGCCTTTGTGCCCTTCAAGATGGCCTTGGTGCCCCAAGCATTTTTAAGACTTTTGAGGCCAACTGGCCGTGCCCCTTTGAAGCTTAAGCGTGAGGCCTGAGATTAGTTGTCTAGTATAAAACATATTTTCTAGGTGATGGGCAAATGTTGGCTGGATCATGAATGGACGTCATTCCGTTACCGGAGAATTGCCCACATGTATAAGATTTCTAAACTCATTCTGATGGGAATCCTATAAGATACCAAAAGATATGATTTCTGAACTACATGTACATGTATAAGATCCCACAGGATTCACTATAGAATAATATAGAAAACTATAAGATCCCATTCAATGTAGGATTCCTTCACATCTCATTAGTTGGTGTTATCGAGGCTTAACATTTTGTGGCAAACAGCAATTTCTGATCATCTGCTTGACAAAGTCTAATATTACAGGATTCATACACTGTATCATGTAAGATCCACTATGACTCCATAAACATACAATGTAGCTTCTATGGTACAACATCGATCACTTTGGATTCATTAGAGACTCCAGTTAATTTATGATACATGTACAGCGTATATCATATCCATGATTTTCTTCAATCCCCTATGATCTCATAAAACAATAAGATTCCATGATTCTGATTAAATATTATAAGATACAATGTACACAGTACCATAGGATTCCTTTGAGATCTACATGTTAAGGACATTTGTAATATTCCTCTGTGGTCTCTACATGTCCACTAATATTGGATTTCCTTTTATTTACATGTATTATAAAATCTCAAACAAACTTCCTTTGATGTCCCATATGATTCCTATAGGATACCACAAGATACCACACAATTCCTAAACTATAATATTCCATAGGACTCCTTTGATATCCCAATATGATTCCTATAAGATACATGTGTACCACACTTATATACCTAAATACACTGTACATGTATTATATGATTCCTAAACTAAACACCTCACAAAAAGAAAGTCCCCACCTGTATGTTTTAAAAATATTTTTAAATTTTAGAGACTTATGAGCATAAACATGATATGACGATTTAGCCTGATCATCGACACACATGTTGCAAGCAAGATTTGTGCGGATAACGTTGCGCATCAGTGCACACAACTCGGTTGATTGTGTGGGGGTACCTGTTCATTTCTCACAACTTTGCATTGTGGCTCAAAATAACGCCCCTGAACTCAAGCAAAATGGGTTATCCCTTTTGTCATCAGCTTTATTGACCAATACTTAAGACATAAGCAGCATGTTGGGTTTGTTCAGTAAGGGGTATAACCGCCACGTTTGTCGATTGCTGCCCGACACCTTCGGTGCATACTGTTTATGAGGCGACGGATGCGGACCTGGGCAATACCTTCCCATGCAAATGAACATTCCAATAATGAGGTCTTTAGTTTAAAAGTGCTCCAAGACATTATGTAACAGACAAATAAAGCTGATGACAAAAGGGATAACCCATTTTGCTCGAGTTCAGGGGCGTTATTTTGAGCCACAATGCAAAGTTGTGAGAAATGAACAGGTACCCCCACACAATCAACCGAGTTGTGTGCACTGATGCGCAACGTTATCCGCACAAATCTTGCTTGCAACATGTGTGTCGATGATCAGGCTAAATCGTCATATCATGTTTATGCTCATAAGTCTCTAAAATTTAAAAATATTTTTAAAACATACAGGTGGGGACTTTCTTTTTTTGAGGTGTTTATAAGATCACAAAATTATTCCATTGAGATCCTATTGGATTCCTGTACTAGTATAAGATACCATACATGTACAATTCCTAAACTATAATATCCCATGACTCGTTTAGTATCTCATATGATCCTTTAAGATACCATAAGATATAATACGATTCCTATGAACAATAAGATCTCCTAGGATTCCATACAATTCCTAAAATATAAGATCCCATATAATTCCACTGGATTCCTATAGGATACCATTATAACATACAAGGTCCCATACTATTCCTAAACTATAAGATCCTATAGGATTTCTTTGAAATCATAGACTTTAAAATATACAATTGCATTGTATGTTTAATGTTAGAATGTAAGTAAAGTAAGAATTTTATGTATTTTTATTTTGATTATTATTAAAACAAAAATATATCATTGATGTTAAAAAACATTGATATATCACATATATATTTAAATTAGGATCTTTGCACTGTGTCACATGAATACTGAACACCCATATTAATAAAACAAATTTGAATAACATTAAAGGGAAGATACATCATTGGTAATATTGGCAAAACTGCTTTTTAAGAATTCTTTACTAACTTTGAATCAAAATATACAAAACACAACCAATCTGCTGTAATTTCAGCTTGCTACATTGTGTTGTTTATGAGAAAACTGTGAAAATGCAATAATATTGTTTTTGTGGAATTAAGGAAATGGTACTCTTTACTAACTTCAAACAGGAAATTATTTCACTTTTCTTAAAAGTGACAGCACTTCGGACAAAGTATTTCTAGGGAAGATTTTGACATTACACCAGATAAATGTAGGTTTCAAATGACAATTTCACCATTTGGTTATAATTACCAACTCTATTATACATTTCCTTGAATGAGCTAGAATTGGACAAAATACAGGCTGTCATTATCAGTCTATGGCACAATGGATGAGCCTGTCACAATAATACCATATGGTATGGTAATGGGATGAAATATATGCTCCACTGGCTGGTCTTAGCAATGATTGATGAAGGTAGCATCTCATTAACTGCACAAATTATGAACGTTGCAAAAACATGTGTGACACAGAAACAAACAGACATCACAAACAGCCTGTGCAACCAAAGTTAACCAGTTCGCGTCGGGAATAAAAAAGATTTTCTGGGCCCCTGTGCGGGTTTCTTTTTCCCACACAAACACGTTTTTGTTTGCATGATTTTGTTTGGGTTACGTCAATGAAACTAAGACGGGACACCCACATTTAGCTTACTAGCATATAAATTGGCGAGTTTCCCTTGGGAATTATAGCCAGGAGGGCGTATTTCGTGTTGCGTCTTTAGAAGTCCACCGAGCCCTCTCAAGAATTCTTCATCGTATTTACACGTCATACGAGCATGGAGGAGGGATTTCTTCCTCCATTATCCGAGTGGCATGGTACCGAGTAACAATGGGACAATGGTGCACGGAAATTGGTCTATAGAAATCTTAGTATACCACAGCTTTACAGATTTCAACGGAGACAAAGAAAAAGGTGTGGAACAAGTTTACGAGTGCCCAAACCCCCCACCAACCACCAATGCGAGCGTGTTTACATGGCCCCCGCTATCGTGCCGAACAATTGTTGTGCAATAACACGTCGACCGAAGCATGAGCACTGCCAAAATGGCATGTTTTCACGTCACCCGAAAGGACAATGGAAGCTTCCACAGCATGTGGCCACATCTTCTGAGCATGGCACTTTACGCACGTGGCTCGTTATCACGTCAACCGAGCATGCATACAAATATTCCTATAAAGTTTCCTATGGCGTGTTTAGACGCTCTCCGATCCGCGGTGCAAAAAAAAATTGCATGTATACACGGCCTCCGACGCAAACTGGTTAAAAGTTGAACTTCCAATGCGCTGACTTTGCTGTATACATGTACTTTGCTGTGTACGTTGATGTAAACTTTGCTGTATACTTTTCTGTATACTTTGCTGTATACTTTTGCTGTATAATGTACTTTGCTGAATACTTTGCTGTATAATGTACTTTGCTGAATACTTTGCTGAATACTTTGCTGTATACATGTAATTTGCCGTATAGGGGGATTTCATGTACATTTAATATATAATATACTCACCGAATGGCAGTTCAAAGCGGGCATCAATGAGCACCTTGTGCCCAGTCGGGATCTTGGTGCCGTTTACCTGTCTGTTTTTTACCTCCACCTCGCGATCCAGTGAATGCCAATCCCCATCTCCCTCCTGTTAATGGCATAAAATAGAGACAGTAATATCGAGTGTGTGCACAGGCCGTAACAGCCAACCAAGCATGTGGTAGAGCAAGTAGTCTCACCTCCCTTGTACCATAACGGCAAAAAAAAAGCTGGGCTAGTTCAACTTGACACACAGGGATGTGAAGGTGATGGGGTTCCACTGCATGTGTTTACTAGAAGCTACATGTATTTGTAGATTGCCTGTCCAAGCATGATAAACAGCACGAACTTGTTTGTTACAACGCAGCAACAACAACCAAACTGTCAGATCAGTACAGTTCCTTAAATGTTGGTCCCCAGGTCCTGGATTTAGCAATCTACCATGCTGGCAACAACACAAACCTCATGTAAGTCTCACTTGTTTGGCCGAATCTTCCCAGCCAATGAAAACCTCACCACTTCTGTTAAATTTTGTTTCCGTACTGTAGTCCACCCACAAACCAAACAGACAAGCACAGATGCTTCCATTGCAGAGGATGTTAATTTATACAAGTCATCCAGGGCTTTTGTTTTTGATGTATAAAAAGCCAACTCAGTCGTTAACAAGTTACAGCAACTATGAGTGTTGATGTACCAGCAGGAATATACATTTTATTGGACTGTAACACTACCTGATCGACTGGCATGCACAAATACCATGTGGTAAAGACACCCAACCAAAGATTACTGTATATGTATGTCCATTGCATGAGGGTCATGCTGCTGGAACGATCAATCATCCGCATATTACCAAACATATAAAGGGATCAACATCATGTTGATGAATGCAGTGTGATAAGGGTGTATAACAATGAAAGCAGTGACTAGAAATTTAAAGATCACACTATATGTTTTCTTATTATACAATGTACAATTTTACAAAGGGCCACTTTTATTGAACTGCTTTAGGGCCCCAAAAAAGTTTCCCATTTCTGGTCATAGGTTGGCTTCATTTTTTATTGCCAACCAGTGAAATATGTAATACATGAACATGTCTACATGGTTATTGGAACCAACTTTCCCCTATGTGAAAAAGTTGTTTAAAACACAGCCTGACAGTATTTTGGACATCGTTTCATAGCACACAAAAAAACCGTTTACGATGTATTTGTATTTTAACATCATTGGCTGGTAGCCAATAACACCTGCTGAGCAAAATTGTTTGCAAAGCTTTTTTCTGCTCATTAACAGCTCTTTGAAATTTGTCCCTAGCAAAGTGAGGGTCAGCTGTACTTTATGAATAATAAAGGAAGGGAGATTATTACAGAACAATGTTTGTCCTTGTCAAACAATGTAGGCCTGGCAACTTCATGCCGCAATTCAATTGATTTTGTTATTACTTTTTTTTTTGTCCTCACCTGATTTGAATGCTTGATATTCCGCAGAGGAATCCATGATGTGCCGAGTAATGTATCCCATATTAGACCCTTAGTCCACAACTCAACCACTAGGCCACTGTCCAGACGGTTGGTTTCACTGTAGATATAAACAAAACAATACAGGATATCTTAAATAACTGTTGGGCAGTAGCTTGGATATGCGGAGATACCAATCTCAGATATATTTCAACAGTCTCACTGTCTGTCTACATGTATGTCTGTTTCTCTGTTTTCTATTATTTCATTGGCCCTGCAATTTCTTTCTGCATACATGTACATATGTACTGTATGTTTATTTTAATGCTACAGTTGAACATTTTTAAATAGCTCTGCCTATCCCTGGGTTTTCTTTTCACATCTGAAATAGCTGTCAACCTACCGTACATCACTATGAAAGCTCATGATTTTTAACGTATCAATTAGTGATTTAAAGGTAAGATGCCCATGGGGGTGGGGTTCTCCTGTGATAAAGTAGTGGTACATCAACTAGATTGTGTAACACATGTCATCTGTTAAAGGTCAGACACCCATTAAGGTACTACACCCAATTGGGGAGGGTTCTTACATAGCTTCTGTAAGGAAGTGGTACAGGTACATCAACCCATCTGACATGTTCTATCGACATGAGGAGTGCCATGGTCGAGCGGTTTAGTGCATCGGATTTGTGTTCTGATGGCTGAGTCATCAGAATGTGGGTTCGAATCCCAACCGCGACCAACTTTACCATAATTGCTTCTCTCCACCCAGGGGTTAAATGGGTACCTGTGAGGGCAGAGTTGGTTATTGTGTTTGATTAGTCCTATATGCGCTGTAGTGGCAGCAATTGAGCTGTATACTCCCCAGGGAGCTGAGATGGTTTCAGGAATGATTTATGAGCCTGATGAGCAGGGGTAATAATATAATGCGCCTTGAGCACCAGTTTGGTGGATACGTGCGCTATATAATGTAAGTCCACATTATTACTATTATTATTATTATGTAGTTATAAAAGGTTAGACACCTGGGTACTACACCGTAGTTTTGGAGGTTTCTTTTACATACACAGCTCCTATAAGTCAGTAAAAGGTCAGACACCCATTAAGTTACTACACCCAGTTCTGAGAGTTCTTCCATCTCCTGTAAGGCAGTGGTATTTGTGCATTTTGTACTTAACCCTTAGACTGCCGCCAACGTACTAGTACGTGGAAAAATTTCCGAATCCACATGCCACCAACGTACTAGTACGTTTTGTATATCACCCAATTTGTACTGCCCCCTACGGTAATAATTAGAACTATATCCTTCTGGCAGATGGGTTTTAGCGTAGATGATAACCAAGGTCATTCTGTAAAACCGGCTGTGATTGGCTAGTTTGTGAATTCTTTACTCTATTCAGCGAATCACAATCTTGTAAACAAAACTGCGTAACGTGGATTTTAAAAATGACGGCGCCCATGAAAAACAAGCGACATGAGCGAAATCGGATGACATTACGTGAAGTTTTGGACGAAATGGAGCATGATTCTGACTCTGATCTTGTTCATAGCGAATCGGAAAGTGAAGTGGACAGTGGGGATGAACTTGAGAGTGATTTTAGTGAGTATGATCCTGGTTTTCACGGCCAAAATGACAGTAATGATGGGGATGCCCTGGATACTGATGATAGCGATAGATCCAGGTCCCCTGTGAATAACCATGCTGCTCCTAATGTAGGCCTACTGCGGGGCCGTGGCCCTGGGCGTCCAGGTAGGGCTCGAGGGAGACCCAGGACTCGAGCCAGGGGCCGTGGGAGGGCTGCTGCTGCTGCCAATCGAGCCCAGGTTCATGCTGATGATGGCTGGATAATCGACAATTCTGTAATATTGTGAATATCGTGTAATATTGTGAAATTTAGTGAAAAATGGCGGCTAGAGGATACGGAATTATAATATAAAAGTGATGAAAATAATGCCAAATTATGAATAATATTCACCAAAGAGGAGAGGGGTAAACGCCAGTGATTGCAGAACTTAGGTTATTGAAACATAAACTGAAAGAAATGTTCAATTTTGTATTTTTAGGACAAGTGTCATGACAGAGCAACAGATAGCGAAACACGGAAAAACATGAATTTTCAGGTCTGGATGATGGAAAATGATATTTTGTTCAGAAAAATGTCACTATCCTGTTGCTTTTGAGAATTATAAGGCCTAGAGACTATAAATAAACAAGAAAAAAGACATACTGTGAATATTTGGACATGTTTTAT
This sequence comes from Zoroaster sp. YZ-2022, assembly GCA_029582265.1. NCBI lineage: Eukaryota > Metazoa > Echinodermata > Asteroidea > Forcipulatida > Zoroasteridae > Zoroaster > Zoroaster sp. YZ-2022. The sequence continues at coordinate 27,967,964 of CM055834.1, read as the reverse complement.
TGAATAAAATTAGCTTGATTTATACATGGTGTAATTTTGTGAAATTTTGTGAAAAATGGCCGCTGGAAGACCCGGAATTATTTACAAGTGGCTGGCAGTCTAAGGGTTAAACCCATCTGACATGTTCCACTTATGTATAAAAGGTCAGACACCCATTAACCCTAACTCCCTAGACAACAAAAGCAGTTGGAGGATTTTGAAAGATTTTTATTGTTCAGTAACAAATGCTTAGGGAGTTAGGGTTAAGGTACCTTGTACAACACCCAGTTGGGGAGGATGTTCATGCACTCTTCCTGTGAGTGTATACTGGTATATCAACCCATCTGACATGTACACATTTTTAAAGCTAAGGTTATGCAGACACCCATTCAAGCCGTCCTACTTTTGATACAATTTGCTAGTGGGTTGACTTGTCATTCATAATTTGCAAAGTGGGTTGACTTATTCATAATCAGACAACTGTAATTATAAGCACCATTTAGATACTATGTACAGGTAGCTCGCTGACATATACAGAACATTCATCATGAAAAATAGTCCATCATTAGCTGGGTTAATACCCAGTTGGGGTTAGGTTTTTAAATAGCTCATGGAAGGTTTACCAGTTTATCAACCCATGACACATTTAACAAAAATATATATCAACCCATCTGACACATTTAACAATAATATATATCAACCCATCTGACACATTTAACAATAATATATATCAACCCATCTGACACATTTAACAATAATATATATCAACCCATCTGACACATTTAACAATAATATATATAAACCCATCTGACACGTTTATCAATAATATATATCAACCCATCTGACACATTTAACAATAATATATATAAACCCATCTGACACGTTTATCAATAATATATATCAACCCATCTGACACATTTAACAATAATATATATCAACCCATCTGACACATTTAACAATAATATATATCAACCCATCTGACACATTTAACAATAATATATATAAACCCATCTGACACGTTTATCAATAATATATATCAACCCATCTGACACATTTAACAATAATATATATCAACCCATCTGACACATTTAACAATAATATATATCAACCCATCTGACACATTTAACAATAATATATATCAACCCATCTGACACATTTAACAATAATATATATCAACCCATCTGACACATTTAACAATAATATATATCAACCCATCTGACACATTTAACAATAATATATATAAACCCATCTGACACGTTTATCAATAATATATATCAACCCATCTGACACATTTAACAATAATATATATCAACCCATCTGACACATTTAACAATAATATATATAAACCCATCTGACACGTTTATCAATAATATATATCAACCCATCTGACACATTTAACAAAAATATATATCAACCCATCTGACACATTTAACAATAATATATATCAACCCATCTGACACATTTAACAATAATATATATCAACCCATCTGACACATTTATCAATAATCTGACACATTTATCAATAATATATATCAACCCATCTGACACATTTATCAATAATATATATCAACCCATCTGACACATTTAACAAAAATATATATCAACCCATCTGACACATTTAACAATAATATATATCAACCCATCTGACACATTTATCAATAATATATGACATAAAACACAATAAAGGGGGCCACTTTGCATCCGTCACGTTAGCAGTTTTTCCAATGGTTGTTATTTATTTTTAAGTACCTGAAACTGACCAAAAAGTGTTTCAACATGTGAATGGTCATGCAGGCTTATACTAGAACTAATTTGAGCTGATTTATTTTATTTTTTTATTTTTTTATTTATTTTTTTACCCTCAAATTTCCATAAAAATTGGACGGAAAAAGTTACCTCACTTTTCCGTCCATTTGTTGATGGAAATTTTAGGGTAATTTAAAAAAAAATAGTAAAAATCAACTCAAATTACCTTTAGGATAAGCATGCATGTCTATTCAAATGTTGAAATTCTTTTTGGGTGGTTTCAGATATTTAAAAAAAAATTACAACCATTAGAAAAACTGCTAACGTGACGGTAGGAAAGTGGCCCCCTTTATTGTGTTTTATGTCATATATCAACCACATTAAAGGTCAGGCACACAGGGTACTATATACCCATGCTGTTATGGAGGATTCTTATTGGATTTTGTATACACACCACCTGGGATGCAGAAGTACCGGTACATCAACCCATCTGACACGTTCCATTTATAACAGGGCAGAATGTATCCCATCACTTAAAGGCCAGATGCACAATTGTACTCTGCAGCCTCAATGACCAATTTGATGTATTCAGCCCATTAGATTCAATGCTCTGTGGACCTACATGTATTACAGTAGACTATACTTAAAAGTACCCCAAGTCCCCCAGACAGAACAAATCAATCAAGATAATGAATACAAACAATTAACTGAGGAAGAGATATGTCTGTTAGGTAAAACTTGTAGCTTTGCATGGTGAAGAGGATAAGTAAGACTAATTGCGGTGACACCATGTGAAAATCTCAATTGAGTAGTAATTAGTTCTGAAAAGAACTGGAGGTACAACTCGACGCTTCGATCAGTATGCTCTGATCGTCCTCAGGAAAATGCCTGATTCTGGAAAATGCTGCTGCTTAAGTAGGCTGCTGGAGGAATACGCGATGACAGGATGCTGGGGGATTAGTAGTCCTACAAGATCATCTATATCCTTAAGGCAACCTCCACACCTCCGTTCACAGGACGCATTCCGCAACCACACCGTCATCAACCTTAGCCAACGCACCCTTACTCCTACCGAAACATCAGTATTGTCATTGGGTATGAATTTCGCCCTCGCGCCCAAATCCATCCCAACAGAAGAGATCATCCAGTCGGTGGAACCAGCCTTACGACGACTCAACAAAACAGAAGCTGACAACGTCCGGATGCAGATGAGTGAAGTGTTACGTAGAGCCAAGCCAGCTAAGCCCAACCTCTCCAAGGGAGAGCTTTCTGCTCTACGTGACATCAGACGGGACAGCTCTATCCACATCCTTACCGCGGACAAAGGCAATGCTACAGTCATCATGGATCGATCGCAATACACCGCCAAGGTAAGTGACATTTTATTGTCCGGTACATACCGCCCCCTCAAGAAGAACCCCATCCCATCCATAGAGAAAAGAGTTGCCAGCAAACTCCTTGCCCTCCACCATGCCGATGCCCTCACCATCCAACTCTACCGACACCTCACACCCTCCAACTCATCTTGTCCCAGGTTCTTTGGCCAGCCGAAGATCCACAAACCCGATGTTCCTCTTCGTCCTATCATCGCCTCCAGAGGTTCACCTACATACAACACAGCCCGGCACCTAGCTAAGATCCTCCGACCCTTGGTGGGTCTCTCTCAGCACCATGTGTCCAACTCCAGCCAGTTCGTTGAGATCACCCGGGGTCTTACTCTATAACCCAGCGACATCTTGGTTCGTTTTGATGTTGTCTCCCTTTTCACCAATGTCCCAACTGAAGAGACATGCCTCTTGGTGAAGGACAGACTCGAACAAGATCTTTCCCTTGATGATCGCACATAACTCACACCTGACCAAATTCATGATCTTTTACTAACGTGTCTCTCTTCTAGTTGTTGCCAATTTCAGGGCAAGTTCTACGAGCAGACAGCTGGGACCTCCATGGGATCTCCTCTATACCCGGTCCTTGCTGACATTTTCATGGATGAGTTTGAAAACTCTTCCCTCAATACCGCCGACCTCCAACCGAACCTGTGGCTCTGCTGTGTGGATGACACCTTTGTGGTTTGGCCACATGGCACACGGATAAACCGGATCCCAGCAACAGAGCGGGAGTCTACCGGATCCCCTGTGAGTGTGGTAAGGTCTACATCGGCGAAACAGGGCAGAATCTCCCCATTAGACTGAAAGAACACCGAGCACACGGCCGCAGAGGAGATTTTGAGAAGTCTGCCATCGTCAAGCACTCCCATATCAAAGACCACCAAATCGACTGGCAGGCAGCCCAACTAATCACACCCATCGACACATGGCACCCCAGACGCATCAGAGAGGCCATCAAGATTGTTAAACACGACACTGTTCCACAGGACATCGGCTTCTACATCAGCGATATTTGGCGACCACTACTACGGACAGAAGGATCTTCTATATCCAAAGTCCACAACCCACCCCAGACTGAGGGATCTCCTATATCCTAAGTCAACCACCCTCCTTCCCCCTGTGCTTGTTAAGAACTGATTCGGTTCAGTTAATTAGCACACACTCCTCTCCCTCACTCCTAGGATCCTAGTCTCAACAGTTCCCGCCTGCATGCATCAACGAACTAATCCCCCAGCATCCTGTCATCGCGTATTCCTCCAGCAGCCTACTTAAGCAGCAGCATTTCCCAGAGTCCGGCATTCTCCTGAGGACGATCAGAGCATACTGATCGAAACGTCGAGTTGTACCTCCAGTTCTCTTCAGAACTACATGTAGTTATTTACTACTCAAATGAGATTTTCACATGGTGTCACCGCAATTAGTCTTACTTATACAGGTCTGTTATTAAGCTGGGTCCTTAAGCCTCAGTCACACATTCAGGATTTTTACTGCCGTCCTTGATAGGACCATTCCCGATTAAAATTTGTCAAAAGTCTGATCAAGATCCTGTGATTCATGGCGGGAAATTCACAAATTTGTAAAAACATTTATTTAATCACGACAACAATCAGATATTGTTCAGGAAGCGTCCCGATTCAGCCGTTTCCAGCCGAGTCGTCCGATTCTCCCGTTCTCAATCCGAATCTGATCCGAATTGTATATTCCGCATGGTAAAAAACGACCGAATCTGTCCCGACAGCGTCCCGATTGTCCCGAATGCGATCCGACAGAGATCAGACAGTGACCGGACAGTGAACCGACGCTGACGGAAGACATCCGTTAGAAAACCGTTAGTCACGTGATAGTCCGGTCCTAAAAGAATCGTGCGATCATGCCCGTTCATCACGACAGCGTCCCGATCCACAGGACACCGTCCAGACACCGTCCAGACAACACAGGACATTGTTACGATTTTGATCCGATACAGCAGAATCTGTCACGACATAGTCACGATTGTAATCCGACTAGACAAAATCGGCTGAGTTTCCCGAATGTTACGGGACGCACCTACTGTCAGGAGTGCTTGGCTGACCTCTCTGGACCTTTCCCGATCCGTAGGACTCTGTTACGAACGTATACGACTGCGTTCAGACAATGATAGGACATTCCAGATCATTGAGGATAGTAATCCGACTTTTTCACTTTTCGTGTCGTAGCGCTGTCTGATCTCAAACGGGAGCCATAATCGGCACTGTGTGAACGCCGCATTAAGGCTTACAACTATGATCAGGAAAGGCCATACCCATTTGCCTTTAATTGGAACCCAGATGCTAACACCTATGCATGAAATTGACCTAAATGGATAATACCCATAACTATCAGTCATCGGCTAGCTAATGAGCCTGAGCCCTGATTGAGTGTACTTTACACCCAGATGGCATCTACTTGATAGCACAGAAAGGGTACAGTGTACCCATTCAGGTACAGGTGTACATGTACCTACTCCAAACCTAATGGCATTTGATGAATAGCAAACCATTTATCTACATGTATGGCTTTTTATGGCAATTTGAAAGCCTGTACATGTATGTGAATACATGTACATGTAGTTGTGAAAACATCATATAGTCTACCTTGAAAGGTGTGATGTCTACCCACACAGAGCTCTAAAGAGTGAAGTCAAGTACATGTACATGTATAGTACCAGCCACAAGTAATTCCAAACACTCGCGGGTAACACGCGTGCGCCATCGAGTGCGTGGCGGGTAGCCACGCGAAAAACCCGCAGGGGCACGGGGAGCCACGGAAAACTTGCGGGCCGTGTCGGGGGATCTGCATGGCCACGAGAAACCAAGGCAGCTAAACAACGTTAGTTTTCACAACCATTGCCCAGCGGAGGATCACTGATTCGTACAACGATTTGTTATTAACGGGGGGTATGACTACACTCTTTATTTGGGCGGACGACATCTGTTTACGTGTATGTATAAATTTCGACAGGAATGACGCGGTGTTATCTTTACAGGTTTTTGGTCTGCATTCAGGCCTTCATTAATTGACCAAATTCAAGTTTTCATTTTTTAATATAGTTTAAACACAATTTAAAACAACACAATTTGTAGACGTACGTCATTGTATACATACGTTTATTTTTTAGTTTCGTTTTAGTTTTACTGCCTCAGCCACGGACCATTAAATATCCGTAGTAGTCTTTTGCGGTTTCAAAAAATCTGCAACAAACATCTTTGCGCAAGACTAAAACCTGTATGTACTGAGTAACCTCGATCAGGGAAGCCGGGAGTATAGGCCATCTGAATTTATTCATCGGTAAAATTACTACATGTAACTCCATATCCATGATATAGGCATTATAGTATAGAGAGGTACTAAGTTTTCGTATCTGAAGTACAAAGTAACACATTAGCTTTTTCCACGAGGGTCTAGGAGGAAGCACGAGGTAGACCGTGGGGACTCCAATTTCTGAACAAAAATGTGACTAGACTGATCCCCTCAGGCCTGGCCCTGTGGCCCATGCGTTAAATGGATTTCAATTGATAAGTTATGATGCGGTATGATACAGACGGAACCAGTGTGGAGTAGCGCTGGCGTATCTACCAACTAACGTCACTCTTTATCACTTAAATAAGTTCTGATCTCCACTGTGCGTGCCGGTGCCCGTGTGACGGCGTCTTTTGCAAGCCTCGAAATGTACTGTGATCTTCCGACTATATAATCTCGTCCCCACCCACGGCAAACGTGCAGTATCTGTATTCCTCAATCCCACAGCTTTCGCCAGAAACTAGAAGATTACATTATCCACAAATATAAATCTTGGCTCCGTAAATGAAGTTTGCATTGCAGCACTACATGAACGTTTTTCGACTGATGGATCAACTATGATAATAACGTCATGCAAACATTCCCTAAAACGTTTAAAAACGTTAAATCGACGATATTTATTAAGCAAAAAAGACCAACCGTGCCATCAAACAAACATATCAATGTTATTTAATTTGACAAAATAATAAACCGGTCTAACAGAAATGGAGGAACATGCTACAGGTAAACCTTCGTGGAATGTTATTGAACTCCCATAATGATACCGTGACAGACCCAACTGTAACGTTTTATTGCACATACATTTTACTTGTCATGTAGAGGTAATCAACGGTGGAACGGGACAAAACCAATCTACATTCCAACTGTGAAAACGGAGAAATTATCAGTAAATCAACCAGGCCTTAATTATTTAATAATACAAAGAAAATGTTTAAAATGCAATTTGTCATAGAACCCAACTTACAGTACCATGCGGCATCAGAAAATTAACCGACAGTAGTTTTCTAATAAATACATGTATTGTTAAGCAGATCGTATCCTAAAACTCTAAGCCTGTGATTAATGAGGCATTAGCCGTAAAACGCCATTTACTACAATTATTGACTCATGCTAATAAAACTCGCAGATACATGTAAGCAAGCATGTTTTAACAGGGATTTTAAATGAAACAAATCTTCCTTTGCATGTACCCCGCTATGAAGCTCAACGTTGCAACCATTTCATTCATTTAAAATTACCCATATTTAAATGGACGTTCGGCCCCCGATCTACATTATGCTCTTGAATGACGTTCAGTTCGTGTCGTGGGCTTCCGTGCGGTGTCGTGGGCTTCCGTGCGGTGCCGTGTACTGCGCTGTGTATCGTTGCAGTTGCCCACGCAAAGCCCACGCAAAACTACCCAACACGCCACGAGCTTTGCTCGAAGGCCCACGGCAATTACCCGCGTGGCTGCATGGCGCCCCGTACCCGGCACGCAATTTACCCGCCACGTCACGGATACTCCACGGGGGTAAATGGAATTACTTGTGGCGGGTTTTTGTGGCTGGTTCTTTTGTCACTTTTGTTTTTTGTCATTGTGGCTGCCGGTTGTTATTGTTCTATGATGCAACACACACACTAAATGCTTTTGATTTTGTAAACATGACATTACTTGGTGTGGTTGTTAGTATCAATGGAAGACTTACTGTCCATCCTTCGTTGTTCTGATGGGTTTTTTTTTTGGACTCATAACATAGGAATTATACACCAGTGAACAATTTCCCCTGTATCGCATCGAAAAATGCAACACAATTTGGACAAGCTGTAATGGAATTTCAAACAATACATCGCAGATTTTGCAATACAAATTGCGACAGATATTTTCACTATTGTGGTTTAATAATAAACATTTTTGAAATCATATTCGCAAACCATTCCCGAAATACATTTACATGTTTATTTCAGACCAAAAAATATCAAGGGATCCGTCCCGACTGGGTTTGTTTCCGTGTGTCCAGACCATGCCAGAGGTACATCCGTGTGACGTGCGTGGTCAACGATGACTTCACGACGCAACGGTGTTGATGCAACGGTGAACACGTGCACTAGTTTTACCTATGTGCATCCGTACATGCAACTTTATTTCCCAGCAATCCATAAGGATTTTATCCACAATGCCTAAAAATCTATGTGTATGCAACATTTTCCTGATGATGAATTAACTACAGGCGAAATTCCCGATATGGAAAACACACAAGATCCGCCCAGTTTATTTCTTAGCTTTGCACGTGTTTATTTTTTCTTCTCCCGAGTTTGGGGGATGGAACATTGAGCAATGAGCCACCCCCTATACACAATAGTACAATGTTCAGTTCACACGTGCGCTTTCATACGATCACTACGGTCGTATTCAAAGGAACTCTAGAAACGTTACTAACTTTGTTTTATAATAAAAGTTTTTGAAAATTAACAAAATGAGCATTCATTTATATATGTAGTGGTGAGATTTAGAATCATTTCGGCACATAATATGATCGTACTTTTAACCAAAGTGAGCCACTCATTTTCCTGACGAATTTTTAATAATCAAAATCAAGCTTGATCATACCACAAAGTAACGTTACACTCGGCGAAATCACTTTGTAAAGCATCCGAACATGTCGCAGTTGATAATTTGTTTCTGTGATATTGCCTCTGTTTTAGGGATCGATATAATAATGTAAACAAAAAAGAAAATGGACAGAGGACTAACTTTCATGAATGACTGCAATTTGGCGAAAATAATTAAGAAATTGGCCAAGAAGAAAGACACACGTGAATTTTTTTTTTTACCACTGTGGCTCAATTTCCATACACTAAAGATTATTATTTCTGGTAAAATTTGGACATTCATATTATGAACCAAACGACAGTAAAGCCTTAAAAAACAACACCTTTACCTATGCACACTGCATACTGTAATTTTAATCATTTTTAAATTTGCTACACAAAATTCACAGATTGCTATACAAAAAATGATTTGGCTATGCAAATTCATTTTTTGCATCACAGTTTTGCTATGTACACCACAGCACAGTCATGGACCCTGCAGTATATAAGGCCATTTTTTTTTAACTGAACATTTTTATGTAATTTGCGAAGGCAGTGGGGAAAAAACAAAAAACTTCTGGTTGCGGCCACTGAATGAGCCATGAATCATGTGTGCCGCGAGTCTGTGTACAGTCTATGAAACAAATCAATGATTGAGGGCACTCTAATAGGATATAGCGCCCTCAATCATTGGTGGTAGTTTTTAGGTGTTCACTTGCCACAGTGCGAAAACCTCTTGAAATTGTTTGGAGTTTTTTTTTGTGATTTTTTTTTGCTTGTTCTTCTTCCTTGTGAAATCTTATCGAACAAAAAGAACATAGTTGCCATGCTCAGAATGACTTCATATGTTGCACTTTTCAATCCTTGGAATTCCTAGATTGCTCTAATGGCGATGACGTAAGAATTTCATCATTGATTGATTTTATAATTAACTAGTGCTCAATTGTTTGTTTTAACAAACACACAGTATTCGCGTGAACTTCCGGTTAAATCAAATTATCATCGATGATGTCAATATCATATTTTGCAAAGGTGTATCATCTTTATTATAAAAATATCAATTTCATATTAAAAAAACATATCAATTTCACATTAGAATGTGTTGAATTTGAACTTCCTGTTTGGACAAGAAGTAAAGGTCAAATCAGGTGATTTGAAGGTCATATATATGACACAATAAAACTTCCTCATAATCCGCAAGAAAAAATAACGTTAGTACCGGCTTTGGTTCAATTTCTGAGATTGGAAAATAATCCCTTTTTAAAACTGCCACTACGGGGCTCTCTGAAACATATTTTTTGAAAAGATAAGAATGTCACTGGTCACTTTATTCACAGAAGTCATATCCAAATTTCCTATTATTTTTGTGAACCTGCCGTCAGAGCGCGCTGTGACAGGTGATAACGTCACATGTCAATAGTAATTTCGTCCACTGAAGGCATGTCCAAATGTGCTTCAGAAAGTTTTGTCACTTAAACTTCCGGTTTCAACTGGAAGGAGAGGTTAGATGGGGTCATGTCTGTGTACGAAATGTCTGATAATTCATGATCTGTAATATGACCCAAAATTGTGTAAATATCTTTTGTGGTTCATGAGATATGATTTTTTGAAATATTAAAATTTAATTTAGCGTAATTTGATAACTAATGACGTCACCATGACGTCACCATGACGTCACAACTTTACCTGAAACTATATGTCACAACTTTATTGACAACTACAAGTTAGGGTCTAAGTATGTGTCAAGTTTGAAGGATCTGTGAACTTTGCAACTACATGTATAATGGTTTTTTTGTTTGATAAGTCTCATCGAGGAGAAGAAGAAAAAAAAACCTGAACAATTTCAAAGAGGTGTTCGCGCTGTCGCACAAACACCTAATTATTAGTAATTAGATACATTCCACCCTCAATACCTCAGATTGAACGGACGTTATTTATGTATGCCACACGTTTACGTGTACACGTGTAACTACATGTATATGCAATCTAAAGGTGCACACAAGCCTATACACGCAGATATACACCACGGTTGTCGGCCACACGCTGTTGTCTTACATACAGCACACTTGGCATACAATGCACGAGACTGTCGGGGTTGACTGTGGACATTGAATACTGCCCTCTTGTGTCTTACGTCGCATTTTCACTGTGTTGTTAGTTATAATTAATTTGGAAGAATATCCGTTATTATGGCAGCACAGAGTAGCTGTGTTCAAGCTTAAAGATTAGTTTGGAAAGTCATCCTACTCTACGTCTCATATTCACCGTGTTGCTATACTTTGAACAATAAATTTGAACAATATCCATTTTTATGGCAGCACAGTTATCAGCTAGCTGTTTTCAAGCTTATAGATGAGTTTGGAAAGGGAATGAAATATCTAACATTAATTTGATGGAACCGGAAGTTCACGCGAACACCGTGTTTGTCCTAATAAACACTTGAGCTCTAGATTTTTTTTTTTTTTTGTTTCTGGCGGTTTTTGGTTTTTTTTTTCATTACCCACCCAACATCGGGAGAGAAAAAAAAAATGTAATCCAAGTTATTTATTTAAAAAAAAAATAGAGCTCAAGTGTTTGTTGGAACAAACACACAGTGTTCGTGTGAACTTCCGGTTCAATCAAATTATCATCGATGATGTCAATATATTTTTGCAAAGGTGTATCATCTTTTATAATAACAATATCACTTTCATATTCAAAAGACATCAATTTTGTGTTAGAATGTGTTGAATTTGAACTTCCTGTTTGGACCGAAGTAAAGGTCAGATCAGGTGATTTAAAAGGTCATATATGACCTCCTCATGATCATGAAAAAAAATAATGTTAGAACCTGCTTTGGTTCAATTTCTGAGATTGGAAAATAATCCTTTTTAAAACTGCCGCTCGGGGGCACCAAACGCCATCAAACATATTATTTGAAAAGATAAGATGTCACTAGTCACTTTATTCACAGAAGTCATATTCAAATTTCCTATGGTTTTTCAGATAGAAAAAAAATTATTTTTCTAAAACTTTCGCCAGAGGGCGCTGTGACAGGTGATGACGTCATTGGTCATATTTTTTTTAAAGGTCACATATCAATAGTAATTTCATCCACTGAAAGCATGTTCAAATATACACGTATGTACCATATCATAGCCCCTATAAAATTGCTTCAGAATAATTTTTCACTTAAACTTCCGGTTTCGACCGGAAGGAGAGGTCAGGTTGGGGTCATGTCTGTGTACGAAATGTCACATAATTCAAGATCTTTAAGATGATACAATGATTGTGTAAATATCTTTTGTGGTTAATGAGATATGATTTTTTGAAATATTAAAATTTGATTTAGTGTAATTTGATATCTGATGACATCACCATGATGTCACAACTTTACCTTAAACTATATGTCACAACTTTATTGACAACTACAAGTTATGGTCTAAGTATGTGTCAAGTTTTAAGGATCTGTGAACTTTGCAACTATGCTTTTTTTGTTCGATAAGTTTTGCGAGGTAGAAGAAGAAGAAGAAGAAGAAGAAGAAGAAGAAGAAGAAGAAGAAGAAGAAGAAGAAGAAGAAGAAGAAGAAGAAGAAGAAGAAGAAGAAGAAGAAGAAGAAGAAGAAGAAGAAGAAGAAGAAGAAGAAGAAGAAGAAGAAGAAGAAGAAGAAGAAGAAGAAGAAGAAGAAGAAGAAGAAGAGAGAAGAAGAAGAAGAAGAAGAAGAAGAAGAAGAAGAAGAAGAAGAAGAAGAAGAAGAAGAAGAAGAAGAAGAAGAAGAAGAAGAAGAAGAAGAAGAAGAAGAAGAAGAAGAAGAAGAAGAAGAAGAAGAAGAAGAAGAAGAAGAAGAAGAAGAAGAAGAAGAAGAAGAAGAAGAAGAAGAAGAAGAAGAAGAAGAAGAAGAAGAAGAAGAAGAAGAAGAAGAAGAAGAAGAAGAAGAAGAAGAAGAAGAAGAAGAAGAAGAAGAAGAAGAAGAAGAAGAAGAAGAAGAAGAAGAAGAAGAAGAAGAAAATTATCAATAACAAGAGGTGTTTGCGCTTTCGCACAAACACCTAAAAAAAAGCCTAAGTTCTCAGCTGTATGCAAATACAACTGATTGATCCTGGGAGGGAAAGGTACAAAGGGGGCACTTCAACTTGGCCCCCTTGGCATATAAAGATATTGATGACAGTCAGATAAAGAATAGGCTACATGTATCATGATGTATAACCCTGTAGCCATCTCACATGTAAACTGTCAAGTTTCTGAAAAGATAATCGATTTCAGTAAAGGAGGATTTTGGTCCATTGGGATGTGTGTTCATATGCAACAAAGTACACAGTTTCAAGATAAGCACTGCACAAATCAGTTTTATCCTCTGGAGGGCTATCAACAGTGGCACACAGCTTCATCAAACTTGCAATCATGTATACTACATGCCTGTCAGTGGTATCAAACACATATTACATGCATAGCACTTACACACAACCTTGAAGGACAAATTTTTGTAAGTGCAAGTTATTTTAAATGGCATCAGAGATACAAGTACCTGTATTATATTAATTTTGTTTACAGAGATCACAGATAAAATTATTGTTTTCTTATTATTTTTATTATTAATATTAATTTTGACTTATTTATATATTATAATCCAATAGAGAGAAAACGCCAATTACTGGTTGGAAATAGTATCAAAAATATCAAATTATACAAAATACAGAAATAAATTCTGTAAAACTCACACTTACAAATACATGTACATGTAAATTAAATTGGACATTATAACTACGTTGTCTTCGCAGTACTGATGTACACATGAAAACAAATCATGTGAGTAACACCACATGTGTACATGTACATGGTACTGTGGTTTGTTCAAGATTGCACTTGTAACGTACACTAACAGTGTAACTTTTCATCACAAATCCATATTTGTCATCATAACACCACTCTGTTAGATCAATATATATTCAGAGGAATTAGTATGCCACAAGATTTATTTGTATTTATGAGTTCATTTAGTAGAAGCTTTTAACTTGTACAAACATCTTCTCAAATAGAACATAAACATGTACATGTACATGTATTTATGAATGCATAAATAGTAGTTTTCAGTGAACACTGCCATCATGGACAGTGGGTAAATGTTACCGTCATAATTGTCCAATCCGTTTAGAAAGATCAATGTTCTGGAATATTAACACAACACATTTTTATTCTACAGCTTTGTGTATGATTAGTATTGCAATATCAGGCTGTAAAATTTGTTTCTACAATGAAATTGCTCATTAATTAAACATAATTAGCTATAGGACTGGTAATTAACCAAATTTCCAAATGGTCAGATTGCAATGTAAATTTATTTGTTGCAATGCAAAACGAGAGTAAGCAAACTCTTAGAAGTAATTTTGCAAACAATAGCAATGTTGTATGTGCCATGGTCGAGTGGTTTAGTGCATCGGATTTGTGTTCTGATGGCTGAGTCGTCAGAATGTGGGTTCGCATCCCACCCGCGATCATGGTGCTTGTGTCCTTGAGCAAGACACTTTACCATAATTGCTTCTCTCCACCCAGGGGTAAATGGGTACCTGTGAGGGCAGAGTTGGTTGTTGTGTTTGATTAGCCCTATATGCGCTGTAATGGCAGCAATTGAGCTGTATACTCCCCAGGGAGCTGAGATGGTTTCAGGAATGATTTATGAGCCTGATGAGCAGGAGTAATAATATAATGCGCCTTGAGCACCAGTTTGGTGGATACGTGCACTATATAAGTCCACATTATTATTATTATTATTATTATGTACCTTCCCTTCAAAATTTCCCTTCACCCTGCTGGGCGCTTTGAGCACCCAGCAGGGTGGATATGTGCGCGCTACAAATCTTTATTATTATTATTATTATTATTATTATTATTATTAAAATCTAAATGCACAGGTCTACATATGTACGGAGTACTGTGGAGCTATTAAAAGTTAAACTTCTACATATTTATTAAAACTTGGCCAAGAAGACATTACATCAAACAATGTACTGAGAAAATTAAAAGTGGATCGCCTGTTAAGTCTCTACTGAGGAACGTATTTCCTATTCACAGCACGTTCCCCTATATCCTCAGCAAAATTCTTGAAGTTTCTTCACTCCGGTGATGAATGCATAACCTGCAAGAGCATTTGATAAGCATCTTTTATACAGATTATTGGTTATCAGAATGGTCATACATGCACAGGTGGCCAGCATTCACTTGTATATTTTCTATGTACACAATGCGATTCCCTGGCACCACTCTACATGTATAACACCTACCATACACTGATTTGTCATGTCTACAGAGCATCAATCATCAATCAATGGATAAATTGTAATAGCCATTAAAGGGGCAATATCGTCACGATCAGAGCAGACATTTGACAGGGCATGGAATTGGTGTCCTAGTTTTAAATGAACTCAGTGACTGAAAATAATACCCCACAAGCACGAGCTGGCATAGATACATGTAACAGGGCATGATAAGATCATATCACCATGGCGACTGAAATAATGAGCCAGTGGCTGTATAAAATTGATATTTATTTATTTTGGCTCTTAATTACTATTAAACCAAGCTTTTGAAAATTACTTTGTAATAAAATAATGAAAAACACTGGCGATACATCTTTAAGAATACAAGAGTGATTTTTTTTAAGGCAAGTGCTCAGACTTATCAGACATTTATTTTTTGTTACAGGGAAGATTTTGATACCATCATCAGGAAAACTTGTAGCTTTGCATGGTGAAGAGGATAAGTAAAGACTATTTGCGGTGACACCATGTGAAATTCTCAATTGCGCAGTAATTAGTTCTGAAACCTCCAGTTCTTTTCAGAACTAATTACTACTCAATTGAGAATTCCACATGGTGTCACCGCAATTAGTCTTACTTATCCTCCTCACCATGCAAAGCTACAAGTTTTACCTAATTACTACTCAATTGAGAATTTCACATGGTGTCACCGCAAATAGTCTTTACTTATACCATCATCAAGTTTTACAAATAAGATCATTTGGTTATTTTTGAATGACTCATTATAAACATTTTGTTTTAATGTAGAAACTAATAGACACTAAGTCAATGGCCCTAGCAGGTATGGATCTTTTGGTTTGGATAGAGGATACCAATGGACACAAAATGAATAGCAGCCTGAATGTTAGAAAACTCAAAACTTGGGAACCCTTGGAACATTCTATTGGAAACATTGCCTGTTGGGAAGACATGCTGTTCTCCTTTGAAACTATCAGTGTTCTATTTGGGAACCTGTTTGTTTTGCATGTATATCGATTCGGATCTCGATAACCAGACACTCCGTACAGTTTAAATAGTTTTACAATCCGGATCCTGTATTTGCCAATTTTGCTCGCGTGGTGGATATGTGAGATCAAACAATCCTGATATGCAATCAATAACTAAGCTCGCTGGTATGGTAACTTCTGGTATTCCCATTTGGTACAGTTGATTTTCCCAGTGGAAACACAAAATGGTCCTTGAGGAATACAATGCATTCCCGAAACGAACATTCCAAATAGAACAGGAGCGTTTCAAATACACTTAACAGGAAAGTTTTGAGACACTCCCTAACTTACTTCACTACAGTGTAAAATGACATTGATCCAGATACAATCACTGTACAAAACTGGAATACCTGGGAAAATAATTCCCCCTCTCTAATGTTGAATTCAATGTATTCAAGAATGTGGCTCAAGGTATTATTTCTTTGCGCTCGTTCCACAAACATGTTTTTAGTGTAACAACTCAGCCAAAACTGAAGGAGCGGGGTAGACTTCACGTGTACAAGTGGTTATAAAATGCTTTCGTTATAAATCTGCTAACTTGGTGCACATAATATACATGTATGAAATGCTAAACTCAAGTCTTCATTGTTCACAACTTACACAATCACCATAATAGCTTCAACTAGTGTTTGCTAAGACAATTAGGCCACTCCATGATGTCTGTCGGCATAGCAACATCAACCATCAGCATCAATTGACTGAGTAGATCCCATTGCTAAAAGTGACAGCATTATTTTGATCAAAAACGTGAGCATAATGGCCTTCAGTTGGATGGTAATGTACACAGATTCATCCAATACACTTGCAAAGCCTAAATGCTCTAACTGTCAAAATACATCAAACGAGAAATTTCCATTTTGAAATGAGATTGAAATTACAACTTGTCAAGGCATGCACACCTAAAACTTGCAAAATGTGAGGTAATCACTTGTTTGAAACATTTAAAAAGGGACTTAAATGGAGTTCTGCCCCTGTCATATACATGTACATGTAAGTCATACTGTACATGGGACTTTCAACTTCCATATTCACAATACTGTTTAAAGTGCATGTTTTATTACACCAATTTATGGGGTGAACTACAAAAATTAGCTGTTTAGCAGGAATTACTGAATGAGTGCACTGAACCAGATTAATTCTTTGAGATTAATGTTAGATATTTCATTGTTATTACAATCATGAACAAATTTTGGCATTATCTTTTCTTCGTTCAGGAGTTATGATTTTTCGTGATAGGCTTATTTAATAAATATATTAAAAGATAATTTCAAATTCTCCAAGCCGTAAAATCTGGTTCAATCAGGCATTTTATTGTATTTAATATTATTGTTGACCTTGCCAAATTACATGAAATTTCTGTTTCGCGTTTTTCTAGATAAATAGTAATTTAACTTAACTTTTTTTTTATTTATTTTTTTTTTTTTTTATAGAACTGATGACGTTACCAACAATTTATATAATTTGTCAGTTTCTACAACTACCGGTAGAACACAAGCTTACTTTAAACGTGTATCAATGTCCGTTAACATTCTTTGAATTTTGAACTTCCGATTTCAAATGGAAGGAAAGGTCAGATTGGGGTCATGTCTGTGAACGAAATGTGACATAATTCAAGATCTTTAAGATGGTGCAAAGATTTTGAAAATATCTTTTGTGGTTCATGAGATATGATTTTTTGAAATATTAAACTCAATACACGTGTACACGTGTGTGGCACATGTGAGGCATTGAGGACGCAATGTATCTAATTACTTATAATTAAATAGAAAATCAATTAGTGATGACATTCTTACGTCATTGGTATTAGAACAATCTAGGATTGTAAGTGCAAAATATGAAGTCATTCTGAGCTTGGCAACTACGGTATTTTTGTTCGATAAGTCTCATCGAGAAGAAGGAGAAGAAAAAAAAATTTAAAAAAAATAAAAAAATTTCAAGAGGTGTTCGCGCTGTCGCATGCGAACACCTGTGAATCGCCTCCATAGAGGATCAATCTTTTAGCGCTATTCATGGCAGACAATCACTCCTACAAAACCCCATTTCCCAAGGCTTGAGATTCAGCGATTCAATCATTTCAATGCTGGCAAATGTGTGTCTAACCTCATTCTACTGTATAAAGTGATAATATGGTATAATCCCAATACACCAAAACAGGGGCTCAGAAAAACACATTATTTTCTAGTCATAATAGCTTCAAGTGGAAGGTTTTGAGACTGAAAAGTGGACTATTCAAAGTTCTTGATCCGGAGACGCACGGTTATTTGCTTGAAAGAAGAGTGTTATGATTGGATGCCTTCCTTTAATAAGTGTCCAAGAAACGTGTTATTCATGTTTAGATAGATGCACCGGGGCAAGATGCACTTTCAACAAATCCACACAAATCTTAATAGAGGAACCATGGTTTTATGCACCCAAGATTCAGAATAAACTGAAGTGTTTATGATGAGCAGGACAGCATGATAAAAGTGTCAATTGTTTCACAAAACAAGATCCGTAAGAGTAAGAAGACTATTCACACTACAATAATAATTATGTTCCAAGCACCCCTGAATAACGGTGTTTTTCTGACATAGTAAGAGACTACACGTCAAATGGCTTTTCTTAGTAAAGGTTCTTACAAAGAAAGTATTCTTGAAAAACATGATCTTAGATTGACATGAAACATACTTGGTGTGAAGTAAATGATGGTATTAAACATCCCTTGAAATATATCTGCCTCAGGTGCTATCATTTTAGTACAATTAATCAAACTATTTTGCAAATGGATTTTTGACTTCCAGAGATGAAAATTCCAGGTTGTTTTCTTGATAATGACACAATTAACCCATATCTACCGATCTACGGGATATCCCGTAGAACGCACAAAGGCTGTAAATGCCGACCTACGGGAAATCCCATAGCTATTTTTAGATCTAAAACTTTGCGTCATTGTGAATGTATTAATGCCCATATATGGATATAAAGCTATCCCAGCAGCCTTCACGGTACCATGCTTTGTTTGTCGGCCATTTTCTGTGCTTCGGACGCTATCTTTGAATGCTTTTTCGATCACTTTTTCGACAAAAACATTGAGAGTTTTATCGAAAAACCGAACAGTTTGCAACAGTAAACAACGTGTAATTCCAACTGCACAAGCAACGAAACTGGCAACATCAATTTCTGCTGATTTGTGACTGATTTTTGTCTCCAAAATAGGTGAACCTGACGGTAAACGATATATTATTCTTTTTGTAGACGTTTTGCCATGTACTATCGTTCATGAAATAAAATATTTGAGAGAAGAGACACTGAAATCATCACTAGTTGCGTTGCGGAAGTTCGCTGTTTGACATGACATCATGGCTTCATCTGACTTTGATTCATCAGATTCTGACTCGGACACTGTTCCATTGAGTATTGTTCGATGTATACTTCATAGAAATGGTAAATTAGCTGACATTAGTGACAAACTAAACACAGGATCAAGCATTACAAATGTTGAGCTGTTTAGTGATGATGATACTGACTCTGATGACATTGGATATAATGAACCTTCAGATCATAATGAAACATCAGAAAGTGACAGTGAGAGCAATGGTGAGACCGTCAATGTTGCTAATGTTGATGAAAACATTGCTGGGCCTAGTAAAGTGTTCTAATGCAGCACCTTTGCCAACTACCCCTGTTCCTACTGCACCAGTATTTGATTCTGATGAATCTATGCCATCTGCCAGTGATGACGATGACCAGACCCCACTTCAGCAAGCACCAAACCGAAGACGCCCAAGAACAAGGGGCCGCCCACCATGCCATCGTCGTCGCCGCCCCATACATCCACCTCGCCAATGGACTGAACAATATACCGCATTACCGATAAAGCATTTGTTATACAACAAATCACACAATGAGAATGTGATATCTCTGCGAGAATTTCGTACAACTCTATCTTCACGATTGATTGGTGGTAATAGCTACCATAAAACAGGTCATGTTGTTGTCGCAGACACACTGGAAAACGACAAAACCGAAATCTCAACCATGCTCCTCTGAAAATGGCTAAACCAACCACATGCAAGGTTCATACACAACGGGTCGAGACACTATATTCATGCGCAGTTTGTAAAATCCACATGTGTCCTGATCCGTGTTTCGCACAATATCATTATTTAGAAAACTTTGCCAATGATGACCCTAACAGAGCACACAAAAACAAAACCCGTAAACAACTCAAACTATTCATCAAAATAAAGAAACTGGAAATGAACCAAAATCACTTGACTGTATTGAATTTTGACATGTGTAAGAAATGTTTCCAATATGAACTTTGAAACAATAATTATTACTTCTGATTTTACATTTGTATACACTATACAGAATGCTTGTTTATGAATAATTAGTACATATTATGTCCATGACATGACATGACCAAATTTATAAACACAATAAAGAAGGGCATGAACAAATTTTCTGAAATGAAATAAATGTTACTTGAGTAGCAGCACAAATCATGATCTGTCAATCTCCTTCATGTTTGGACATATAACTCATATGTACGTATTATTTATAATATATGCATTACATTATTATAATAATTAATTTTACAATTGAAACTTGATCTATCTGAATTATGTTCAATTGTACACTTATAGGTATATGTTGACCCTTTGAATTGAGAGATCTACAAAAAAGGTAACTAACATGTACTGTACATGTACTTGTATTTTTCTTGTACATGTACATTGATTCATAATGGATTGCAACCACAGACACGTATTTATTTATACACTGTACATAACATAATAATTATGTGAAATGAAATAATGTAAACATTTGTATTATTTGTAGATATTCATGGAACAACCTGTGCTACAAAAACAAGTAAACTGATTGTGTTTTATTTGAATTACTTACGTACATGCAAATGAACACATGTTGTCACATTTTCAAATCAAAAAGTGATATTTCCATTTTCACAAAATATGCAATTGATGTCGAATTCATTGTTTGATCTAAACAAGTTATATGTCATTTTGAAGCTAATGGAAACAGCTTTCAGGATAAAATACTTTCAGCTAAGTATTACTGAATATAATATTTTATATTACTCAAAATGTGTAGAAGTGGAGAATTTACCAATTTTATTTCAAAATTTGTGTCGGTCTTTTCCTTCAGATTTCTTTTGACATGAAAAATATAATGTAACAAAACATATATGACAATAAAGATAATTTTATACTCTTTCCAACAGTATATAGTTTGTTGAGGTTTGATTTCTTGCAAGGCTGCAAGTTAGGAATACATGTAAGTATCGGGATACTAGCCAGTACTGTGTGTGAGTGATAAGGGCTTAGGCACTAACTCTGTTTATGTGATCTGACCGGTCAGGCGGATATGGGTTAAATGAACTGAAATTTCCACATATGATTCTTGTAATGGATGCACTCAGAATAACAACATTACAAATGTTCAAAAGCCAATCCCTAAACCTAACCGAAACAACCAGTGGCAACCTCTTCAGACAGTTAGCTCAATGGAAGAGCAAATCCCTAAACCTAACCGAAACAACCAGTGGCAACCTCTTCAGACAGTTAGCTCAATGGAAGAGCAAATCCCTAAACCTAACCGAAACAACCAGTGGCAACCTCTTCAGACAGTTAGCTCAATGGAAGAGCAAATCCCTAAATCTAACCGAAACAACCAGTGGCAACCTCTTCAGACAGTTAGCTCAATGGAAGAGCCAGTGGCATGATTGCCATAGTTAAGCAACATTGACCACGTACTTGTATGGGAGACCACTCCATGAATTGTTCGCGGTTGTGTGGCTCGTCTAGGAGCATGGTAGGACCCTATAATATCATCAGGGTCTGCATCCTTCAGATGGGACGTAAAGCTGGAGGTCCCGTGTGTTGAGTAAAAGAACCCAGGATACTTATCGTGAAAGAGAAGAGGCTTGCCCCTGTGTTTCTGGAATGGCAGCAAAATGTGCCAAAGCACTTTGAAACCTATGGTAAAAAGATGCTTTATACATGTACAGACAGTATCTATCTACATGTATCTATAGATCTAACAGTGGTTACCTCAACTTATTGATAGTAAGAAAAGGGAAGGAAAATTATGTGGTACTTACCAAATCATCAAACTACCAAATAATTTACCTAAAGGCTTGATAAATGTACCCGACAATGTAAGTGTAGGTTGGTAATAGTATCAATCATCCTGAGAAATTAATCCAACTGATGAAGTGATTTCATCGTAGAGATTGAGATAAAAGGAATTGTTTAATGTTATGTCCTTTTTCTAAAAAAATATGAATGGCATAAAACATACAAATTTTCTCAGACATAATAATAATAGAATACAAAATATAAAAATTGTTAATAAAAACATGAGCACCTCCATGCACATGTATTGTGATGAAGGTTAGTTTTATCATATGTAAACTGTATCTTGAAAATTAGAGCCTAAGGTTGAATACATTTCCAAATATCAGTGATGTTCCTTCCTTTTAACACTGAATGTTTTTTAATGATATAGTAATGATGCAGATCATGTGAAGACAGAATGTAAAACAATGTACAGTGAATTATAACTGTAGTGTTTGTAACATACGTGTGAGTGCTCAATGTGCTATGTTCAGAAACCTGAAAGCCACACCATGAGATTGTGCTATTTAGCTCAGCAGCCTTAATTTGACCAATACTCCCACAAACATGTTTTGGGGATATGTGTAGCCATGGTCTTATAGCTTCATAAGCTTCCATTAAACCTAACCCTCCCAAATCCTCTTTGCTAAAGTGAAGGATTTTGAAGGATTGAGGTTATACATGCTAAATGCTCTTTGCTAAAGTGAAGGATTTTGGAGAATTGAGATTATTAGGCATACTTGCCTTTCCATGGTACATGTAAATCCATGTTTGTTGTAGTGATTGCAAGGTCAATGCTTGGGTCAGTGGACACTGTTTATTGCTCCATGCATGCAGGGAGGGTCCCTGGCCATGTACATGTATCACAGATTAGAAACACATGTGTGCATACATGTCATGTGCTTGCTTTACTACTGTGTAAGCAAGTGGGCCTAGGGAGTTAGGGAGGATTCAGGTTATGTGTAAGCAAATGGGCCTAGGGAGTTAGGGAGGATTCAGGTTATGTGTAAGCAAATGGGCCTAGGGAGTTAGGAAGGATTCAGGTTATGTGTAAGCAAATGGGCCTAGGGAGTTAGGAAGGATTCAGGTTATGTGTAAGCAAATGGGCCTAGGGAGTTAGGAAGGATTCAGGTTATGTGTAAGCAAATGGGCCTAGGGAGTTAGGAAGGATTTAGGTTATGTGTAAGCAAATGGGCCTAGGGAGTTAGGAAGGATTCAGGTTATGTGTAAGCAAATGGGCCTAGGGAGTTAGGAAGGATTCAGGTTATGTGTAAGCAAATGGGCCTAGGGAGTTAGGAAGGATTCAGGTTATGTGTAAGCAAATGGGCCTAGTATATACACTTTGGGTAAAATGTCTGTAAATGCTCCCATATTTTATAAATCAAGTGATGTATTAAAAAAAACTCTAAAAACGTTAAAAGAGTGAAAATGCATATTTATATATGTGGAGTGCCATGGCCGAGCGGTTTAGTGCATCGGATTTGTGTTCTGATGACTGAGTCGTCAGAATACAAATCTTGTGTACTCGAGCAAGTACTTGTGTCCTCGAGCAAGACACTTTAACATAATTGCTTCTCTCCACCCAGGAGTAAATGGGCACCTGTGAGGGCAGAGTTGGTTGTTGTGTTTGATTAGCCCATATGCGCCGAAACGGCAGCAATTGAGCTGTATACTCCGCAGGGAGCTGAGATGGTTTCAGGAATGATTTATGAGCCTAATGAACAGAGGTAATAATGTACAGCGCTCTGATACGTCGTATAAGAGTGCTTTAATAAGCGTGCTTTAAGAGTGCTTCATATTAATTCCAACGTTGAATTTGCATCTTCAGAAGTCCAAATTTCATTCACAAAATACAATTGTGGGGATAATGTAATTAATTGAACTAAAATGACTGAACCTTGGACAGAAATATTTGATACCATCAAAGTAAGATCTGAGATCATTTATATTTGTGGAGCATACAAATAGTGTATAAGGGTTTAAAGGCCAAACATGCAATGTGAACAATGGAAGGTACAATAAAACCACAAATGCTATAACAATGAATGACCTTTTCATTAAGTGATTCATTCTTTACTTCAAATTCTATACAGCAACATTTATCTATTGCAGCACTTCAAACAACGACGTGTAAAATTGTTCACATAATGTCATTTCCATTCAAACAGAAGTTCTGGTTCATCTTCTGTACAAATTTCTAAAAGCTGTGTACAAACTGGTAACTGTCAAATTAAAATTGTCGCATACAAAAAAATTGTGTTTGATGATTTTGTTCAAAAAATCTGAGTTGTTTCTCTTATAAATGAATAACTGCTGCACAATACACCATGTGACACAGTTTTGATTCAACTGAAGTTCCTATACACTTGTATGCAATTGTCTGTATATACACACATATTTCATGACAGGTATAGTATTAGCCAGCAATATGTCAGGTGTTCTTTTGGACACCCTATTCAGTAAATGGACACTCTTTTTTTTAAATTTGTGATACACGTGTGCCCTGTTTTTTTCGAAGAATAACAAATATAAGTAAGACTAATTGCGGTGACACCATGTGGAATCTCAATTGAGTAGTAATTAGTTCTGAAAAGAACTGGAGGTACAACTCGACGTTTCGATCAGTATGCTCTGATCGTCCTCAGGAGAATGCCGGACTCTGGAAAATGCTGCTTAAGTAGGCTGCTGGAGGATCATCCCATGAATGGATGCTGGAGGATTAGTTCGTTGAGGCGTGCAGGCGGGAACTGTTGAGACTAGGATCCTAGGGGTTGGGGGAGAGGAGTGTGTGCTCACTGAACTGAATATATAACAAATATGGATATCCTATATATCCAAATCTTAAACTGATACCAGGCATCAGTGGAAATAATTTGACATATTTTTTGCATCTATGATTTTTGAACACCAACTGTTGTAGAAATTAAAATTGAGTATATTTGAGATGTATATATGTAAATGTATGTGTAGTGCCTTTATATTTAAATGGCACAATACAACATTGGTTAGTTTGCATTTTCTGTTTGAAACATATGCATGTCACAACAGTTTCAGCTAATAACAATTGTGTCCCAAGAACACAATGAAAAAAGTACTTTTTACTCTGAAAAATTACTGGTAATAATTTCACTTTTCTTTAAAAAATGACAGCACCCAAGAAAAGGTTTCCCATGGAAGATTGATACCATCATCAGCTTTACACTAAAATTTGACCATTTTATGAATTATATCCCTTATCTTAAAGATTACTGTACAAAACTTTGTAAGATCTTTCCTACATGTATATGTGTAGCATGATCCATGTGTCACTATGTAAATACCAACTTCCAGCAGTGTATACAGTGGCATTGATATTTGATATAAGGTAATGACACCTTCATTCTTGAACATGTGGGGAGGTCCACAAAGGTACCCACTTGTTCAGTTAAGTGTCTTGCTGAAGTACCATGGACATGGCCAGGATTTGAACCCACATTCTAACAACTTGACCATCAGAAAACTAAACCATGTGCCATGGCACACCATATATATTCCCTTTTAATTTAAAAAGTTAAAAGTATATACATGTATGTAGCTAATAAATTATCTATTTATTTACTTTTTCAGGGGGAAGGGAGGGATGGTATTGACTTTATTCATTAGATATTTATATATTAAATGTTCTACACAGTAGACACTTGTCTTTGAGTTTTAAGAAACATAGACAGGGATACTCCATTTCATTTTTATATTGTGATGATATTCAGTATGCATATGACACAATGTATGTAAAAATGCCAGTAGGCCTACATATTACAATGTATACATGTACAAACAAAATATGTAACTAGATGGCAGTGTTTGTGATATTACAAACACATAGGTGTTCGAGTTTTGTCAGGGCAGTGATGATGACGTCAGAATGTTTTTAAAGAAACTTTGGATTATTATTTTTTAATATTAAACTGTGACTTCCGGTTTAGACAGGAAGTAAAGTTCAAATTGGGGTCATGTTTTTGTAAATATTTTTGACAGTTAACAATCTGTACAATAGTGCAAAAACTGTGAATTTACCTCTTGTGGTTGTTGAGATATGATTTTTTTAAATATTAAACTTTGACTTCCGGTTTGGATAGGAAGTAAGGTCAAATTGGGGTCATCTTTTTGTAAATATTTTTTGACAATTAACGATCTGTACAATGGTACAAAAATTGTCAATTTACCTCTTGTGGTTGTTGAGATATGATTTTTTTAATATTAAACTTTGACTTCCGGTTTGGACAGGAAGTAAGGTCAAATTGGGGTCACCTTTGTGTAAATATTTTTCGACAATTAATCTATACAATGGTGCAAAAAATGTCAATGTACATCTTGTGGTTGTTGAGATAAGATTTTTTAAAATATTAAACTTTGACTTCCGGTTTGGACAGGAAGTAAGATCAAATTGGGGTCACCTTTTTGTAAATATTTTTTGACAATTACCGATCTGTACAATGGTACAGAAATTGTGAACTTACCTCGTGGTTGTTGAGATATGATTTTTTTAATTATTTAACTTTGACTTCCGGTTTGGACAGGAAGTAAGGTCAAATTGGGGTCATCTTTGTGTAAATTCTTTTTGACAATTAACAATCTGTACAATAGTGCAAAAACTGTGAATTTACCTCTTGTGGTTGTTGAGATATGATTTTTTTAAATATTAAACTTTGACTTTCGGTTTGGACAGGAAGTAAGGTCAAATTGGGGTCACCTTTTTATAAATATTTTTTGACAATTAACGATCTATACAATGGTGCAAAAAATGTCAATTTACATCTTGTGGTTGTTGAGATATGATTTTGTTTTAATCATTAAACTTTGACTTCCGGTTTGGACAGGAAGTAAGGTCAAATTGGGGTCACCTTTTTGTAAATATTTTTTGACAATTAACGATCTGTACAATGGTATAAAAATTGTGAATTTACCTCTTGTGGTTGTTGAAATATGATTTTTTTAAATATTAAACTTTGACTGCCGGTTTGGACAGGAAGTAAGGTCAAATTGGGGTCACTCACAACTCGAGTTTCATCTACTTAAGTTCTAAGTACATGCCAAGTTTCAAGTTCATGTGAAGTTTGCAAGTATGTGTTTGTTACCGTACAGTTATTGGGGAGAAGAAGAAGAAGTAAAAAAAATAAAAATAAAAAAAAATAAAAAAATAAAACGAACAAAAACAAGAGGTGTTCGCGCTGTCGCTCAAACACCTAAATATGTACTTATGGCTACTGTACCTACAGCAATGCAAATCTGCATGTCTCCCTGATATACATGTAGAATATGTACCGGTACCTGGGAAATCATTTTTGGCAGCCACTGATATCAGAGCATTAAATCTTAGTCAACAGAGGGGGCTATATCCAAGGGACTGGGAAAAGTATGATCACAACAAAAAAATGGCTAGTCCTAACATGAATGCAGTCAATTGCTGTATGCTGATGTACATGATGTACTTGTAACTAGATGTACTTGTAATAAGAATTATTATTTCTTATATATCTATATCTGACAGTTAAAACAATTGATTCTAAAAAATGTAATGATCACATGAAACTTATTTATTTGATGTAAAGTTGATGATGGCCATTAAAATTAAGTAAAACATTCATTTTTTTAAATTTGATTATAATAGAATAGCACCTCAATCATTTCTATGGATGTTTGATACCGTCATCATGCTTTACATCAAGAAATTCTCATATGAAACTGTGAGAAATTATGTTTCTTGAGATTACCAAAACTGTCTATAGTGGTGAATCTACATGCATTTACCTCTTATTGATTTTCAGTAAGTTTTATTTACATTGTAAAATAGTAATAACTAACTTGGAATCAGGCAGATAACAATACGCTCTTCAGTCAATAAGCAGTATGAAATTAAGTCCAAACCTTGGAAATCTTTCACACTTGTTTATCTGACAGCTATTTAAAGCATCCACCTTGTCAATCCTTCATATGTGAAAAGAGCCAGCAACACACTGACCTCATTCATTATCCTTGACTCAGATTAATACAATGGTGACTGACAGACAAATGCTGTACTCAGCTCTGCTGTGAGTTAATGGTGTCTATGATCTAGCCCACAATGATGCGATCCAATCATTATTTTCTTCTCTTCTAGCTGGATCAATCGATTTTATCATTCTGCATTAAGGTGCTCAAGTCTGAAGATGTTTAAGGGGATTGGTCGGCACATCCAGTTGGCAACATTACCTTTCTAGTGCCAGATGAATACAGACGGTTCAGCGCGGCATTTGTTTGATTCGTTGTATTTGTTATTTTTGCAGCCACTAGAAGCGTGACTTGAGCATACTTCAATCAGGCAAAATAATTGGCATTTACAAGAAAAATGTTTTAGTTACATGCACAGGTGTCAAATCAAATCAAACAGAAGAATATCAGATTATTGCATAGCTAATTTGTCAATGTTTGTTGTAATCAGGTATTGAAGCTATGTTTGTGTTGAATATCTCCTATGCTTTATTTAACTCTTGAAACATTATTTATTACAAAAATAACTAATATTTAATTCAGTGAAATCAATATAAACAAAATATGCATTATGAAATATGTGAGATTTTGCTCATTTTAAAAATCATACAATTCTTGAAAAGGTCATTTCTAAAAAGATCCTAAGTTCTTAAAGGTTACTTCTCAAAAGGTGGTTTCTTATAAATAGGGATGTTAGACCCAAAATTAAAATTCCTTGTTTCTCTCCAAAACTCATATTGATTGAAAGGGAAAAAAATATCAAACTTAATTTTAAAAAATTACACAAATTGATGAAACGGTTCAAAAGTTAGATTTTTAAGTAATTAAAATTCGGGTCCTTCCTGAAAAAATGCACTGAAACTTTACTGTATAAGCCTGAGCTGGCACCGTGAGTGAAAACATCCAAACTGATTCTTGTGTACATGTACTTTGTGTCTATTTTAATATGTTATATCTCCAACTCCATTCATATTAATACAACACTGAAATTTTAAAGGCTGAACATCTTTCACAAATGTGTTTGTTTTTTGTCCTGTAAGAGTACATAAAATATTGTTCTTCGGTGATTTTTTCATATATTATTTCACAAGCCTGTCACAGTTGGAGTAAGTTCAATAGGCGGAACAGCCGAAAAGGCCAAGAAGGGTGACCCTTCCAATCAAGGAGTGCGTTACGGATCACATGATGCATTTCCTGCTATTGTGTGAAACTTACTCCCTGTACAGTTTTTAAATCACAAAAAATTCCTACTTATACACGTTATTTCTCACTTTATAATTCAATAAATTCCGATATTTAAGTAAATTATTTATTTGGAATTTCTTCGGGAGACCACATATCCGCTGTCAAATCCCTGGGTTAATATCGGCAACAAACCGGCAAAATCAAAACGGGGTCCCACAAAAATGTGTCAATCAAAAGGTGATCCCGATTAAGGATGGATCTTAATTTTGGCGAAAATGTACAAAAGATATTTATTCGTGTAGCACGATCAGTTCGAAAAATTGCGAAAACTTGAAATATTAGGTCTGGATATTAGGCATAATTTCAACCGATCCGTACACCCAAAAATGTGGCTTGTTTCGGTAATCGTCGGAACTGTGTTCGGATGTATTTAGTACGAATGGGACTTCCAAATGAGCAATGTTAGGAGTCCAGGATCACCTTTTGATTCATCAGTCATTGCCTGAGCTTGCAGAACAGCCGATTCGGTTTGGTGCCGTCAGCACTTTTGCTCAATTTCAACAAGAGCTGCGCTGCAAGTGTTAACAATTGAACCATTTTCAAGCAGTACTAGTAGCACTTTCCCTGTTTTTGTTTTTTCGTAAGGAAACTTGGTTTATATTGAGAAGAAGTCTTCTTCTCTTCAAATCTGGAATCATAATTTTTTTTAAATGTATTCTTGTATTTAAAAAACGATTTTGAAAAGGGCAAGTTTTTGCATTCGTACTAGTTTCTGTATGTGTGTGTACGTACCACTGTGGTATTTCAGGATTTATTACTGGTTCCTGTGATATGCCTGATTATAAAAGGTTATTTTTCAAAATGTAATTTCTCAAAGGTCAATTCTCAATTTATGATAATTTCTCAGCATTTCTTAAAAGGTAATTTCTTAAAAAGATCACTTCTCAAAAGGTCATTTCTCAAGAGGTCAATTTGCCTTTAAGAAATATCTCACTTTTGCCAATTCCAAAACACTGGGTCATTATATTACAGTTCATTCTTAATACATGTTTAGCAAGCATTTTGTCGCCATTAAACTTTTTTATTCAATCGATGATGCTTATTATGGGCTAGTTAATTAGCTCAGAGAGTATTGCAATCCACAAATCAATATAAATGTACCCCCTTGAAAATATGCTGGCGTCACCCATATAGAGTGCATTTATATTTTATAAAATGCACAAGTACAATTACCTTGCGAATATCAATTGCTTATTAGTAGGGGGGACAATAAAAAAAATTAAATTGCTTTATAGGAAGTTATGTTGGAAATTTTTCTTAAAGGGCTTGGTGAGTAGATTACAGAACATTTTTTATTTTAAAAATTGCCGTTACCAAGTTATGGTCCGATAAAGATTTCAGAATGTGCTGTTTCCCTAGACAACAAATGTCAACAAAGCAACAATAAACAAAAAATGTTTTTATACCATCTCATTTATTTTATTTACACCTATCAAGCATCTCAATTCACCTTTTCTTGTATGTATGTTGCCTATATTTGTCATATCAGTGGGTTTTTTCCAGAGGATACATCACATTATGAAGATATACATGTAGCTCACTAAAAAAGCCTTAAAGTGCCAAAACGGGCCTTTTTAAGCCAAAATCACAGTAAATTCTCAAAATTTGATATTTTAAGTATCCTTTTCATAATGATTGTAGAGGATCTTGTGAATCATATTGCATATTCTGAGTCTTTGTTACTCATATTTAAAGTATAAATGTGTTCCAAGCTGAGAACATTAATGGTTGTTGTGTAAAACTGGCATAAATTTGGGCTTAAACACAAAATTTTCCTTTTTTTTTTTGCTCTGGAGACTAAGTCTGGCTAATTAAATATGCAAAAATGTCATAAGTTAAGTTCTGTCAATCCTATTCCACTCAAATTTGGTCAGTGAGTAAACATTTGGATACCAATATACTCAAAGTAAAAGAAAAACAATTATAATAATTTCACAGGTAATTTAGGGTCAAAAGCCTTGCTTTTCAATAAGCTAATTGTATGTATAACATTATAAATAATGACAATAATTTATAAATCTTGACAATAACTTATAAATCATGACAATAACTTATAAATCTTGACAATAATTTCAAATCTCCATTGTCACAGTCCCACTACAAAGCAAATGATGTGCATGATCCAGTCAAAAAATTTTTTTTTTTTTTTTTTTTTTAATGTGTGAGGCCAGTGATATTTTTTTAAATCCTTCAAACTTAAAAAAAATAATAATAATATTTTTTTAACTTTATCATACATGTAGCTCTTATCTCCAAATTTAATAATCTGTACAGTTGTTTTTGGGGGCAAATTGAAAAGTAAAAAGTTCAAATTAATTTGCAGTTTCCCCATTGATTTGTGCACTGTGTTTTCTTCCCTATTGTTTATCCAAAAAATGTGGCCTACTACACATGCGCTGCACGATCGTCATGCAGACGCTATGCATGCAATCCTCACACCACAAGTAGCCTACTGCACATGCGCCTTACAATCGTATTGCAAACGGTATAGTTCATGCAGCATGCACGCACCGAATCGGCATTTCTTTCAAATCTTCGGATTAAATTAACGATAAATTGAGACAATAAGAATTAATGTATTTACAAATAAAGTCCACTTTATAATATATGTTAATGTTCAGGAACTTGTAATCACCATCTTCCTCCAAAATCCTGGCAATTTCATGTTGATTTTCGGGAGAAAGTCCGACACTTTTAGCGAGTGATCGTAGATCTCTCTCGCTCGGTCAACTGCATCGCATGTGTGTGACTCCACGTTACCGTGGCAGTCGTGAAAAATTGCTTCCGTCTGAAGAAAAACGTGCGATTATATCTCGTATTATATACTGGAAAATGACGTCTGATTTCATTCCAAATTCATGTGGGGATGGATTATCGTTCGTACTTTCGGTTTATGGTGCCGTGTTTTGTGAAATTGGCATTGTTTTTCAAAGATCTTTGGCGGATTTTCAACGATGTTTTCTGCACCCCCCGACTCGCCTATCGATAACGCGCACGTAGAAATCAGTTCCTTGCAAAGCAGGCTTTATTTTTGGTGCCCGCATTCGACGTTATTTCAAAACAAGCCGGGAGCGCGGGAGGTGGGAAATTCAGAATGCTATTTATCATGTATTTTTAAAATATTTTCAAATTTTTCTTTCGCATTCTAATAAATAAAGGATTAGATTTTTTTATGATATCAAAAATAAGCTGCTTTCTTATGCTTAAAGTCTCTAAATATCAACACAAAAATTGCAAATTCTCATGTTGTTACGCCTTGTCTAGTGGGGTAAAACGGTGTGTTTGACGCGCCTACTATTAGTGACCATGAGTTGAAATTGAGCAATGTTCAGTTGTACACGCTTAGCCAGGCCCATTGTGGAGTTGTGGGAAATTTTATGTTCGGTTGTTTAATTCAAATTGTAAACCCATTAAATCATTTATAAATCCATTAGCCCTGCCCTGCGTCTGTCTGCAATACATTATCCCCATCGCCAGACAGCAACGGAACTAGAATGGAAGAATGATTCTTTAATCTTCTCGCTGTTTTTTCCGCTCAGTTTCATGTTAAAGTTCACCCTACTGCCAGAGTTATAAATGAACAGATACACGTACATGTCAGAGCTGCCAACTCTTCCGGATTCTGCGGAAGATTACAGATTGGATGATTTACTTATTTAAACATATGCAGGAGGCCTCTCCTTTTGGCACCAAAAGGAGAGGCCTCCTTGCATATATTTTAAGTAAGTAAATTACCGTCAAATACGGAAGTCTTCAGCAGAATCCGGAAGAGTTGGCAGCTCTGACATGTACAGTATATACATGTATGTGTATAACCATCTGACCAGAAGACCAAGTCACCAAACTAAACTTCAAGATTCTTGTTGTATTTTACACGTACGTGCATTTTTTTAAAAAGAATTTGGCTTAACATGTACAGTTTATTTTGTTCAATACTCTGAAAGATTAACATTCTACCTCACTTTTGGAAGGCAGCCATAATAATTTGTTGTTACAGCAGCCGCCTTACCGCAAAACAAGCTGATGGTGAATTTAGCATTCTGCAGGTACAATGTATACAGGTTCTCTCATGCGCGTTATGTGAGAAAAGGCCAATTTTCGTAATCTCATTTCACATGCCAAAGACATCTGACCGTAGTGACGACACAGGAGATGATGATGAAGACAATCAAAGTGGGTGCGGATATAATCTAATGTCCTCCCCATTGCCTAACAGAATTTACATCCTAGATGAAATAGGCCCCTTCAAAATTCACCATTTGAGATCAGATATAAGGATGTATAATGATGGTCTTGCAATGATTTGCAAGGCTACTGTGCACCATTCAAATTGTCACTGCACAGAATTCATCATTTACATACATTGTATGTATTTAAATGTTGAACTGTTCAGGTAACTGTACCATGTATTTTATTACTGAGAATCAAGAAATAAACACAGTTAAAAATCAACTCAAGTGAAAGTAAGTCTGTCAATGGCTCTGCAGGTAAGAAATACAAACAGGTACATGTGTACATGGACACACATGGTACATATATACACATTATGTACTTGACATTGGGAGAAAGTAATCTCTCTTGAGTTATGGTTTTGAAAAGAACTGTTTGTTTAAAGGAAGTGTACACTATTTATCATCGGTAAGATGTCTACAAATGCATCCAAACTTTATAAGAATGAAGAGATATATTGTACAGTGTACATATGTACATGTATATGTTTGAAACTACTGTTAAAAGTTTCTGAAAATTTCAGAAAATGGTGAAAATTCATTCATATTTATGTATACATAACAGCAAAAGAAACGTCACCCCTAAAAATATTTATTATTTTCATTTTATAATTAATATAATTTGTTTAATGAAGAATATTATGAGTATGGAGTGTAACACGAACACAATGTGGCAAATTTGGTTGACCTGGCAGCCAACCATCCCACAACATTGTATATTTATTATGTTTAATAATATAATTACAAAATTTAGGGGGTGACGTTTCTTTTGCTGTTATGTATATTTGTATGCATTCTCCTGAAGACGATCAGAGCATACTGATCAAAACGTTGAATTGTAACCACCAGTTCTTTCAGAACTAATTTTACTCAAAAGAGAATTTTTCTCTTTAGGGAGGAGGGCCAAAGTCATGGTACAGCCAAGCCTTTGAGAAGCCTGCCCAGGCTTGGCTGGGCTGCTTAAAGACGTACCATGACTTTGTCTCTCCTCCCTTACTTGTATGCTTTCTACTGTGGAAAATGGATCACAGCATGACAGACAAAAAAATTTTTTTTTAGATTATGAGCAGAGTTAACTTTCAGATTATAATTTGGTAATTTTGTAATCTGTTAATTCCCTCTTGTGTTCCTTGCCTATGAAAAATACTACTGTGTAGATGAGAGCCATATTTAAAGTTTGGAACCTGCAAGAAGTACATACATATGTACATGTATGTACTGTACACAACTGTACACAACATGAGAAATTGGTTGGTAACCTACTTTTGCAAGTATAACTTTCCTGTGCTCATGCAGCAACTTTACTCTATATGTACTTAGCAACTCGATGAAATTAGCCACTGAAGAGAAGCAAAAGTACATGTACATGTATATGTACTTTTAAAGTCAATGAAGAAATAATGACACCTGATTGTTGAGACATATATATGTTGCCCCAAAACAACATCTCCAAACAGGCTGCGGAATGATCTGTGAGACACCAAGGCACAATATCATGGTTTTTAACAATTGGCGCTTACTTATAAGCAACAACATTTGTGCTTCCTAATGCATATTTCATAGGCTAGCAAGGAATGTTTGCTTGAATGCCTGCATACTTCAGGGTATTTGCAAAAAACTGTGATTATGTGTGGAATTTCTTGTTAAGCAGTGCCATAAAACTGGACCCAAGATGCTCCCACATTTGGTCCAATTAATGCCATAAGTACGTTTACATCTTCAAGGATGTAATCTCTCCAGCAACGCTATAATATGGTCCTTCCACTTGGGCAATTCCAAAAAAAGGAGGAATAAATCTTCTCATCCTAAAAAGTGCTGGATCAATCGAAGGAATGGCATGGACCCCCATTAAGTGGCAAAGTAGGCCAAGTGAAAAATAATCACAAACAGTATATGTAAATTGTATAGTTGCACCATGATTGCGTTGCACACAGTAAGTATGTCACCTATGCTACAATTCAGCAACAACAACCACTCATGCATGCTATGACCAAGCTTGCCTGTGACAATTGAAGCGACATTGACCATCAAAACAATATTTATTAATTAATCTGAACATATCATGTATTAAAATAACCCCCAGTAATAAAATAATCTTTTATTAAAAATTCTCTGTGTTTAATTGGATTATTTCAGTGAGGGAGCTCTCATAGTCTTGTTTTCCAAATCAACATACATGTACATGTATGGTGCAGATTCGTGGGTATATTACAAAGGGTACACAGTTATTTTCCCTCTTTGTTCTTTCAGATCTTCACCAAACCATAATATATATTGGTCTTTGAGTCATACCCAACCCATCCACAAAATCCATCAATAACAATTTGAGATATATTCTGAACATTTTATTTGTCACCATGGCGAACTTTTACCAAACTCTAATCGATATGTCCTAGTGACATACATGTACCCAACCCATCCACCAAGTTTCTTTAGAATCCATCCTTACGGCATATGGCTTTGTAATGGTGACCTTTGACCTTTTGGATCTTTACCAAAAACTTGAATTGATGATTACAGTGAAATACCCAACCCATCTACCAAGTTTTGTCCAAATCTGTCCATAACGTTTTGAAATATACATGAATCTGAAGTTCCCATACAAACACGCACACATGTGTATAAACCTCTCAACCAAGAACCTTCTATTATTCACTAAATTGTTCTGACAACCGAGGACCTGGTTTTAAATACAATACCAACTAAGAAACATGGTGGTGCAAACATATTAACCAAAGTCTGGCAGAGGAAACTATGGTAAATTTGAGTGGGTTATATTGATGAGAGGGGGCAGGGGGCAGGGTCATACCACAGTTACTCCACCAACGACACTAACTGTCTCATTCATGAACTGGATATCTGCTATGAAACACTCATACACAAATACTTGTAGCTTTTAGTAAAACACACCGCTCATTGGTACACGTGTTCAATCAACATAGAATTGTATTTGGTGTGATTCCAAGTCTCCCCTATGCACAATACTTTTTTTTTCAAACCTTAATGTTAGCAAACTCCATAATGAGCAACTTCATGGGTAAATAAGAGTGGTTTGTAATGCATATTCAAACATGCAGAAGATATTAAAATAAATAAACCATTATCTCAGAGGGAAGTATGGAATTTTATTTTTCAGTGTAAACCTATTATACTATATGTCCCTGGTGATTCTACCCATGCATGGCACTGGCTCTTGACAATGACATATTATTAGCTATGTACATCAATGCAATTTATCTTGCTAATTAGTCACCCTTGTCCTGGTAAGAGACTTGGGTCTTCAGTGAAGCCTGAAATATGAGACAGAAAGATCTTCTCTCGGCCAGATGCCTCTTACTTCAATATCCAAGTTTCCCCTCTTAGGTTTCACAACACATGCACATCAAATAACCAGGATCCTAATGAGTTGAACATCTTTGACATCACACAAGGTCTTTTTCACAGAGGTGAGAAAGAAACTATTTACCATACACACATCTAGGTCCTTCCAGACATTACTCAATCCAAGCATAAGTGCGCTGCAATCCTCTATGACATAGACATATTGGCAATAATTTAGACATTTGAACAAATTACAGCAAAATACATGTAAGGATTCACATGGATTTTCACCATCGTTGCACATCTAATATACGTGTACATCCCGTACATGTATACATTTGAACCTGAACAAGTAACATCATAGTGTCAGTTAGCAACATATTCATATAAAAAATGCTAATAACTTCTGAAATATTTATATTACTTTTTGAACCTACATGTAGCAGGATCTGAAATATTTTAACACATCTGTGAAGTTCATCCCTCACATGTCCACAACCATGGTATCTTGTGGCATATACACTGTACATAAGTAGTAACCTAGTTTTTTTCTTGTATGCCATTTTGTAATCAGAATGGTTGAAAGAACTACCCTAATTATCCCATAAATTTAAGAGAAGACAAACTGACCTTTGACTTGTTTAGTATAATAATATACAGTTAACATTCAAATAGCCTAATTTCAATTACATGTAGTGTAGCATCAATTCATCCTCAAGGAGAATGATGCACAAAAATGTTATACAATGAACGGCCCTACACTGTACTTATCAAATCACTTACATTGTATGACTATAAGAAGAAGAAAAAAACAGCTGAACAATTTTAATTAATTAGGGAATATACATGTAGAGTTAAAGCCTGCAAATACCCTGAAGTTTTCAACATCAGATACATGTACCATGGAATTACTGTAATGGGAGGATTATATCATGCCTCTCTACCTATTACCTATAGTACGTGTCTTTTCAGTGTATTTGTGGTCCATTCCCAATGCTGTTAGGGGATGTTATTCAACATCCCCTGATGGAGCCCGAGAGCCAAATGTCACAATAAGTTTGGTTGATTTGAGAGCATTGCGAAGAACGTCCCAGGCAGATGGCGCTTGAACTTAAGCTACCTCTAGAAACCCTACAGAGATAGAAGCGCTACAAAGACAGGATTATTTTAGTTTTATAGATATTATGCATTGACGTCACAATCTGAATGGCTCCCTCTCTCAGAGACAAAAGTAAACTTTGTAAACATGACCTTATAAACATGTTTAAAAGCCAGTGTACACATTTGGTAAAATGTCTGTAACATTGTAAATGCATACACATTTATAAGTATAACAAACTTGTGAAGGTTTCAGCTGAGTGTCGTTAACGAGAAATTAGTGAAAACACATTCAGATTGTTGGTATATATACATTCCAATGTTGAATTTATGTCTTCAGATGACAGCAATTATCAGTTATTTCACTCATTTTACTAATCATCTGAGACAGAAATATTTCAAGGGATGTTGGATACCATCATAAAATTTACACCAAATTTGTGCAAAATTGTGATAATTTGTGTGTTTCAATATAATAGTGTATAGGAGCTTCAAAAATTGCCACCAAATAAGATACATATCTATATCAATAGAAGGCTCATCAATGAAATACACTTTTTATGATGTACAACCCTTCAAATCTGAATTTTCAAATTATTTCTAATTTTGATGGATCATGCTGTTCACATTGGGTGGCCCCAAGGAGGGGTCGCCCCAACGAGGGGTTGCCCCAACGAGGGGTAACCCCAACTACATGTAGGGGTCACCACAACGAGGGGTCACCACAACGAGGGTCACCACAACTATTGTTTAATTCAGAATTCATGAAGGAGCAAAGATTTGTTACAAAGAAAAAAAAGTAACATCTGGGCAGATGGTCAAGTGTACATTTTGTAAAGATAAGCTTGCACATCACTAAATATAAATATAATATTAGGAACATCAACAGGTTATTTTTATGACCATCATTCTACATTCTGCCTCTATTTTTCACTTCACGCATCAAAGTATAATACAGTTTGACTATATTAATTCCAGCACCTTGCTGTACCATGCTATGTACATGTATATTGCATGGTAAAAGTATGCACTCTTTACTCCAACAGACTAATTATTCCGCATGTACAACATTCTTTACAGGCTTTCTCATGCAAGAAAAGGCCAATTTAGGTAATCTCATCACACGCGCCAAGGACTTCTATGCTGAATAAAGACAAGAAATATGTGGCATATAACAGGAGTGGGGGTGGGTTTAATCTAATGTTCTTTCTAATGCCTAAACAGAATTATGGTTGGTCAAACTGGGTATCTACATGTACCAAAACACTTGACATATACAGACTTGCACCTCTCCAAGGGATCAGTGTACCTACATGTACTCTTAAAAATAGTAGCTAACAATTTAATTTTCCTCAGTTGCTCATGCAGTCACTTTCTTGTACAAAATAGAATGTTTGCTTGAGCATCCATGAGAATACACATTTTTTTCAATCAAGTTTACATGTATGTGTAGCACGAAATGTACTGGGGACTATCCATGAAAGCTTGTCTTATGCCTGCAGTAAAGCTTGCATCATAGCCTGGGTTCTGTATCCTTGACCGAGGCTGTTTACTTCTTGGTCATACTTGCTTACAGTATAATGGAACACTGGCCAGTGCCAATTGTGCATTGAGAGCCATCAGTTAATTGCAACCTTCAGCAGCACACAGTTATGGGCGGCCAAAAGGGCCAAAATTAATAAATTTCTAAACTAAAGGACAAAACAACAATCAAAGAAAGACGAGGTCCAAATCAAACTAAAAAATGCAACAGCAATCAAAGAAGAAATCTTGAAAAGAACAAAACAAAAAAAATCAAAAGATAAATTGGGCCGAATGTCTTACACAATCGAACTAAAGACAAATCCCAACAACTAAGGTTAAAAACTGAAACAAACTAACTAATAAATAAATATTGAGGACGGTTCTCAAAAGCTAAAGACAGAGCCGTATATTAATAGGATGGAAGCGAGAACTATCAAACTTTCTCAGTAACTAAAGACTAAATAAAACATAACATTGGTGGCAGGGGCATATGGCAGGGGCATATGACTGCATTTTTGGCAAGTGAGTCATGTAATTAAAGTTGATGGTGTAGTCCCATTTAGTGACACTTCAACTCTATTGATTTGTTAGATCAGATTGTATTTTTAGTACAAAATGATGTTTTATCCATTTCAGGTATATATTGTCGGCGTGACAAAAATGAGTGTAGGAATAATTGTCCCGAGGTTAAGGTACCATAAATTGACCAATTGGTCAAAAAGGTGGAGTTGGTTAAGAGACGGAATGTTTTTTCAGATCCCTGGGTAGCAATAGCTAAGCTTTCATCCCTCAATTGCATTTAATGCAAGCAATCATCAGTTGCAAGTATTGGCTCAAAAGAACTGGGTTGTCTCCTGTCTTATCCTTGGATAAGACATATTTTGGTTTCCAGTTGATCTTGTTCATAGGATTGTTTGTTTTAGTGAGTTTGTCCATTTTGATTATGTTATTTGTTCCTCTAATAAGGAGAGCAGAACATTTTGGGTTTCATCTGGTTTTTCAAGAAAGTCAGAGTCGATCAATTTGGGTGGTAGCGAGCTCTTGATTATTTGATTCTTTTAGAACAATGTTTTTTGAGATTTGCTCTATTAAGTATGATCCTGAATGTTTTGGAAGCAACAAAAGGTGATTTTGGAAAAATTTCTGAGAGTTGTTATTTTGTTGTATCGTAGCCCAGTATTTGTTTATTGTTTATTGCTTAATGAATGGATTATATGTTGTTGTGAAGATGAGCGGTGTTCTTGGGCTGTGCGTTTTCAAATAATTTGGGGGATAATGATAGAAACTCAAATAAGAAAACAAAATTCAACATAAACTTTATTTTCTGCGGAAGCTGCATTTGTTTTGGCGAATATTCGAACTGGAAAAAAACAACTGGATATTCAAACCATCGATCGAATATTTGAATATTTGGTTATTCGGCACAGCCCTATGGTGCTCCATTGTTTTGTTTATCTGTTTGTGGTTTGTGAATCAGTCTGGTTTGGCCTGTGACATTTACCATGTGGCATTGTTTACATGTATCTCATTGGTAGCACAGCTTCTGGCTATTAGTGTTTGTGAGAAATTTTCACCATTGCGAATGTCTTCAACAGACACACCTACACGACCAATGTTATGTTTTATTTAGTCTTTAGTTACTGAGAAAGTTTGATAGTTCTCGCTTCCATCCTATAAATATACGGCTCTGTCTTCATTTTTTAACCTTAGCTGTTGGAATTTGTCTTTAGTTCGATTGTGTCGACCCATTTTGTCTTTTGATTTTTTGTTTTGTTCTTTTCAAGATTCGTTTTTTTGATTGTTGTGTTTTTTAGTTTGATTTGGACTACATGTACGTCTTTGTTTAAAAACTATTTTCTTTGATTATTGCGATTTTTAGTTTGATTCGGACTTCGTCTTTCTTTTGAAAACTCTTTTCTTTGTCCTTTAGTTCAGAAATATATTACTTTTGGCCTTTTTGGCTGCCCATACACATGGACCAATTCATGCATTGTCTGACAAGACACTGTACTGTATGTGGTGGAGGGCTCTCACAGTGAGCTCTCTGTACGATTACTAGCTCACCAGCCTTGTATTTCTAAGGCTTGGAAGACTATAGTATCTGACCTCCTTGGAAATACTTCAGTCTCAATTCTCAATAGCTATTGTTTTAAAAAATAAGTGAAATAATTTCCAAAATTAATGTCAGTCATATCCGAAGATGGAAATTCCATGATGGAATTAATACTAACAAACTGAATGAAGTGAAATAAGCTGAAACATTAACAGGTTTGGGTTTTATATACATGTACATGTAAATGATGATATCTTAAATTCTGATAAAGTATGGATCTGTAAGACTTGTAGCTTTGCATGGTGAGGAGGATAAGTAAGACTAATTGTGAAATTCTCAATTGAGCAGTAATTAGTTCTGAAAAGAACTGGAGGTACAACTCGACGTTTTGATCAGTGTGCTCTGATCGTCCTCAGGAGAATGCCGGACTCTGGGGAATGCTGCTGCTTATGTAGGCTGCTGGAGGATTACGCGATGACAGGATGCTGGAGGATTAGTTCATTGAGGTGTGCAGGCGGGAATCTCCAGACTGAGGGATCTCCTGTATCCTAAGTTAACCACCCTCCTTCCCCCCACCCCCCCCCCCCTGCTTGTCAACAACTGATTCGGTTCAGTGAGCACACAACCCCTAGGATCCTAATCTCAACAGTTCGCGCCTGCACGCCTCAACGCACTAATCCTCCAGCATCCTGTCATCGCGTAATCCTCCAGCAGCCTACTTAAGCAGCAGCATTCCCCAGAGTCCGGCATTCACCTGAGGACGATCAGAGCATACTGATCGAAACGTCGAGTTGTATACTTCCAGTTCTTTTCAGAACTAATTACTACTCAATTGAGAATTTCACATGGTGTCACCGCAATTAGTCTTACTTAAAGCATGGATCTGCATTTACAAAAATGTTACCGATAAAGTGTATAGCTTTAACCCAGGCCTTCATTGTTAGGGTGTTTATAATAACTCAGCTACCGGAGGTTATTTTGGCTTTGTCATACAAAATCCAATAACAGCTTACCTAATGCAACGTTCATTCTCTTAACTCGTTTAATTTGTCCTCCCTAGATGATTTAGCAAGTTTCAGAATCATCTCTAAGATTTTTTTTCAATAGAGTGAGGATCAGTAACAATCTCATTCAAAAATTGCATTGCATTCATGCAATGCGGATTCACTGTTGCTTATTTATTGTAAAGCATTCAGTTTGATTTAGGATGTACATTTACATATGTACATTTGTATGTCCGTGGTGGTTGAGAGACCAGCCATAAAATGTATGTCCGTGGTGGTTGAGAGACAAGCCATAAAATGTATGTCCTTGCAATTGGTGGTTGAGAGACCAGCCATAAAATGTATGTCCTTGGTGGTTGAGAGACCAGCCATAAAATGTATGTCCGTGGTGGTTGAGAGACAAGCCATAAAATGTATGTCCTTGCAATTGGTGGTTGAGAGACCAGCCATAAAATGTATGTCCTTGGTGGTTGAGAGACCAGCCATAAAATGTATGTCCTTGGTGGTTGAGAGACCAGCCATAAAATGTATGTCCGTGGTGGCTGAGAGACAAGCCATAAAATGTATGTCCTTGCAATTGGTGGTTGAGAGACCAGCCATAAAATGTATGTCCTTGGTGGTTGAGAGACCAGCCATAAAATGTATGTCCTTGGTGGTTGAGAGACAAGCCATAAAATGTATGTCCTTGGTGGTTGAGAGACCAGCCATAAAATGTATGTCCTTGGTGGTTCAGAGACCAGCCATAAAATGTATGTCCTTGGTGGTTGAGAGACAAGCCATAAAATGTATGTCCTTGGTGGTTGAGAGACAAGCCATAAAATGTATGTCCTTGGTGGTTGAGAGACCAGCCATAAAATGTATGTCCTTGGTGGTTGAGAGACCAGCCATAAAATGTATGTCCTTGGTGGTTGAGAGACAAGCCATAAAATGTATGTCCTTGGTGGTTGAGAGACCAGCCATAAAATGTATGTCCTTGGTGGTTGAGAGACCAGCCATAAAATGTATGTCCTTGGTGGTTGAGAGACAAGCCATAAAATGTATGTCCTTGGTGGTTGAGAGACCAGCCATAAAATGTATGTCCTTGGTGGTTGAGAGACAAGCCATAAAATGTATGTCCGTGGTGGTTGAGAGACAAGCCATAAAATGTATGTCCTTGGTGGTTGAGAGACAAGCCATAAAATGTATGTCCTTGGTGGTTGAGAGACAAGCCATAAAATGTATGTCCTTGGTGGTTGAGAGACAAGCCATAAAATGTATGTCCTTGGTGGTTGAGAGACAAGCCATAAAATGTATGTCCTTGGTGGTTGAGAGACCAGCCATAAAATGTATGTCCTTGGCAGTGAAGCATTAAAGATGTGTACAATATATAATGTGTACAATATTTGTATATGTGTATCTAAATTGAGACAGTGAGACGCACCTTTAAA
The DNA here is from genome assembly GCA_029582265.1 of Zoroaster sp. YZ-2022. NCBI lineage: Eukaryota > Metazoa > Echinodermata > Asteroidea > Forcipulatida > Zoroasteridae > Zoroaster > Zoroaster sp. YZ-2022. Next base: position 27,923,656 of record CM055834.1, on the reverse strand, counting down.
AGGGACAATACTATCACAATCAAAACAGGGCATGGAATCGGAGTGCTATAGTTTTAGATTAACTCAGTGACTGAAAATAATACCTCACATGATAAGGCCACTGTGTTCATTTTAAACTATGACACTGATTCCATGCCCTGTTGAAAGACTGCTATCGTGACAATAATGTCTCTTTAACAAATATAAGCAATGATTAGTTTGCTTCTAGTCAAATAGCGACTGGCCCACAAACATGTCAGTTCTCATGGTAATATTATCCAGGAAATGGCAACATCCAATAAGCAAAATGTCAACTGCTTGGTAACGCCATGGACTAGTGTAAATAAACCCACTAGAAACACTAATAATGGAGACAGCATCTACCCTTATCAGTTTTGAAGGGGACAATCTATTCAATGTTGAACCAAGATTGATGCTGGATTTATATATAACGTCCCTAATTTGCCATAGTGTCCAATCCCGAATTAAGTTGGCATAGTGACCAATGCGGTATTGGTCACTTTGCCAAATTACAAAAATAGCCAGTTAGAGCATTCACCATTTGAATGCATGCTCTATCTCCAAAACTATACGGAATACATGCATGTGGGTTAGTAGGTCTCTTCCTGAATGTACTAATGGGCGGGAAAACTTAAAATTGAAAAAAGTCGGATTGGTCACTATGGCAAATTAGGGACGATAAATGCAAATTTCTTGATTTTCAAGTGAGTTTCACCACTTGTTCATCACTGGCTTCAAAATCAAATTCCCATCTTGTGGTGGATAGTTCTGTGGTCCAAAAGCACAGGGCTTGAATTTCACAACAGCAACATTGCCACATGGGGTCTTGGCTGCCCCCCTCCCCCCCCCTCCTCTTTTGAAATGTTCCCATAGATATTTGGATACTAGTATTCTAATGGAAGTGTTATTTTATACTTAACTTAATGCCTTGCCCCAACTAGAATGAAATTCAATGTCTGAAGGCCAATCCAAATGTTACAAACATCAACAAACACATTTGAAACCCATTGGTTTGGAGCCAATGAACTGAACCAACCTGTAAAAATCAACTAGCCTTATTTGTTTGTAGGCCGAAATATCTGGATCGATTGTGGACTTTTTCAGATAGGGGTATGAACGTTTGCCCGATTTGTGAGGCCTCTCTTAGCCACAATTCTTTGTATACAATGTATGGGAAATTTAGAGCCAACAGATGATGAGAAACCAGAGACTTTTTTTTGGCCTTACCAATAGGCCTTTACAAATGAAGCTTCAGAGACTTCAGGACTCCAGGAAAAAACCTGGAGAACTTGACAGGAAGATGCTGTTCATTTTGCAATACTTCAAAAAGAAACACTTAGAGCCAGTAGCAGTATGCCTTTGACCAAGAAACATATGACCTCACCACCAACCATTGACATTATCAAACAAAGTTGTGTGTAACTATGGAGGAAGATGCAACTCTCTAACCACTCTCACACTCCATCCAGGGGTTGTCTTAATTAAAAGGTGCCCCAACAAAAGTGAAACAGTTAAGCCCACCAAATATATGTTAAACAGGCACTGTATCTCAAAAGCTTATTCACAAAAGGTCACATGAGTTTACTCACAGATAAATGGGATACATTTATTTGTATTCACTACTCAGTGTTTTCCCGAGTGTCTGAGGAATAAACTCCACAGGTGATTCAGACGGGATTTGAACCCACCACTTCCTGCTTACTAGTGCAAACATTATTTTTTGTGTTGTGCATACATTATATGGCCCTCTCTCAACAGCTATCAAAGGCATGTAATCTGATGCAGATTGTCAGTGTAATAGCATGACGTCTGGGGCCTTTCGGACTACAGTCAGAATTGCATGAATCCTATCATAACTGCACGAATCCTATCATAACTGCACAATGATATATATAACAAATAATGTATGCTCCAATTATCTACTGATTGTTTCCACACAAAACAATGGAAATGTCTATTAAAAATATATCTATAGATTGTTAGAATAACAGCTGAGCGTTGTACATGCAGCAACCTCCAGCAACAATTTCCCGTTTGGTGATGAATAAGAATATTTATGAAGGAGACATCTATGGATATATTATTCTTGTTTCAAGGTTGCTGCTAGAAGGACTCAGTGGTGACTGTCCCAATAATTATCATGCCGCCATGCATATTCCATCACGGTGACTCAATTATATTGGATTTATTAACAAACTGTAGCCACAGACAAAATTACACAAGTGTTCATTTCTTTCTTTCTCTTACCGTACACACATACAATTTTAAGAGGCGAATTTTCATTCAGACCCTTTTAAAGTTTTCTGCACACTGTATCAAAGGGTTGGGGAGTATTATGTACAGGAAGGATGCAACACAACATGTTAATCTTCAAATCTGATTTACTTGCTTATTATAAGAGAGATTTACCATGTACATGTAACTGATGTTAGATTGGTGATATTTTGACAAATATCTGAGAAAAATTACTTTCAGAAATATCCTAATTTTAAAGATGAGAAAATAAATTTGAAATTCCAATTGTTGTGTCTGCTATGAAAGACAATACTGCCCTCTATTGACAGGTGTGTGAAATTGTAAATATTTTTTCCCCCCATGGGAGCTGAAATTTTAACAAATTGATTTTTATGTATTCATGAAGTTCACACATACTGCATTTGATCAATGTTGAACCATGGGTTAATTTTGAAATGGACATTTCAAAAACTACAAACTCCTGTGTAGATACATGTACATGTATCTACAGTAACCGTAGCCCATCATATTTGTCCCTTTTTTATATTTTTTGGACATTTTCATAGTCAAGGCAGTCCCATGAATGTGTAATAATGCCATGTAAGTTACGATTATCACAATTTCTGTGAAGAATTTTTTTTATCTAAATAATATAACAGTGATTTACAAGCAAGTATTGAACTTGTAATCCTTTTGTGAACCGCTGTGTACGTGCTGATCAGTACCCCCTTCCCCATTTCCTCTTTTTATACATCATGCCTACTATCCCATTTTGTTCATCAGATTCACTTCATAGCCATCATCGCACTGTCAGGCATTTGGCATTACAAATCCTCTGCTTCTTTTCTTTTTCCCGTTTTGCGGCTGTCTTCGGCAATAACCAGAGTGATCCATCACGCCAAAGTGGCTGCTTGGAACGGTAATGTCTGGGGATCATTTTCAGATGGATTGACAATTACAAGCGTCTCGGTAACGGAACAAATGAAGAAAAATGAACAATTCCGGATGAAATAAATTGGTTAGATATTGCATGTCAAAGGTAAGGGGAGGGATTTTCCCACATTGTAAAAAGGGGCTAAAAATGGGTGAGATAGTGGAAGTTTATGGACTAATTCAAATTATTGTTATTTTCTCTATATAGTCTTTTGGATGTACATGTATGCATTGTTTATAGAGTTATTAGATCTAGTTAAATCACCATATATAGTATTGGCCAGCAATACATGTACATCTGGGTATCTATTAGATACCCTGTTAGGTTAACCCTCCTATTATCAGTGTAGTTCTTCACAAAGTGGACCCATACTTCAAAATGTCTCAACTGGGACATATTGTGGTACGCACTTTCTTATCTAATGATTAATGGCATAGCCAAGGCTCTTCAGAGAGATGAGGTAAACTGAAGGAGCCACCTGCTTTGTTTCATTGCAAGGCTAACTTGAAATAAACCAGTGTAGTAACTTGCGGTATACACGCACTGTGTGAGGATCAGAACAGTTTGGTTTTTGTCCCATACCCAGGGGCATTTTGGGGTATCCATGTACCATTCTTCTGTACAGTATGCAATATTTTGAGGCATGCACACAAAAAGCATTGTGTACTTAGCAGTTGTTTTTTTTGCAGCATTTTGGAGACTGCATGTATACAAGGGATACGAAAATGCTAGTCTCAAACTTCACATTTACTTTCAATGGTAACTCCCAGGATATCAACCAAATGTTTCTTTGGTCAAGACCTGGTATGAGGCAGGATTTGAAAACAGGGCGCCCAAATTTTTTCAGCAAATAGGATCTGCTGAACAAAAGCATTTTTGCAGTCTTTTTTCTAATGGGATTTAAAATGCTTTTGTCTTGTTTTAAAGATTTATAGACCATACAGTACATAAGGCTGTAACAACACGGTTAACCGACCGAATACCCGGTTACACGGTTACAGTTTTTCAGTTCAGCTAAACCTTAAACAACTTATACAAAATTGGGGCTCCCGTTTGGAATCTTGTCTGCAATCATTTATGAAAGACATCAGTAAAACAAAGTTAATATATTGGTTAAATCATTTATGTACTGTATACATGTAATAAAGTCAGGGTCTATGGACATTGCATAAATGGAAGGGTTGAATTGTAATTGTAAAGAATTAAGATAAATATTCAATACTGATTTTTCTTGTGACATATTTTGTTCGGTATTTACATTTTTATAGTCCATTTCGTTATCTTAATTTCACTTGTGGTTTTTAACATTATTAGTAGTACTGGATATAGTCTCATTTTCATCATTTTCCACCTGATGCCCCAAATCTAGAGGCAAATTAATTTTTTTGAGCCCACCTGGCGCACACTCGCCATCTAGTTCTCTTCACCACGTGAGCTAACTGCCCTAGGCCGCCGGTCAAGTCCTAACGTCCAACCAGCCGCAGCCACGGAACACGTACAGTACATGTACATGTAGCTATGCATTATCCATATGCAACCTCTACAAACTACAGTTCACTTGGTCCTGCCCACACCAGCCAGTGGCATCCCTCTATTACACAGCTCAGTCCATAGTACATAGTAGTTTTGACAGTCAGCATTTATCAATTTTATATTAAATTAAGCTTCATCAGATAAAAGTTTTTGTTTGTTTTTGTTTTTGTTTTGTTTTGTTTATTTTTTTTCACACGAAGTTTCCATTTGCTACGGCAGGTACAACACCCGCCATAAATCCCTAAAAGTTAAAGATTTCATCACCCCACGATCACCCCACGATCACGCCATGATCACGCAAAAAATAATAATAATAAATTAAAAAATCCGGTCGTTTCAATAACGGTTACACGGTTACAAAAATAACCGTAAACCTGTAAGCCTTAATGTTTGTACTATTTAAAAAGCACATGCTTGGTAGCCTCGACCCCATACTCCCCCCAGCGTATAGTGTGTACAAAATGTACATGCTCATGAAAAAAAAGTAACCGTAAAAAAGTCAGTCATCTCTGATTTTACTGAAATACAAAAGGGCAAAAAATAACAACTTTACAGTTCAAAATTGGGTGGAAGATCTTCAGGGCTGTCGTACATTTAGGTCTATATTACTTAGTTAAAACTTGTTTTCAAGGGCTAATTATAGGCCCTTGAAAACAAGTTTCAACTGTTATTTTCAAGTTGTTATTTTAGGCTACTCTTGATGTCGTACTGCCACATCCTGTTAGTACATTGTAGCATATATAATCCTGGCCCAGTGTGGTTTTGCAGCATTTCAGAATAATTGATAGCAGTATTACCGAGTCGTTTGTGGCGTGCTACGCTTTGTGTCTGACACTAGATCACTCTGTCAGTAAACAATGAATGGGGACGGTCTATAAATGAGAAATACCAACTTGAAACATTCATTGCTGAAAGCACGGAGAAAGGAAGAGACACTGAATCATAATAAAGTAGCAGCCGGTAGTCCAGCGTTGTGATGTTTTTTTAGGGGTCATTCTTTTTGTTTACACTTTCGGGAATTACACCACATAATATTTGTGTAGGATAAATATATATTTGGCAAATTAAACAGGATGTCTTCAAAGGCGTCCTACATTTTTACAGGGCGTCCAAAAGACACCTGGATGCATTGCTGGCTAATACCTTGCCTTTCAGGCAAAATTACCAACCTATATATATTGCTAGGATTCCAGCCGGCCATTCGTCATCGGGCAAGCTTGGTGGTCGAGAGGCTAAGATGTCTGCACAAGTAAGCAGGAGGTCGTGGGTTCAAATCCCACCTAAGTCGCCTGTGAAGTTTCTTCACGGACACTCGGAAAGCACCGAGTATGCAGTGCTGGACACATGTTGGTGTAGGGCAAAATTAAATCAATTGTTTATCACACGACGCAAGAATTTCACTAACCTATAAAATTACCTGATAATAATAATAATAATAATAATAATAATAAAGATTTGCAGCGCACACATATCCACCCTGCTGGGCACTCAAGGCGCGGAAACAAATTCTGTTTTTTCGTCGTTCAATTTCAAGAAGTTTTGTCTCATCCAACTACGAATCTCTTGAATACATTTCTCCAGTGTTGTAATACACGAATCAGCAGGTTCTTGAGAAGATTTAAAAGTAATGTAAAGCTGCGTGTCATCAGCGTAGACATAGTAATTTAAATTATACTTCAAAATGATATCACGAACCAGAAAGGTATAAACAGTAAACCACTGTGGGCCGAGCACGGAGCCTTGGGGCACAGAATACCAAATCCCAACTGAGTTGCTCAGAAAGCACTGATTTCAAATATGTCAGTGTAGGGCGAAAATTAAATCAATTGTTTATTATTCAGATGCAAGAATTTCATCAATTAATGCAAACTGCAATACCCGCTGCTACATTGTATAAAGGATTCTAGCTGGCCTATCATCTTTTGGCAAGCTTGGTGGTCAAGAGATTCAGATGTCTACACCAGTAAGCATGAGGACGTGGGTTTCAATCCTGCCCATGTCACATTGTATAAAGGATTCTAGCTGGCCTATCATCTTTGGGCAAGCTTGGTGGTCAAGAGATTCAGATGTCTACACCAGTAAGCATGAGGACGTGGGTTTCAATCCTGCCCATGTCACATTGTATAAAGGATTCTAGCTGGCCTATCATCTTTGGGCAAGCTTGGTGGTCAAGAGATTCAGACGTCTACACCAGTAAGCACGAGGACGTGGGTTTCAATCCTGCCCATGTCACATTGTATAAAGGATTCTAGCTGGCCTATCATCTTTGGGCAAGCTCGGTGGTCGAGAGATTCAGACGTCTACACCAGTAAGCATGAGGACGTGGGTTTCAATCCTGCCCATGTCACATTGTATAAAGGATTCTAGCTGGCCTATCATCTTTGGGCAAGCTTGGTGGTCAAGAGATTCAGACGTCTACACCAGTAAGCATGAGGACGTGGGTTTCAATCCTGCCCATGTCACATTGTATAAAGGATTCTAGCTGGCCTATCATCTTTGGGCAAGCTTGGTGGTCAAGAGATTCAGACGTCTACACCAGTAAGCATGAGGACGTGGGTTTCAATCCTGCCCATGTCACATTGTATAAAGGATTCTAGCTGGCCTATCATCTTTGGGCAAGCTTGGTGGTCAAGAGATTCAGACGTCTACACCAGTAAGCATGAGGACGTGGGTTTCAATCCTGCCCATGTCACATTGTATAAAGGGTTCTAGCTGGCCTATCATCTTTGGGCAAGCTTGGTGGTCAAGAGATTCAGACGTCTACACCAGTAAGCATGAGGACGTGGGTTTCAATCCTGCCCATGTCACATTGTATAAAGGATTCTAGCTGGCCTATCATCTTTGGGCAAGCTTGGTGGTCAAGAGATTCAGATGTCTACACCAGTAAGCATGAGGACGTGGGTTTCAATCCTGCCCATGTCACATTGTTTAAAGGATTCTAGCTGGCCTATCATCTTTGGGCAAGCTTGGTGGTCAAGAGATTCAGATGTCTACACCAGTAAGCATGAGGACGTGGGTTTCAATCCTGCCCATGTTGCCTGTGAAGTGGGATTTTTTTCGCAGAAACCCGGTAAGCACTGATATACTTCAGTGTAGGGCAAAAATCAAATCAATTGTTTATTAGTACCGTGACTCAAGAATTTCACCAATTATTTTTCAGGTAGTTTGCCATGTATGACGACAACATGTTTAACGTCAATCATAACAGTAGCTTAAACAAATTTAACGCCACGTTAATGTATGTTACTCTATATAGGCTGCTTTTCCATGGTACCCAGTCATCATTCCTGATTCTGAAGCCCAAGTCTTGAAACAATAATTCTCTATATCAGAGGCAGAGTGTTGTGCCAATACGACAAACAACGAAGCAGCTCTTTGAGTTGATTTACATTCACCACACGTTCAACGTGCTTGCCAATGCCAGTAACACCTGATGAATGTAAAATGGCCGTCAAATTCAATACTTAATGTATCATTGATTTTCTTCTGGTGACACGCAGCCATCATTCCTGAATGACAGCTCTTGAAGCCTCCACCCTCAGACAGACATGACAGAGGACAACAACCCTTAAACAAAATGACCTCTGATACATCACAGAATCTGCTGAAGAGGATCATGTACTTGTAGGGGAGTGGAATTCTCCTGTACTTACATGTACTTATTTTTGCTGGTGGATTTTATTTTCCCACTAAGTAAAATGGGAGGTTCCCCCTGTCATTTATATATAATTGTTTTTCTTATCTCCTTATGTAATAAGAGTGGTTCCCCTAAGTGGCCCCCTGACTAAATTTGGTTTACTTTATAGTTTATTGTTTAAGTGTACCAGACCATTCACCTGCGTGGTTCCCGGACATAAGTTGGTTTATTTTAGTAAATGTATATTGTCCTGTCAAGGGAAATGAGGATGCCCTGGTGACATCGACCCGCCGCCACGATGACAACGACGATATTGTCCTGGCACTGACCTGGCCATGAGGTGGTCAGTGAGTAGTTAGGCAGCAGACAGAAAGCACATGTTTTTAAAGTTATGGACACAAGCTGCCTTGTTTCCCATTTGCTGCTCAATAATCTGGTTAATGTCTGAATGTACTTATGAGTAATTCACTATTAGCGCTGTGTTGGTTTTTTGGGTTGAAATTTAGTTTGAATTACAGTTCGAATTTCAGTTTTAATTTTAGTTTTAAGCTGATTTTTTATTTAGTATTTTTTAATTTGGTTTTAATTGGTGATTTTAAAGGGTTTTTTTTCTTTCTTTAATTTAATTTGCTGAAATCTATTTGTTCAAGTTGAATTGATTTACTTTGGATCGGAAGAATTAGTTTTTTATTATCACGCTTGAAAATTACGGAGTTAAGAGTAAAGTGATTTTCTACTTGTTTACTAGTTCGAGGAATCTTAATAAATTTACAATTCATTTTTTTTTGTTAAGAAAGAAATATTATTTACTTGTCCCAATTTATTTAAGGACAATTCGCGACCCTATCATTAGATCTATGTTCCTCTCTCACTGTAGCTATCCCTGTCGGGTTTTTTTTCGATGGGAGACAACCTTACATTGCAATCTCAGTGGTGTGATAGTGCACAGAAGGGTAACCATAGGAAGCCACTGGCAATGGCTAATGGCTTGGAGTGGCCTGAATGGGTTGTTTCAAAAATTGCACTGATTGTAGGAGGGTTTGTAATTTCTGATATACATCTTGATTCTACATGTATGATAAGGGATTGGTGTGCTACAAGATCATGACTTTTTCTACTGACAACTTATAAAGCACAAGTGGCACTCATCACCTTATTCATTTTTTTTTTTTTTTTTTTTTAATTAATTTATAATTTTTTTTTTTATGAAGGTTGCCCATCACAAGGTCCTAAAAAGGTAAGGACTAAACAAAGAGGGGAAAATGGAGCTAAGAACAAGATGAATTCACAAAGTAGAAAGATAACTGTTGATATTGCGTTTGAACTGGGACAGATTATAGGTATAGCGGGGAAGCAGCCTGATACAGGTAAGGAATTCCAAAATGAGCCAGTGTGTGGGAAGAAACAGTTACTGTATATGGATGTGAACAAACAGAAAAAAATGTGTAGTGTGGCCAAAGGTAAGGTTAGGTGGAACAACCAGCAAAAGACCATTGGAGCACATAATAATAATAATAATAACAATAAAGATTTTTAGCGCGCACATATCCACCCTGCTGGGCGCTCAAGGCGTGGAAACAAAGAAAAAACATGAATACAAACACATTCCATGATAGTATCTGTAGAAAAGGCTCAGTGAAGCTACGGGTGACAGAGTGATAGAGGCTCAGTGAAGCTACGGGTGACAGAATGATAGAGGTTCCAGGGATGAAGCTAAGTCATGTCCCACCAAGTTAACAATAAATTAAATTCACAATACGTCACTGAGTTCCCTGAATACAAGAGGTTGTGTACCTGTAAATTAATGGCAATAGCTACATCCATTTATTTATTCCTTATGTCAGAATTGCACTTTTCTTTGAAACTACCAGATTATTGGGCATTCTTGCTGGCGCATGCAGCATGTAAGCTACAGAGTGTGGTATGTCAACCACCAACATAGGGCTAGGGAGCTCAGGTTCTAGTAAATTTGCCTTGTGTTCATTCCAAACAATGACATTAAAAAATCTACATATTCATGAGAAAAATGGCAATGACCTTGACCTTGACCTTTTTTTAACCCTAACTCCCTAAGCATTGTTAATGAACAATAAAAATCCTTCAAAATCCTCCAACTGCCTTTGTTGTCTAGGGAGTTAGGGTTAAAAAAAAAATTATGCACAAGGACTGAACTGTTTGTACAGCAAAGGTACACTGAGCAATATATGTTTGCTATGTGTACTTTGTGTTGATCATTTTATAAATAAGCATTTTAAATAAGTTAGCTGTCAGCCATATTCATTTTAAATAAGTTAGCTGTCAGCCATATTCATTTTAAATAAGTTAGCTGTCAGCCATATTCACTTAAACAGGAAGAACACTATATTTTATAACACAGCATTGAATACAAAGTCAGAGCTGAGGGCACTATTTAAAATTGTTTTTCATTTTAAAGCTTCTACATTTTCTCTCCCTTTGGGACTCTTTGCAGACTGACACAAAAAGGTCTTTGATGAATCCTCTGCCATTCTTTCACCAGCGTATTCCAAGGGACGTTATTCAGACGATAATTCCATTCTGTGCGTTCTAAATCCGGTCTGGCATTAGGGGATAATGAGTACCCTGTCAAGATTCAATCAGTATTCAATCCCCCCGGATAGTATCACAGTATCCAAAAATGTGGATTTCAAAGCCTCAGTCCACATAGAAAACTACAAAACCTCTTCATTTACATGCATTTGAAGTAAACAGAATTTCTTTAAATTTGACTTAGTTTTTAATCAGTTGCTCAACTAAATTGTGTGTTTCATAATCACTTGTGGTTTACTTATTTCAAGGGCCAATAGTCACAACTGCAAAGGGCATGGAATTAATGTCCTATTTTAAGATGAACACAGTGACTGAAAATATGACCTTATCATGTGGGGTATTACTTTCAGACACTGAGTTAACCAGTTCGCACCGGGAATAAAACAGTTTTTCCGAACCCCGTGGCGGGTTTATTTTTACCGCACAAACACGACCAATGGTGCTCACCAGAGCGTGACCGGGGAGACCGCGTCTTCCACCGTATGCTTATGGCTCGTTGCCACGTCGACCGGGAATCTATACAAATATTCCCGAGAATCCTGTGGTGTGTTTAGATGCTCTCCGATCCGCTGTCCAAAAAAAAATTGCATGTATACACGGCCTCCGATGCGAACTGGTTAATATAAAACTAGCACACCGATTCCATACCCTGTTGATCATGACGATACTGCCCCTTTACAGCCCCTAAAGATTTTTGGTAATCTAAAAAAAAAAAAGTGCCAATATTACCATCTACGTGGATCAAAACTTGAGTGGAAAATATGATAAATACCGTACATAATTGAAATGATGTTACATTGTACATATCACTGGATTTTAAAAGCTACTACTATTGGTAATATCAGAAAAAACACAGTTTTACAAAGTTATATCCCAGCTGAATGTTGTCTTCTGGACACAGAATGAAGAATGACAGTTTTTCTGAATTATTTTCACAATTTTCTCATTTACAACATAGCTTAATAAGTTGAAACTTTCACAGTTGAGTTTCTGTGTATATCTGTTATTGTCATAAATTATGGATGCATTTACAGACAATTTGACCAAAATGGTATATTGTATATTGGCTTTAAAGGGACAATGGTCAACAGAGCATGGAATCGGAGTGCTACTGTAGTTTTACATCAACTCATCAGTGACTGAAAATAATACCCCATTATTATTACCGTTGCTAATTTTCACTGTGTTCATCTTATACATGTATTAGGACACCGATTCCATGCCCTGTTGAATGTTTGCTCTGATCCTGATTGTATTATCCCTTTAAGCCAGCCAGTGCTATATACCAAGACCCTGAACAACATTCATCATTTCTCTTACTCGGATATAATTCTACATAAAAACCCTTTTTTACAGTCCTAATCAATACATGTAGCAAACAATATTTTCATATATACATATCCGCAATTTTCCCTGCAGAAAACTCAATTGAAAATTAACTGTGGCACAAAACCATCTGTTTGCATTGTGTGGAAAGGAGGCAAGGACTGTCCCAAATGTTTGCTCTATATATATCATTATGTACAGCATCCTTTCATCAATTATTTGCACTGGAGACAACCAAAGCAAACGTTGCGATGCACCATGCACAGACGCGACGTACACTGACTTTCTCCTCCAGATTAAATAATGCAGACAATGTGAAATCTAAAGTGAGCAGACAAAAGTCAGGACACTTTCCTAATTTATGGACAATGATATATCACCTTTTTCTCTTCTCCCCTTTATTGTCTATAATTTGCATATAAATTAGATTGGAGTCTCATTAGTATTCAGTCATCCATCTATGATGACACAGTCTGACGTACTCTTGGTGCAGACTGACATTGTGACCGGAGTGGCAATATCGCATCCACAGTGAATCAAGTGTGAATACACATCAGGCGCGCATACAGACAGGTGGCTGGGATATCCAATCATCAGGCTTGGATTATATACATGTAAGCCTGTACACAGTTTCCAATGCAAGATGTAAACATGCTTACTACAAGCTTAAATATTACAAACTTAGGCAGGTGTTACTTGTCAGTATGGCCTTTCAGCTCTCATTCAAAGATAAACCTTTTTGTCATAACACTGGAAATAGCTAGCTGTTTAAAACCCTTTTGATGTGATGTGTAATGTCTCTAAATGTATCCACACTTTGTAAGAATCAAGAGATTATGTACAGAAACAACCTGTGAAAGTTTCAGCTTATTTCATGGTATCACTAAACAAGAAATACATGTAAATATGCACATGCATTATGATTTTGTATAGTAATTCTAACATGAAAATTTTATCTTATAAAGTTGAAAAATTTCAATAGTTTAGCATCCCCAGTAAGCATCGTCCCCTTGAACACGCCTTCCTTTCCGAGTTGTCACTCACTTTACTTTCATCAAATACCTTTCCTTATATGGAACAAGGACCTGTTGTATATACCTGATTTTGCACACGTTTCTACCCTTAGACGCGGAAGGCAAGCTTCTCATTGGCTAAGACGCTAAACTAGGCTAATGTTTTATTCATTCCTAGGCCCCACATTTCTATATAAACCCAGAGATTTCCTGATCTCCGGGAAGTGCGGTTCCGAATGATGTCTGTGCGATTCGATCCGATCCATGACAGTGCGATATACCGAACAGTCCAGTGCCTCATTCGTTGAACCAATGGTGCAGTGCGTCGATATGACCATTGGTTCGCCTAGCTAGTGCAGTCTGATACACACTCTGGCCTCTTCCAGACACCCCGTGTAGTCAAGCCCTGGTGGTCCCCGTCATCGAGACTGACCAGCCGTCCATCTCTCGGTGTAGCAGTGCCCGTACCGTATACCGAGTTGACAAGCCGCATGAACGAATGATGGTCCTACTGACTGTATCCGATCCCTTTATAGTTGGTACTCGTACACACCATTCGGAACTCGTATTATGTAAAGTACTAAAGTACTCGTATTATGTAAAAGACAAGTATTAAGTCTAACTATTGACATGTACCTGAACTACACTACCACTCTTTTCATACATGTTATTAGTGCTTTTATTGTTGTTGAATAGAGAGAATGATAATAAACCAACCCCATTTGATATTGTCACAACAATGTTTGTGTCCGCCATTATTATTTTGTTGACCCACAATAGTGGGAATGCAACAATACCATCAACTTTACACCAAGTAACTTACATATAAGTTTCAAGTAAAACTGTGATCATTTAAACATTTTGTTTAGGGTTTCTGCTCAATTTTTGATCCGCAATGATGACAATTGATTGGCACCTGATGACAAGCAGAAATGAGGTGATTTGTCACATTTGTTTATTTTACTGGCAGGAGTACATGCATGGCAGCTAGACAGCAGTCTCATTAACCCTAACCTTCCAAAATCCTCTTCGCTAAAGTGCAGGATTTTGAAGGATTGAGGTTACATGCTACATGCTCTTTGCTAAAGTGAAGGATTTTGGAGGATTGAGGTTATTAGGCATACTTGCCTTTCCATTGTACATGTACATCCATGTTTGTTGTAGTGATTGCAAGGTCAATGCTTGGGTCAGTGGACACTGTTTATTGCTCCATGCATGCAGGGAGGGTCCCTGGCCATGTACATGTATCACAGATTAGAAACACATGTGTGCATACATGTACATGTCATGTGTTGCTTTACTACTGAAGGATTTTGGAGGATTCAGGTTATGTGTAAGCAAATGGGCCTAGGGAGTTAGGAAGGATTCAGGTTATGTGTAAAGCAAATGGGCCTAGGGAGTTAGGAAGGATTCAGGTTATGTGTAAGCGAATGGGCCTAGGGAGTTAGGAAGGATTCAGGTTATGTGTAAGCAAATGGGCCTAGGGAGTTAGGAAGGATTCAGGTTATGTGTAAGCAAATGGGCCTAGGGAGTTAGGAAGGATGCAGGTTATGTGTAAGCAAATGGGCCTAGGGAGTTAGGAAGGATTCAGGTTATGTGTAAGCAAATGGGCCTAGGGAGTTAGGAAGGATTCAGGTTATGTGTAAGCAAATGGGCCTAGGGAGTTAGGAAGGATTCAGGTTATGTGTAAGCAAATGGGCCTAGGGAGTTAGGAAGGATTCAGGTTATGTGTAAGCAAATGGGCCTAGGGAGTTAGGAAGGATTCAGGTTATGTGTAAGCAAATGGGCCTAGGGAGTTAGGAAGGATTCAGGTTATGTGTAAGCAAATGGGCCTAGAGAGTTAGGAAGGATTCAGGTTATGTGTAAGCAAATGGGCCTAGGGAGTTAGGAAGGATTCAGGTTATGTGTAAGGAAATGGGCCTAGGGAGTTAGGGTTAAGCCATGTAAAAGGTTTGCTGAAATAATTATCTTATAATTAAACAGTGTTGGTAGGATTCTCAGTATAAAAATAAAAACATATAATATATACCTGTTAAATATAATAATAATAATAATGTGTGGATTTATATAGCGCACGTATCCACCAACTAAGTGGTGCTCAAGGCGCATTATATTATTATCCCTGCTCATAAGGCTCATAAGGCTCATAAATCATTCCTGAAACCATCTCAGCTCCCTGGGGAGTATACAGCTCAATTGCTGCCATTTCTAGCGCATATAGAGCAAACCAACTCTGCCTTCACAGGTACCCATTTAACCCCTGGGTGGAGAGAAGCAATTATGATTAAGTGTCTTGCTCAAGGACACAAGTGTCACGGCCGTGATTCGAACCCACATTATGTTGCTAACACCAGAACTTGAATCCGGTAAGCTAGACCGCTCGGCCACAACACCCCAGATCAAAAACAGTATAAAAATCTAAACATATTACCTACATGAAGTGTGCCACTCATGTACATGTATGTGTACATGTACTATCAAAGTACTCAGGTAAAGAACAATGGATTTGTTTATTGTTCCACAAACTGACGTGCAAGGTCTCAAAAAGAAGCAGTGCAGTCTGGGAGACTTACCCTGTCAGTGAACGATTTCCCCTGTATCGCATCGCAAAATGCGACGTAATTTGGACAATCTGCGATGAAATTTCAAACAATGCATCGCAGATTTTGCGATACAAATTTCGACAGATTTATAAACATTTTTGAAATCATATTCACAAATCTTTCCCGAAATAACGTTTACATGTATATTTCCGACCAAAAAATATCAAGGGATCCGTCCCGACTGGGTTTGTTTCCGTGTGTCCAGACCACGCCAGGGGGTACGTCCGTGCGGACGTACGTGGTCAATGATGACTTCACGACGCGACGGTGTTGATGCAACAGTGAACACGTGCACTTGTTTTACCTATGTGAATTCGTACATGCAACTTTATTTCCCAGCAATCCGTAAAGGTTTTATCCGCAATGCCTAAAATTCTATGTGCATGCAATAATTTTCTGCTGAATATTTTTCTACGGGCGAAATTCCCGAAATGGAAAACACGCAACAACCACCCATTTTTTTTTTTAGCTTCGCACGTGTTTATTTTTTTCTCCTGAGTTTGGGGGTTGGAACATTGAGCAATTGAGCCACCCCCTATACACAATAGTACCATGTTCAGTTCACATGTGCGCTTTCATACGATCACTACGGCCGTATTCAACAAAGGAACTCTAGAAACGTTACTAACTTCGTTTTATAATAAAAGTTTTTGAAAATTAACAAAAAGAGCATTCATTTATAGTGAGATTTAGAATCATTTCGGCACATAATATGATCGCGCTTTCAACCACTCATTTTCCTGACGAATTTTTAATAATCAAAGTCAAGCTTGATCATACCACAAAGTAACATTACACTCGGCGAAATTCACTTTGAAAAGCACCCGAACATGTCGCAGTCGGTAATTTGTTTTTGTGATATTGCCTCAGTTTTAGCAATCAATATAATAATGTAAACAATAAAGAAAATGGACGGAGGACTAACTTTTATGAATGACTGCAATTTGGTGAAAATAGTTACATGTGAGTTTTTTA
Source organism: Zoroaster sp. YZ-2022 (assembly GCA_029582265.1). NCBI lineage: Eukaryota > Metazoa > Echinodermata > Asteroidea > Forcipulatida > Zoroasteridae > Zoroaster > Zoroaster sp. YZ-2022. The sequence goes on along the minus strand of CM055834.1, from coordinate 27,906,832 downwards.
CCACCTGTGGCTCAATTTTCAGACACTAAAAATTATTATTTCTGGTAAAATTTGGACATTCATATTATGAACCAAACGACAGTAAAGCCTTAAAAAAAAAACACCTTTACCTATGCACACTACATACTGTAATTTTAAGCATTTTTAAATTTGCTACACAAAATTCACAGATTGCTATACAAAAAATTATTTGGCTATGCAAATTCATTTTTTGCATCGCAGTTTTGCTATGTAAAATTTTTGAACGAAATCGTTCACTGCCTGTGTGCAGGCGCGTGTCCAAGGGGGGGGTCCAGGGGGTCCGGACCCCCCCCAAAAAAATTTTCTTGTACGCTCCGCGCCAACCGATGGTGGCACTCCGCTTAGATAGTCTCAGGCCAGACCCCCCCCCCCCTGCTGAAAATCCTGGACACGCGCCTGGTGTGTGAAAGAACTGTATCTCATGCATCTTAGCATTCAACACACTAGAACGATACAACGAGAGAGCTTCGCGTGTCAAGCGACTAATCCCATAATGCCTTACAGCATGATGCTTTAAAATTGAATATTCCAGAGTCAGGACAGTCTCTGGGAAAAACCTCCTTGAAGAAACATCATCGGCATAAATGAGCAATGCACAAAAACATCTATCCCTTCCTTCTGAAGGAAGGTTTCACCAATATCTGGATTTGTTTCAGCAGATTGGGTCAGTCATTGTTGATCATAACTTCAGGACTCATGAGGCAGACCTCTCCAGGGTCAAAGACAAAAAAAAATCAAATTTGATTACAGGAATCCCCACGTTCAATGCCATGCAGCAGCAGACATGTACAAATGAAAACAAGTTGTATCTGAACAGGCCTAATGTACATGGCTATTAAACCTCAACTTCTAATATTACTGTGGCCTTGCTGTACACGGCAATGAATTTATATATTACATCAAGGATTTAATCATTAAAGTTGAATTAACTACTGAACATGTGGTGTGCTTTTACATGTAGATTCCTGGTAATGTCAGGAGATGACAATTTATCAAATTTTAAATCATATAGCAATTTGGTTAGGGGTGTAACATACCACTTTTTCAAGATATGATACACATGTATTACAATACTTGGTCACAATATGATACATATCATGATATGGATCACAATACGATACATATCATGATATGGATCACAATACGATACATATCATGATATGGATCACAATACGATACATATCATGATATGTATCTGAATACTAAAAATGTTCAAAAAGAAGTGTCAGTAATGTTGTGAATTACCCAATGATGTACAGAGACTTAGACACAGTAAAAACAGCACATATTGTATATACAGTTTCCTGTTACATGTATGTTATTCTCCCTTCCCATATAAAAAGGCTATGGCCTGCTTTAAATTAGGCTTGGAAGAATTTATAATTCTGAACAAATGTTTGTCCAGATTTTTGTTCTCTTAAACAACTTTGTTTAATGTTTTATGGATTTGTTTAATGTTTCAAGGATTGTTATAAACTAAATTTCGGCAAAAATAAAAATACCGACAGAAGTTCAATCATGTCATCAGCATAATAATACATACAATATACTGACTATTAAGCACACCAAATCTGGTTCACAAATAAGAAATTCTAACTTTATATTTCGCCCATCGAAGTCAGTGATTTGTTACCAACAATGAAGTCTATTCTGTTGGAAACCCATCGTCATTCAAGACTCCCCAAATTTCCTGTATTTATTTCATCAAAAATAGTACAGTGCCCTCAACTGACAATCACAATGAAATGTCATGCAGCACTTGACAAATTAAGTCAATAGAGGGCACTATAATATTGTTTGTTGAAATAAAATATCGGGAATACAGAGAGCTGTTCTGACTAGCAGTGATGTGCCACACGCAAAACAGATTTTATCGTCGGCATTTTTAAGATGATGCTCAGGCATTTTTGTCAGGGAAAACTTCACTGACTTTTGTGGTCTGAATGTCAGGTATGAAGTGGTAATATTTTAAAACAAAATTTGGTTTGAATAAAATTCAGTATTTTTTTTATATTCTGAAGAAATTTTGTGGGAACCCAAAAATCATCAGTATCGCGATACACAGTTTTGTATTGTGATGCGTATCACAGCATTCTAGTATCGCGATAATCGATGCATTGGTGAATCGTTACAACCCTAAATTTGGTTGGCTCGATACAAAACTTCCTCAGCTGATGCCTGAAGGACGAGTCAAATTTACTTCTTTTTCTCAATGTAGGTTTCAGAGGGGAAATGGGAGGAAATAGTAAACAAATATGCATACATGTATATTATTTATGGCTTCAGAATGACAGCTACAAATGTACAAAGCACCGATTTCTTGGTACTATTGGAGACACAGAAGTAATTAAGAGCTATGACCCCCCCCCCAAATCCCTACATTGTTTTAATTTTCCTCAAGTGTTTTAGACTAAATTGATTAAATTGTTTAAACGCTAAAAATAAATGTGAATTTTGAACTTGTTTGTTTGAACAAAAGAACATTGTTTTTTCTGATACAGGAGATCTTGCACTCAGCACACACTCGGACTGCTGATGGATGTTGTTGCATTATGAGCAGGTTGTCTAGCCAGTTATAGAAGAGGGTTAGGGCTAAAGTCTATTACTTGACTGACAAATTATACATCAGCTGTATCATAAATGTATTTGTTCACTTTAAAATTACTCATATACATGTATAATCATGTTTCCAGACCATTATTTTTTGAAATAATTTATCCATTAACCAGTTCACATCGGGAATAAACAAGTTTTTCTGGGCCGCTTGGCGGGTTTCTTTTTCCCACACACACGTTCTTGAAGCTTCCACAGCGTGTACCCGTGGATCGACACGTTTTCCGGGCAGGTCACTTCACGAGCATGGCTCGTTGGAACATCAACCGAGCATGCATACACATACTCCCGAGTTTCCTGTGGCATGTTTAGACGCTCTCCGATCCACGGTGCAAAAAAGAATTGCGTGTATACACGGCCTCCGACGCGAACTGGTTAAGTAATAAATTCCATTCTACAAGGCAATTAGAAAAATAATGATCTTTTTAAACAATTCCCATAAATTAAAGGCATTGTATTTATACATATACATGTATGCCTATCCTGTATGCCTTTGGTATTATAAGTGTTCATACAGTACCAGCCACAAGTAATTCCAAACATAAATCTCATCAAATTCTACATAAAACTTACCTGGTATATTTGTATCAAGTTGCTGATGAAATCAAACAAATCTTCACATGTTTCTGTTTGAGGTGCTTCATGTAGACCCATTTAAGAAACGTCAAATGTTATTCCCCAATTATGCATGTCCGATTCTTGGTGAGGAACTGCGCTTGATCTCCACATTAAAATGAATACTAAGTTCCTCTTGGCTGATTGAAAATTCTGCTCGTACGTTTTCACCACTTTTTTGTTAACTACGCAGTGTAATGAGCTATAACTTTTGATATCTTGATTCACATGAAGTGAGTCACAGCAGAATGAAAGTTAACCAATGGTTTTACATGTATTTGCTCTTTAAAGTCACTTTGCACTTTTGGTAATGGTCATCTTGAAAAAAAATATACGATCACAGTTGTACATTGGTATCAAATTGATGATGGTTTCAAACTTCCCTTGAAATCTTTCTGTCTTACGTGTAGGTGCTAATGTTTTAGTAAAAAATGAGTGAAATAATTTCTAAAATTAATTTCTGTCTTCATGAAGTAGGGGTGTGTGTTTTCGGATATTTTTGGAACCGGATACCCGAAATCAGGAAACTTCAGATACCCAGATACCCGGATACCCGTTTTCATTTTTGTTGAAAACATGCCTCCGGTGGTGTACAACTACATGTACTGTAATTGGTAACAAAATTGCAGAGGATACCATACTTAAATCGATCTTTTCTTTACTGTGTCGTTTTTATGAAAACAATTAGGCAAACATTCCCTCCTGTGCTGCTGGTTTGATAAGTTGTTTGAAGCAGCCGCTGCCAGGCCCTTTGCAGTCTTAATGATTCCGAATCGTTACAATCTATCACAAACAGTTGGAGAAAAGTGAATGGAAAATGTCCGTAAAATACTACACAGGCTTTATTGGAGTGTAATCTCTTGAATTTAAAGATAATTGTCTGTAAAAGTGTAAACATTACATTGTTCAAGTGTGACAAATTTCTGTTGACTTCTGTTAAGTCCGAATTTTAAAAAGTTGTTTACGGGTAACTGGTACCGAAAAATGGAACCGGGTAATGACAGTTTTGGTCGGGTATCCGGATACCCGGCACAGCCCTATCATGAAGACAGAAGTTCCACATTGGATTTGGACAAACAGTCTAAAGGACTTTCAATATTTTCTTGTTTAATGATACAATGACATAAGCTGAAACTGTCACAGGTTGGTTTTTAAACATATATCTTGATTCTTATAAAAAATGGATGCATTCACAGATATTTTACCAACGGTGTATAATGGCTATTTATAAGGAGTTTTACAGATCAGATCCATGGAATTTTTTTTTTCCCAGATTCTGCAACATTTGTCGTATTTATTTTTCATCACAGAATCCAGTTTGAATTCCAGACAAATGTAAACTGTACAACCACGGTATACTGTGTACAGTGAAGGAGTATGACATACATACATTACACATTCATCCCTGCATTGTACAGTGTAGGTCTTATGTAGCCTATATGTAATGCATAGTATTTCCTTTTAAAATTCACATCCACTTCAAAATAATTGTGCCATAATCTACCTACTCAGAAACATCTTGATCTAGAAAAAAAAAACATCATCAATATCATTAACCACTACACGGTAGTCCCACTACATGGTAGTCTACAGGTAAACATGAACATGTACACTACATACAGAATACAATCAGATGATTTTAATCAATTTGATGGTTGGTTTTGTTTTATAATTACATGTATCTTTATTAATTAGTTCAATATTACCTGAAATAAGTTTACTGGACTCTTTGTTACATGACTTTTAACAAAATCAATTTTTAATCAAAATTGATAATTCACATAACATTTATGGTATTGCAATCAATTTGTTCAACTCTTATTGTCCAATTTCTCATGTGTTTAGTTGTATCTTTCCTTCATTGTACTGATACATTGCTCACTATCAATTTCAGAAAATGCCTATAATAATTATTTCCATTTAAATTCAAATGAAGACCTTTCTATGAACAAGTTCAGTGTAACATGTGTTCATATTTGTTATTCTATTTTTTCTCTTCAATTTGTTAAATTCAGACAAACTATTCATCTTGCCAATTAAAATGTGCCGTCATTCACAAACACAAAAGACCTATAGATATTTAAGCCCCAAGTGTTTAGGCTCTTTTAATACCCAGAGTAAACACACTGTAATCACAAATCTTTCAGACGATCCATGCTGAAAGCAACAGTGCATTGTCTTTATTGAACATCTGAGACATTTATCAAATTAAATCCTTTTAGGCATAAATATCATAGATGAGACGACAGTTACATCACATACAGAGGCACTATATATTGGTTGAATATTTTCATAATCCAATATCCATGAATATAATTTACCTTATCCAGTGAGTATACAAACCTTTCTGATGAGTGGTTGATTGCTTACTTGGCCGTGTTTTAATGGATGACGGAGCCCTGAGTTTTCTCAAGCACGCATCAAAAACCAGCAGTCAAACATTTCTAGCCTGGCAATAACCGATTGCATCCACTACTCACTGGGTGTAAAAAATGTTACTTGATTGGCAAAAGTGCATGACACATGTGTGACTTCCAATTAAAGGGACCTAAATGTTTCAAATGTAATAACAGCATTGGGGAAAGAATGTAAAATACAACCGCCACTTTTTCTATCCAAATATGACAAAATACATGTATCACAGATTTTAGAGGACAAAGGTGATGTTAAGGAGACGAAAGTGTAAGTCGAGTGAGGATTGGAAATGATATTTTGGGAGATTTTGGGCAATGAATGTACAATGTATGCACATCCTGTGAGATGTTGGCCAGTTTGTGGTCTGCTAAAAACACATGCTTAGACATTGTGCACAAGTGGCGGTTGGGATCGATGTTCTTTCCAACATTGGCAAAACTGCTTCAAGAAATATGCTTACTTCCTTTGAATCAAGACAACCAACCTGTGTAAGTTTCACCTTATCAGTGAAAATTCATTATCGTATTCATTCCATCATAGAATTTGTATCTCATGAAGATGAAAATTCAGGGGAAACATTTTTATTAATTTTACTAAAATGAGACACATGTAACATTTGTAGCACCTCAGACCTAAAAAATATCAAGGGATGTTTGATACCTTTATGTTAACCTGTGATCATTTATTTCATTTAAAATTATGTTTAAGGGAAGGTACAACATTGGATAAGTAAGTAGGCAGTTTTGCCAACATTACCAATGTTGTGCTTTCCCTTTTTTGTAAAAAAAAAATGTAAAAGGGACAATATCGTCACAATCAACAGGGCATGGAATCAGAGTGCTAGTTTTAGATTAAATCAGTGACTGAAAATAATACCCACATGATAAGGTCATATTACCAGTCACTGTACTGTTCATCTAAAACTAAGACACCGATTCCATGCCCTGCTGCTCTGATCATGGCAATATTGTCCCTTGAAGTTTAAAAATAAATCAATTTTACAGAAACTACAAACATTTGTCTCAAATAACACATGCAGTACTAATGAGTGGTGTGCAGCCATGTTGGACAATGTAAATGTTCAATGGGGACATGAATACCTGAAAGTACATGTTTACACACATTTATTTTGCTGCAGATCTTCTAAAAGTTACACATTATGTATACATGCATTGTTCAAACTGTAAACGGGTGTCTGAACTTACAAAAGCCCTTTCAAATTGCTAAACCGCAGGGGACAAAAATTAAAGTTTGTTTGATTGCCCATGCAGGGCGTACCAGGGCGTACTAAAATAAATTAAGCAATCTAATGGACAGACGACGATTGCTCATCACTGAACAACCAACAAATGATGTCAAATTCAGTAACACTAGTTCACACTATTAGCAGAGCTGCCAACTCTTCCGGATTCTGCGGAAGACTTCGCGTATTTGACGGTAATTTACTTACTTAAAATATATGCAAGGAGGCCTCTCCTTTTGGTGCCAAAAGGAGAGGCCTCCTTGCATATATTTTAAGTAAGTAAATTACCGTCAAATATGCGAAGTCTTCCGCAGAATCCGGAAGAGTTGGCAGCTCTGTATTAGATGCTTCATGTAGTAGCTAATATGGCTAATTACTGTTTAATTCTAAACTTATTTTAATGTCCACCGATTTAGTTAAAGCTGGTTCTACATGTACATGAAGCAACATTTTAATATATTGGGTGAAAAATAACATTGCCAGATTTTTAAGGTTTATGGGCACTTGAATTTATTTTTTTATTTAAATTTTGTATTTTTGGGGGAGGGGAATTTCATCCTGAGATTCATTTGAAAATACATGATGTATCCTTAAAGTTAAACTGAAGTTCCTCATGCAAGTTTTGTTAGTGTGTGCAACTGTGTGTTACTAATTTGTTTCTAATTTTTTCTGCTGCATGGAGATTCAGAGGGAAATTCAGTGGAAGCTTTGCAATTTCTTATCGCTGAAGTTTGCACGCAAGTAGCGACAATTTTCCAATGGCCCATGAAATTAAAAACTAACAACTGGACCAGGTTGGAGCTGAAACTTTCACAGGTTTTTTTTTGGTTAAATGTACCTTGATTCAAAGAAAGTATGCATACTCATTTGAGCAGTTTTGCCAATATTACCGATGTTGAATGTACATTCCTTTAAAATGCTATCAAAGCACAGTGTCCCAGTGCAGCACTACAGTCAGTGTCCTACATGTATATCCAATGCAACAAAAAGCCACAACCAATTTTCCAAATGGTGTTTATATTAGGCAAGATCTATATCCCCTCAGCCATGTCCATCTTATAACATAAAAATGATGATCACCAAGTATATTGCCCAAAGGCAGACAAACAAAGGTGTCAAAGCATATACTGTACACCTTTAATAAGAGAAGTGGAAATTGTACATATATACACTGTACAGTATATATACAATGTTATTATGCATTCTGTTGATATTATTTGTTTGTTGTGCTAGCAAACCAAATGACGTCATTTGAAGATAAGGTCCCCAAAAAAAAATGTTTAGTTGCCCTCCACCGACCGACCCAAAAGTGCTGAAATCTCGGGTTGGGTTTATTTTATTTTTTTTTGTTCTTTTTTTTTTCCCGTCATTCATATGCCTATTTATTAATGAAACTTACCAATTTTCTTTGTATAAAACATAATACGTTTGATTTGTGAAATGTTCCACTTTTTTTACCGGTAAATTTACCAGTACCCAAGACTCAATCTACATGTTTTCAAATCGAATGGCCCCGGCCCTCACATGGTGGACTCAAATCTACACGTTTTCCAATCGAATGGCCCCCTCACATGTTTTCCACTGGCTTCGCGCACTGTTTTGTATGTCAACGACTGCGACTCAATCTACACGTTTTCAAATCAAATGGCCCTCACACGTTGTGCACTGGCTCCCCGCACTGTACGTGTGTCAACGATTGCGACTCAATCTACACGATTTCAAATCGAATGGCCACTCACATGTTGCATGTTGAGCATTGCACGCAATATGGATGAATTTGCTGTGTCAATCACAGCGAAAAGTACAACAAAAATGCTTGGATACTTTTATTCTGAAGCAAAATTCCTTGCTGATAGGTATACAAATGAAAAACATGGTATGTGGTTTCAGTTCCAATGCATTTCAATCTTAAAATGACAGTCAAGGAGAGGAAGGAAAAAAAAAAGAAAAGAAAAAAACAATCCCGACCGACCGACCCCTTCAAATATTTTCACTGGAGGGCAACTCAACAATTTTTTTTTTTTGGCCTAACGGACAACCAATTAGTCATCCATTAAGATAGACAATACATTTTTATCATGGCCCACATTATTTGCATCTGCATTTAGCTAGTTGAAATTATCAAAACAAAACTCATAAAACATTCTTTGAGGGCTTTGACTGTTTTTTAATATATCTGTTTTGATTCAATATTTTTATTTTTGTATTTTAAATACTCAATTTCCTGTAAGTATTGCTAGTAGGCCTAAATTACTCAATTTCCTGTAAATATTGCTAGCAAATCCAATTTTTTTAAAGGATGGAGTGTTTTTATTTATTTAAAAAAAAATTTTTTTAGGGGAGGCTGGGTCCTTTGGTCATGCTTGTCTACAGTACAGTATACATTGGCTATCTTCTTCTGTACATGTACATGTGTGTGTATTCTACCAACTTTCTATTATAAGGCCACGCCAATTTTAGTACTTGGTTTACAGAGTTTTCAGGTGCTGAGAAGAGTCATGATCAGGCAGGAAAAAAAAGATTTAAAAAAAATTATGTTTTAAAAGTAACTGAAGTTAATCAACTTAAAATCAGTTTTGACAAAAGATTTTTTATATATTATTTTATAGATCATGTTGCCAGTGGTTAAATTACCACTCACTGTCACTTGTTAAAAAGTTGTCATGTTGTACCAGTTCTTAGCCAACTTTCTCAACACCACCAAACCAATGCTGGAGGGGAACAGCTAAAATTATGGCTCAAAGCCTCGCAACCATAGAGCAAGGAACCAAAATATTCAGTGTTGTTTGCCATAATGGCTGATGACAACATATCAGATTCGACAATATCAGTATCCATAATAATAATAATGTGTGGACTTATATAGCGCACGTATCCACCAACTGAGTGGTGCTCAAGGCGCATTATATTATTACCCCTGCTCATAAGGCTCATAAGGCTCATAAATCATTCCTGAAACCATCTCAGCTCCCTGGGGAGTATACAGCTCAATTGCTGCCATTACAGCGCATATAGGGCTAATCAACCAACTCTGCCCTCACAGGTACCCATTTAACCCCTGGGTGGAGAGAAGCAATTATGGTTAAGTGTCTTGCTCAAGGACACAAGTGTCACGGCCGGGATTCGAACCCACATTCTGCTGCTAACACCAGAACTTGAGTCCGGTAAGCTAGACCACTCAGCCACGACACTCCAATAACAATCCAGTATGAAATGCATACACATGTCAGTCTTGTCCATCTCCTTCATGCACTAGGGTATTAGATTATTATTCATACGGTGTGCTCCAAGCAAAAAATAAAACAAATTGAAAGTAGGAGACCAATTTTTGTTTGCTACTTTACTATCCCTGCCATGTATGTATTGCACTAAGTTTTTGTTCATGGGTGTGTAATGCTTTTACCTAGCCTGACAACTGGATGAAATGAACCCTGCTGGAATACAACAATGATATATGATGAGTATCCCAGGCTATGTTTTCACCTACCAGACCCAGGGACAGCTTGTCTTACAGTGTGTATATGCACACACTTTCAGGATTCTGGTTCAAATGCCTCCATGCCGCCAGCCTTTTCCATACAGTGTGTAAATGTTACGTACACATGCGAACCTCATTCGAATGTAAGTAAATAAATTCAATTCAAATCGAAATTCATTTGTCATGCAATTTCAGAAATATGTACGTACTGTATTTTCAAGGTGATTTTTACAATTTAAATCAACTTTTTACATTTAAAACTTAAAATACACAATTTTCATTTGTTTTGATAAATCTTTTACACATTTTAAAATTGATTGGCTTCCTGACATGCTTTTTGCAACCTCTTTGAAGTGAAAATCGAGAGGTCTTGTGACCACAGGCCCAAAGGGTGTACCCTCGCTGAGATAAAAAAAGATCTACATACATGTATCACTGGCTAACGTACATCATGGTTCTGCAAGTGAACATCTACATGTACTATACGTTCATATAAGTTAATTCCCATAGTTTGACCTCAACTTTATGGCGGCAAATGCAAGCTCTCTACAATTTTCAAACAGCATTGGTTTCACGAGAATGCCATTGAAAACATTCACATGTTACAACAAGTACATGGAAATATTAAAATGCATTAGTGACCTTACATTTCAAAACATGTACATGTACATGTGCAGTGTAACAGGATCTTTTTGGAATGTAAATATTAAAAATAATATTCATCAAATGACTTGCCAAGTTTGGTACATGTAATGCATACACACATGTACATATACATAATGGTTGTGCTGTAAGTGACCGTAAAACCTAGTTTAGTGATGTGCAAACAAGGTGGTCGTCAGAGAGTGATTATACATACATGTACAGTGTACATACTGTAAAATATAAAACACTCAACAGTCCAACACTCAGGCAGACAAGAAAGAGAGAACAAAAACCCTGATAGTTGTGAAGTTGGCAGACTGGCTTATTTTGGGTATTACCAACAGATTCACAGAATGAGTTCAAGCAAGCAAATCAATATGCCATCTGTGGAAACAGCTTCATCAATTCAATTTAAAGGTGCATGCACACACCATACCGGCCCAACCATTCTGTACTACTTCAGTCCATGATCAAGGCAGCGGCCATAACTAGAGTTAGTTCAGTAGGGGCCACTTGAGGGTGAAAAGAATTTTCAAGGGGGCACTTGTGGCACACTTTTTACATGCCCTTTTGTTTTTCTAGATCCAAATTTTGAGCAGGGGCTTTGGGTGGCAGGCAGGTGCCCCACCTCCACTCCCAAAGCGATGCCACTGGATCGAGATGGTCAATTCCTTTTCTAAAAGGTTAGCACTTCAATCCAGGTCAACTCACTTCTCCAATTAAACAAAAATGCAGAGAGGTTGTCCTGGATGGACAAGTGCCAATTTGTTATCTAAATGCCATCAGCCAATTTGTGTTTTGCTCTTTGTGTATTTTTTTTATTTCATTGAGAAATTAACTACATATACACACACACACAAAAATGCCTGAGGGTAATATCAGTACATGTAGTTTGTCTGTGAGAGGTCACTTATAATGTGAAGTACACATGTACATACATGTATACATGTGTACTGTTAAATGACTGCATAATGTAGAGAGTGATGCAAGCTTGACATTAAGTGACAGTCTGCATGATGCACTTAACCATCTGAGTTGACTTTCACAAATGTCCAAAACAACCAATGTACACATTGGTTCATCAGGCCTTAATGCTCTATGATCAGGCAGACCGTTTTTACTGGTGCTCACTATAAGTCTCCATTTTCCAGTGTGACTTTTATTCCCTGCAGATATACACGTACATGTACCTGACGTTTATACACATCTAAATGTACATACATGTACACAGGTGTGGAGTAAAGTAACAACATGGTGTCTTTCTCACAGACACAAGCACCATTTTGGCCAGGATTCCAACACACTGAAGACTCAGCCATCAGAACCCAAGTCTGATGCAGTATATAAACCACTTATCCATGTCACGCCTCTTCCTCTACTGAGATCAACAAGAACCTGTTACAGGTTAAGAGAATCAAGCCCTCCATTTGGCACACTTTCTTCACACAATACAAAACTGCTTAGTTGAGAAGCACGTCACACAAGTAGAACCTACATGTATACCCCATGGGGAAAAATCACTATGAACAGGGACAGTATTCCTCAAAATAATCTTCCACCGGGATTTTCCATCCCACCGCCTTCCTCATCATAAGAAAGCTCTTCTCAACAAACAAAACAATGCCCAAGACAGTTAAGACAATCTGATTGGATGAAATGTGATCATATGAGGGTGCAATAACAACCAATAAAGACCGGCCAAATAAAGAACTACCAACAAGTATGCACATTGAGTGCAACCTGTTATTAGGCAGCGCAACACGAGATTGAACCCATCAGATTATAGAAGTTTGTACACATGTACATTTAAGTATTTGTATGCGGAGTCATGGCATAAGATGGAATTTAATCTGTCCCCAAATTTTTCAGTTTCTTGTTGGCTCTTTAAACAAACCAAAAATATCAATATTGAAATTTTGAGAATGATATCTCCTATGGGCATTTATACATGTAAATGGGAATAGAAATTTGACACTTGGTCATTACCACTGAAAGGACCCTTACGTGTAGCTCCTTATTGCATTCCTTGTCCTTATCTTTATGCTGCTTTAGACTATAGGCAAACTTTGTTTCCCGTAATATTACCTGAAGCTAAGCTTGGACGATAACATGATAATATTTAATATTGTGATACCTTCTTTTATTTGATTATGATATCGAGAACCTTTTCAAGTTAAATTGAGATATCGGCAAATCACGATTAAAAAAGAAATCACAATTAAAATTAAAAAATCGTCATTGTGAGTCCAGTCAGAAATTCCATGGAAGCAAAATTAGGCCAGTCTTTTCAGCTTCCGGAAGTGAGAAACAAAAGCGAACTACTTCAGTAGTGGTTAACTGACTGTCGGATCACAAAGGAGCCTATAGGTTCCATACAGCATCCAGACGCCACTCATAGAAATATATTCAGATGGATTAAGTGTTGGGAATTGATGGGTTATTGGATCCACGCTTGTAGAGGGGTACATACCTGTGGTTATTGGCTCTAAAGCAATCATGTGTGAATGAAACAAAATAATCGTGATACTATTGAAAATCGCAATATACACGTATGTTTGACAATATATTGTGGATGAGGCCTGGGCAAATGCTATTTCCATTTCTCTCTTAAGTTCTTATCTCAATATCTGCACCTGACAAAGTATGCAAAACTTTGTGGTTTTAAACCCTTTCAAAATGTCACCTGTGTTCTCTTCAAAGTGCTGCACCTCTGCAAGCTTGTCAGATGCAGTTAACTTTGTTTTGATAATATGTAAAAGAAATTACAATTTCCTTGATTTCACCTGGAGGCAGTTTGAAACAGGATGCTGAAGACATGACTTTGTCTGACTGATTCTGTAGTTATACATCATGTCAAGATTATCCTGAGGCAATACTCTTAAACTCTGTGTCTTCCTTGAAAACAAGTGCATGACATCTTCAACTCTAGATCTAAAGATCTGACGGCTGCCTTCTATTTCAGGATTGGACAAATTCAAGGCTGTATACATAATTATGTACTATGTGCATGTACACCATTGGTAAAATATGTGTGTATTGCATGTGTACATATATGTACTCCCACACTGAGAATAAAAATGCAATACATTCAGCAATTGTTCTTTGATATAAGTTGCCACACTTCAACTGTTTTGTCCGACTTCTGTTCACTATTGTATAAAGAAAACTCACCAGTAAAATCTACTTGAAACTTGTTCAGTTAAATGTTGGCATCATGTATAATTGAAATAATCATTTGTAATGAGTAATAGGGGTATAACGATTCATTGATTATCACGATACAAAAATGCCGTAATATGCACAATACAAAACCACGTATCGCGATACTGATGAGTTTTGGGTACCCACAAAATTTCATCAAAATATAAAAAATAGGCCTACTGAAATTTATCCAAACCAAATTTTGTTTAAAAATATTAGCATTTCATACCTGACATTTAGACCACAAAAGTCAGTGGAGTTTTCCCTGACAAAAATGCCTGATGAGCATCATCTTAAAAATGCCGATGATAAAATCTGTTTTGCGTGTGGCACATCACCGCTAGTCAGAGCGACTCTCCGTATTCCTGATATTTTATTTCAACAAACAATATTATAGCGCCCTCTATTGACAATTTTTGAGTGCTACATGATTTTTTCAATGTGATAGTCAATTGTGACGCGGTATGTCAAAACCAGGCAGAATTGGGCAGAGCTACGAATGGAGGAACAGCTGCAAAATGCCTTGGGGGTGATTTTTTGCGATTTTGAGATTTTTGGAAATTTATGATGCTACAAATGTTTAAAATGTTCTGTAAAATTTTCTAACTGAAATTTCATCGACAAATTATTTTTAAAATACTTTTAGAGATGCATTATAATTTCACAAAATGATGCCTTGTTCGGGCTATTATCTCAGTTTCGATGTTTCGGACAGTCCGATTTCAAATCTTAATAACTTCGCTATGGAATATCCAATTTGAAAAAAGAAAGCGGCATTGTAAAGTGTAAGGTCTATATTTTACTAATATTTCAATAATTCAAAATTGACCTCTTGCCCAATTGTGCCTGGTTTTGACATACGGCGTCACAATTAAGGGCGCTATACTTTTTTTGATGAAATAAATACAGGAAATTTGGATGAGTCTTGAATGATGATGGGTTTCTTACAGAAGAGACTTCATTGTTGACACTTTGTCATGGAAAAAACTTCACTGGCTTCGGTGGGCGAAATATAAAGTAAGAATTTCTTATCTGTCAACCAGTTTTGGTGTGCGTAATCGTCAGTATATTGTGTGTATATTATGCTGATGAAATTCTATTAGAATGTTGGACTCAACATTTTACACATGATTAAACTTCTATTATATTTATTTTTGCAGACATTTTGTTTATACAATCCTTGAACATAAAACACAACAACATAACACATTAAAAAAAGAAGTTGTTTAACCCTAACCACCCCAAATCCATAAAAATCCTCCGAGGGCCACTTTTTGGGGAAAAAAATTCAGCACTCTTCAAATGGGGCAAAATTACTACCTGGCAAGAAGTGCAGGCCATAAGTGCTGAATATGAAAGATCAATGAAAATGCATGGTGCATTTTGATGATAAGGGCATGTTTCTAAAAGTGAGTTGATGGATTTTGGAGGATTCAGGAAGGTTCCTAGCCAGAATACCTAGGGGGTTAGGGTTAAGCGAACAAAAACCTGGACAAACATTTGTTCATAATTATAAATTCCTCCGAGCCTAATTTATAGCAGGCCATAGCCTTTTTATAGGGGAAGGGAGAATAAAATAACAACATCGGTCAAACTGTGTATAAAAATGTATCGTTGTGTCTAAGTCTCTGTACAACACTGGGTAATTCACAACATTACTGACACTTGTTTTTTTAAGCATTTTTAGTATTCATGATATGTATCGTGATACGTATCGTATTGTGACCAAGTATCACAACACCTATCGTATCATGAAAAAGTGGTATCGTTACACCGCTAATGACTAATAATGTAAAACAAGTCTGAAAACATGCAAAAGCAAAAGTACCTTGTCTAATTTTCAATTTATAACAATCAGGAATTAATACAAACTCATCGCAATTTCATGCGAAAATATTCATTATCAAGCCCTCAAGCGCAAGAGAAAAAATGTGCAGTGCACCACATTTGACAATGTGCCATGTTATCCGAAAAGGGAGGGGGGGCGAGAAATGAACCCACTGCATCAATTTTGTCAGAGAATCAAAATTGGTCCTTAAATACATGTACATGTATGTGTCAGATGTGTAATGCATGATATTTGACATCTCTGAAGCACAATTAAATCTGATCGCCTTAAGTACCTGTAAGTCACACCAACAAATCTCTATTTCTAAGGAGCACAGTTAAAAAGTGTTGTACATCGTGTGTAATTACCTTATTAACCTCCCCTTTATTAACCTATTGAAACTGCATCTATAAAGGTTGAATGTATCTTGAAAGCAACTTCTATTTTTCCTGCTTACACTGTAGGTACAGGCCTACAAGAACTGGGTCATAGCGTACTTATAAAACAATAAGCAAAGGTAGAATGTGTATATACTTACAACATGAAATCCTGCTCCCAGGAGGGTTTGCTTCCTTTAACCGCTACCGTGGTTGACTTCACATTTTGGAGCTTAAGGGTCACGTAGGAGTTGAATTTATCTGTGGAGCGGAAAATACGAGATGACAGTTACACATGAAGATAGAGCATTACAAGTGCAGCAGTACAAGGGTACACATCCTTATATCAATTTATCATGTAGGCACGAACAATGTACAATGTAAAAATACATTGGTTTAATTCGGGACCGTACTCAAGTTCCCTCAGCCTTATGTTCCCTCAGCCCTATGTTCCCTCAGCCCTATGTTCCCTCAGCCCTATGTTCCCTCATCCCAAAATAGACCCTATGTTCCCTCAGCCCTATGTTCCCTCATCCCAAAATAGACCATAGGGTCTATTTTGGGATGAGGAACATAGGGTTGAGGGAACATAGGGTTGAGGGAACATAGGGCCTAATTTGGATTTAAAAAAATGTTAGGCATTGAGGGAACATAGGGCTGAGGGAACATAGGGCTGAGGGAACATAGGCATGACCCCTTTAATTCCACAATGAAGATCAATTTCAGGCATGTTATTTGCCCCCTTTCAGAGTCAAGTATACTGCAGAATTTTACTTTTTATTTGGGAGAAATTTGTGTCTGATAATGAATTGGTTATGAGACAGGGGAAGGGATTTGGTAATATTGGATTTATCTTGTTTAAAAACCGAACTGTCACACGAACACCTCTTGTTATTGTTAGGTTTTTTTTTTCTTGCTTCTTATTCTTCTTCCTCACAAAAGTTATCAAACAAAAAAAACATAGTTGCAAAGTTCACAGATCCTTCAAACTTGACACGTACTTAGACCATAACATGTAGTTATCAATAAAGTTATGACATATAGTTTCAGGTAAAGTTGTGACGTCATGGTGACGTCATCAGATATCAAATTACACTAAATCAAATTTTAATATTAAATCATAAATCATATCTCACAATCCACAAAAGATATTTACACAATCTTTGCATCATCTTACAGATCTTGAATTATGTGACATTTTGTACACAGACATGACCCTATCTGACCTCTCCTTCCGGTCGAAACCGGAAGTTTAAGTGAAAAAAATATTCTGAAGCAATTTTATAGGGTATGCAGGCAACACGATATGGTATTTGGACATGCCTTCAGTGGACAAAATTATTATTGACATGTGACCTTTTTAAAAATGTGACTGATGACATCATCACCTGTCACAGCGCCCTCTGGCGGCAGATTTAGAAAAATAATAATTTTCTATCTCAAAAACCATAGGACATTTGAATATGAATTCTGCAAATAAAGTGACTAGTAACATCCTTTATTTTTAAAAAGGGATTATTTTCCAATCTCCGAAATTGAACCATAGCAGGTTCTAATGTTATTTTTTCATGATCATGAGGATGTTTCATTGTGTCATGACCTTCAAATCACCTAATCTGACCTTTACTTCCGGTCCAAACAGGAAGTTCAAATTCAACACATTCTAATGCAAAATTGATGTTTTTCAATATGAAATTGATATTGTTATAATAAAAGATGATACACCTTTGCAAAATATGATATTGACATCATCGATGATAATTTGATTGAACCAGAAGTTACACGAACACCGTGTGTTTGTTCCAACAAGCTCTAGTTTTTATATATTTTTTATTTTTAATCAAAATTGAAAAGGTACACAATATCTGTAATGGGGATAATGGCGTTGTTCGCCCACGCGTCTTATTTTCTAAAAATAGCTAGTTGTAAAAAATAGATTGACCTCAGACAAATTTTGAGTGAGCATTGCAATAGCAGTTCAGCATTGTTTTTGGCTTCATTGTCAAACCGTGCTATTGGGGGATATCAGGTGCCAAGTTGGCTGGAAAGATCTGTAATAGACACTTGTACAACCATCCTTAACATCCGTAGCAGAGCTACAAATCTCACTCATCCTTCACATATTGAGGGTTTTTTTTCAGTAATAAGTAGGTCAGATACATAACACTGCAGTATTTCTTACACTGTAGTGTTCTTACACAACAAGTTTTGCAGGGGTGTGTTTTACACAGGTCTGTACCGTTACATGAATGTTTACATTTATATAGCTCAAAACTACAATCTGCATTGATTTGAAATTTTTAAATGTTTTTAAAATGCACAGATTCCCCCTTCATACAAGATACTTAGTTATAATACAACATTGCATTGTTTATGAAGGCATATTCCTAATAAGCCTTGGCCTAGGCTTAAGTGCAGACTCAAGTGCCTCAAGTGCCTTAATTACATCTACATGATTCCTTTAAACAAATATCCCAGATGTTGTCTTTTTCAAGAATAGATTGTTCTAGACCTCCACAATATAATACATGTATCTACAGTTAGCCTATGCATTTATGTAATTTACTTTTAATGAAATTTCAGTTCTTTATCATCTACATGAGTATTGCATCCAGCCTTGTAATAACAGTATCCATAGATTGCTTAGTAACAAACTAATTATGGGGCCATTCTCCAAGGAAATGAGCCTGAATTAAGCACTATACGCATGCTCAAAATGCACCGCCAAGCCAATATTGTGCCCATTCAAGCACAAGGAATCATTTAGGCATCTACGTATAAGACATGCCTTGATGTGTCCATGGCTCAAATAGAAATGAAAAAGTCAATTGCCTGATAATACCTTGCACCCAATTTAATTACTGCCAGACTGATCGGCTTATGTACGCCTGCGTTTTTTTCAGGGGGTTTACCTCGGGGGATGGAACGGCAGTAATCATGGTTAACACTGGCCCCTCCCCCCCCCCATTGCTTAATGGGATGGTAAAACATTGGTAATTACCAAAAAATTTAATTAAACTAATTGTTATATAAAAAACTTACTGGGTGTAAAGTTTGTATACATGTATCGAACATCCTCAGAAATTATTTCACCCAAAGTGCTTTCATCTAAAATGTTGGTAATTTTGACTCAAGTTTTCAATACATACAAAACTAACCTGTGAAAGTTTTATGTTTTTGAGAAAACAATGAAAAACTGTAACATATATTGTTACGTTTTACAAACTTTTTTGTCAATTCGACATAATAATCAGACAAAATAATTAACCCTCCTCCTACTGCAAGGGTCAAAATCAGTCAAAATGTTGATATACTTGCCATGGTGTATCTAGTGCACTTAAAAGTCAAACACTGTCAAACCTTACATGTAGTAAGTACATTAACCCTCCTCCTACTGCAAGGGTCAAAATCAGTCAAAATGTTGATATACTTGCCATGGTGTATCTAGTGCACTTAAAGTCAAACACTGTCAAACCTTACATGTAGTAAGTACATTAACCCTCCTCCTACTGCAAGGGTCAAAATCAGTCAAAATGTTGATATACTTGCCATGGTGTATCTAGTGCACTTAAAAGTCAAACACTGTCAAACCTTACATGTAGTAAGTACATTAACCCTCCTCCTACTGCAAGGGTCAAAATCAGTCAAAATGTTGATATACTTGCCATGGTGTATCTAGTGCACTTAAAAGTCAAACACTGTCAAACCTTACATGTAGTAAGTACATTAACCCTCCTCCTACTGCAAGGGTCAAAATCAGTCAAAATGTTGATATACTTGCCATGGTGTATCTAGTGCACTTAAAAGTCAAACACTGTCAAACCTTACGTGTAGTAAGTACATTAACCCTCCTCCTACTGCAATGGGTCAAAATCAGTCAAAATGTTCATATACTTGCCATGGTGTATCTAGTGCACTTAAAAGTCAAACACTGTCAAACCTTACGTGTAGTAAGTACATTAACCCTCCTCCTACTGCAAGGGTCAAAATCAGTCAAAATGTTGATATACTTGCCATGGTGTATCTAGTGCACTTAAAAGTCAAACACTGTCAAACCTTACATGTAGTACATGTAAGTACATTAACCCTCCTACTGCAAGGGTCAAAATCAGTCAAAATGTTCATATACTTGCCATGGTGTATCTAGTGCACTTAAAGGGAAACATCACCCCAGTTTTGAATTAAAATTATGTGAAGGGTGTGATGTTTCATGGAGACTGTCTTTTTATTTTTTTATGATCGGTTGTTGCAATTGCAGAAAATGATGATTTTATTAAAAATCGCTTGCCGTCACGCGCGCAGCCATTTTGTTGCGCGATGTCTATTCATCCGGGACATTGTGGACGTAATGACTGCACCAACAACCCGGCGTGCTTTTAGCTGTATGTAATCGTCATGATTTCGAGACCGTGTACCAAGCACGGTCGGTGGATCGAGTGAGCGAGGCGTGGCATGCGCAGTCAGGTAACACTATTTACCAATGGTAAGCACAGCCTATGTATGCGTCAGGGTACAATACCCGTGTTGTGTTTATCGCTATGGGTTACGTGTACAATGCGGGCTCCTGTGCTAGCGTACACATACAGCTAAAAAGCACGCTCGGGTTGTTGATGCAGTCATTACGTCACAATGTCCCGGATGAATAGACATCGCGCAACAAAATGGCGCGTGGCGTGACAGCGATTTTAATAAAATCATCATTTTCTGCAATTGCAACAACCGATCATAAAAAAATAAAAAGACAGTCTCCATGAAACATCACACCCTTCACATAATTTTAATTCAAAACTGGGGTGATGTTTCCCTTTAAAAGTCAAACACTGTCAAACTTTACGTGTAGTAAGTACATTTACAGGTCAAAATGAGTCAACCGTTTTTGACTGGTAAAAGCATTGTCTGGTATTGTTCATGGCGGTCAAAATGACAGTAAAAACCAGTCAAAAATGCCCCTGTGTGCACATTTGGGTCAACAGTCAAAACGGGCAGTTGACTGATTTTGACCACTATACACGTAGCTACTTGCCACTAAAGTGCAGCTATAGTAGAAGGGTTAATCATGATGATTGCTACATGTACTAACTTTACACCTACATGTACACTGTATGGTAGTCAGTTTTTAGAAACTAATTCAATAGTTAACTGATTTGGTAACTAACAATGTTCTACATACCTTTCATGCCCATTATACTAACATGTACATTGTAAGTGACCAAAGTTTTACATGAGAAAACCCGTGTTCAAGTTGATGGTGGTATTGGACATCCCTTTAAATATTTCAGACATACATGTAAATCTAAGACAGATCCATATTCTATGAATAATTCTTCAATGCCAGTGTGACAATTATAAATAAAGATTTGCACTTATCTCAGAAATGTGGACAAATCATAAATGACATGATCTTCATAAAAATACATGTATGAATGCACACGAATGTGTCATCTTCTAATCCAGAACCCTCATTTCTTCTATGGTATATTTATTGATGAAATATCACAATGCCCATGCACGAATGATCACCGCAAAGACCACAACTCACTGACTTTGAAGTTGATTGACTCTCATTTACAATGTAACACTCGCTTTCTGAGAAAGTGATAAAATTTATTCACAATTTCTGATCATAAACACATGTCGCGTTCATGCACGCAACCATGTTTCTGATTCCGATTTCAATTTGTATTTTCTTGAAACTGATACCATGTCAAACTGAAATATTGCAGGATGTTTGGTACCATAATGAATTTACAACCACGTAAGCTTTAAAACAATAATTTAATCAGTTTTCAGTTTGGTTCTGGGTTATAAACAATGGTTTACATTCCCTGTAACTTATTTATTTTTAAAGATTTTTTTACCACATTAAATGTGGATTGTAGACTGTGCATTTATAACAAAATCATTTTAAAAAGTATGTACAAAACCATTTGGGCACCGTTCTTAGTGTCACTTATTCATCAGTCCTGCTGTTAATCTCAGAAATGGATTAGACTTTCCCACATACATAGGTACATTTTAATATCAAATTAAAACTGTTAAAATCATATTAAAAATGTGGATTTTAGACTGCACATAAAAAAAAACATTTTAAAAAGTACATACAAAATCACTTTGGCCCGTTCTTGGTGTCATCTTTATTCATCAGTCCCCATTTAATCCCAGGAACGGGAGAAGACTTTCCCACATGTTAAATCTACAATGAGTCTTAATCAAATACGTGATACGTTGACAAGACTATCCCTCATGGGCAAGAAGTCAGGAAGATCACAAAATGAAAGTACATGTACTTCAGTTCCAAAGCAATAGATTAATATTCACTTGTGCAGGCACCAAATGAAATTAAAACAAGTTGAACTTGGATTGTATCATTCATCTAAACGTATTCATCAGTAAACGAGCTATGTATAGATGTAGTCACTCTCAAACTACTCAATTTAGTTTTGCCATGTTTTCCCCCAAAGAAATTTAAAGGATTTCCTTGCAGTTTGTCTAAAGTGATAAAAGTCCACACAGCGAGGCCCTTATGGAAACAACATCTCCCATAAGAAATTACTGAGAATACCACAAGTGACCATATGAAATAAATGTAGGCCTAAATACACCATAAATTGGGTTGTATTTTGTACTGTCAATTGCATGTTTATTCTTTTTATCAACTTGCGAAAAACACCAGCTTTGTTGACTGATTACTTTCGTTTACAGTGTAGTTATTTCCACATGTGTTGCACATTCACCTCAATTGGGAAAATTGATCCCTGCCTTATGGGTTGTTTTTAAACCCCCTCGACCCCCACGACCCATGACCCCACAACCCCACAACCCCACGACCCCTCGACCCCCTCGACCCCCACGACGTACGCGCGCTCAGAATCATATCGTATCCTAAATCGGAATCTGTGTTCGAATACGGCCCCAATTAGAATGCCCGCTGCACTCCCGTACTACTGAACGTGAACAAACAGAGCTCCGGAGGATCGAATGGGAAAAAGTTAATTGGGGAAAATAAATCCTTTTCTAACTAAATCCTTTTCTCCTCCAAAAGTCTAATTTTGAAATAGAATAATATAAAATAGGTTATTAAATGAGAAATAATTATGTTTTGCTAAAATGTTGACAGACAAAATAGTTCGGATTTTTTTCCACGTCCATCAAGTAAAATGTACATTCGGGGCTGTGCGCGCATGCTAGTTTATGATGTAATGATTATTGACCAATCAGGATGCCGGAAAGCCATGCGGCCGTCTTGGAAGCGATATCCTTCTACGACCGTAATGAGTTGTAGGAAAACGTTGCCAAAAACTGCGCCCTCACCCAACTAGCAAAAATCCGACATAAGTATGCAATTTTTTTGATAGAATATGAAATTATCTACTCGGGAATGGTATAATTTGGCTTGTGGCAGCATTATAAATTCGTTGATTTTGCAACGACGGGTCGTCATGCAGCAAACGGCGCAACAGGCTAGTGAGCTAGCCATTTTCGAACTCGGGCCGTAAACAGGTTCCCATTTGGGATACAATTTGATTCTGGCGCAGGCCAGCCAAGCCATGCGACATGCTTGCGCATGGGCATTGCGAAATACATACATACATTCGTACTGCACTGGTGGTAGTGAATTCCGCGAGTACGTGTGCTTCGTTTATATGAGCGTACGTCGAGGGGTCGTGTGGGTCGTGTGGGTTTAAGAACAACCCCTGCCTTATGGTTCATAAATCTGTAGTGCATTTGCGTCAGTGGCACTTTTATGTTGTGAATAATTGGTGACTTGCCAACAGCATTAAAACCAAATCCATCAAAATCCACTCCCTGCTTTTGCTTAATTCTGATGGATTCATTACTCTATATAGTCCAGCCATGAGGCCAGATGTTTAAATTCCATCAGAGTCCAAATTTGGAAGTATTGGAGGAGCTGTGAAAACTCAGTTGTGCGTGGGCAGATTAAAATCTTCTTGCAAGTGCTTCCTCATCTCTCAGTATGTGACAAAGCTCATTCTCATTTCCTTTTTTCAAATTTACTTGCCACTTATATTGACTGATTCATCAATCTTTCTTCTATCAGTTATTTTGGATGTCTTTATTTTGGAATGCACCCTGCATTTTCTTTGATATTATGCCTATGGCCTGTACTTCTTGCCAGGTAGTGTATTGTGTCCCATTTGAAGAGGTGAAAGTACCAGTTTCTGAAAGTGCTGAAGTTTTCCAAAAAAGTGCCCCTTGGAGGATTTTGATGGATTTGGGGTGGTTATAGGGTTAATAGACTTGTTTTGATCAGATTATAATGTTGATGTGCCTGTTCTTGAAACATTCCTTACCTGTGTCTGTCTTTGTCTTTCTTGTCAATCAATAGACACAATCGGCGACTCCGAGCTAGTAGTGGTCACGTGATGTATAGTGGGTACAAAATAATAACAAACCAGCAGTGCGCTGTGTTTAAACATAGGGAGCTCCATGGAGGGTTTTAAAACAACGACCCATTGATAGCTGAATGGCAAGGGAAGGCAAACTGAATGTTCAAAATTATGTTATATTCATTCTAGAATCTGTGCAATTTAGGCTCTGAAATTCACGTAATGCTTTGTGACTTTGTCAAAGTTGTAGGAGACTGGCGTACTACTCTACTGTATTTACTAACAGCCGTTTTCCCGGTTTCGGATTTTCCCGGTTCTGGATAGCTGCAAATTAAAAAATCTGTTTAATCCACATCGCTTCAGATAGAAAATTGATACTTTACTGAGGTGAGGAATAACTAATGAACTATCTAATGTGTAATTTTCATCCACTAAACTGCGAACGATGTGAAGATATCGATCATTTAGTGATGCAAACTCGGTTGAACACTAAGTCGAAAATGTTAAAATACGAAGGTCCCCAAAAAGCGACATTGACGTTCTTTGCTGCCGACTGGAAAATGTAGTTACGTTTTTCAACATTGAATTTTTCTAAAGTTGTGAAAATTTCATTAATTATTAAAGTATGTGTTGTATTTTTATATAAAAGAGTTGAACAAACATTGAAGATCGCCCCAAAATGAGTGGTGGCCTGAGCCTTGCCCTAGTTCCGGATAAAAACTTCTTCGCGCATTGATAATGTGCGTAATGTTTGGAAATTAAAATTGGGAACATCTCCGATCGATTTAGAGAACTTAAACTCGTGTTCCAACCAACAAATGCAACATCTATGATGTGCCTTGTACAGCAGAAGCACTCGGAAGAAGCCATGCTTTTCCATACACTGCGCGTCGCTTACTTGGTTTGTTTACATTTTATACCCACTATGAGTCACGTGACTCCGGTCGCCGATTGTGTCTATTGTTCCTTGTAAGCATTAATGTAGTGGTTCTGTTCATATGCATTTTCACCACCAGCTTCAGCTTATTGAATATGCCTCTATAGTGTGTGTGGACCATTGGTTACTTATGTTGTGAATTAGGCTTAGCTTGTACGTAACTTAACAGTCTCATAACGATGATGGAAATAAATGTGAATTGAACTGAATTGAAAGTTGGGCGGTTGTGTTAACTGTTGATGGATTATTGTAGATTCAAGAAAGTTCTTAGCCAAAATACCTAGGGCTTCTATGATCAGACGGCACTGTGATCTTTGTTTTGGTGTTCTTCAATGCACAAGTTACAATACAACAACGAGATCCCTGTCGCAAATAAATGGAAGCTGTGCATTAGGGGCACCTTTGATAGTTTAAATGATTGAGATTTCACGACAGCATACTATACAAAGAAACAAGGCAGTTCTGATGAATCACTACAATGATCATAGTCCTTTTATAATTCTGATAAAGATAAAATTGACATAAGACTATCCTGATCGTATAAGTTGATACGTAGATGTAATACCTGTACGAGCGTGCTTTGGTACATGTACATGTAGTATGCACATGTTCTTTTCACTACTTCCGGTTCCAAAGCTGGCACACAGTTGTGTAATTTAACCTAAATTCCTTGATTTTCAAAAGCGATTCTAGAGGCAGGATTTGACTTTGTTAATAAGAATTTGAGTCTATACAACATATACATTAAAGGCAAGTCCCAAGCTTTTTAATCTATTGCATAAATCTTAAAGAAACAGGTGGTCAATGCATTTCCAATGTGCTTCTGATGATCACTGGAGCCAGCATGTGTGAAGTGGGCATGGTTTACTTACACAAGATAGTGGACAAACCAGGTACAGATCAATGCACAAAAACCTGGTAATTCTTTTATAAACTACACAGTATGGGGTTTCACCATAAGGTCATTTGGAGAACTTCTTTCATACACTGTAACTGAAAATGACACGGAAAGTGACCATGACAACCTAAATTCTCATTGTTTGTCTAAAATTCAGAATTTGGTTACAGGTTACCATTTCCAAATTTGATTTTACCGTCATCACTACCGTAGGTCACCTTCTTTTGAAGGATAAGCGAGGATAGTAAATACTTTATGCATGATGCGCATATGACAGCTGAGTTCACTTTTTCTTCAGGTATCAATTCTGAGTTGTAATATGCAGTCAAGGCTGATATACAGTGTACATTCAATGTATATGCTATGGATTTGCAGAGCTCTTTTTGTACTTGCCCCACTTACATATCAGCATGCACATGTATGCTGTTTACGTATTATCCTGTTTGTGAACCACTATGTGTATTATCAAAATTCCAAAATAGTTACCTACATGTACATGTACATCTCATTTTTTTTTCATAACTTACAAGGTGTACTTGGTAATTTTTATATAGGATACTGTACATGTATATAACATTTCTTTAATTTTGATGATCTTCTGCCATAAATTCAATTCATTGCTTCAAGATACTGTAGAAAAAACATGTATGTATTTGACATAAAACACAATAAAGGGGGCCACTTTCCTACCGTCACGTTAGCAGTTTTTCTAATGGTTGTAATTTTTTTTTAAATATCTGAAACCACCCAAAAAGAATTTCAACATTTGAATAGACATGCATGCTTATCCTTAAGATAATTTGAGTTGATTATTACTATTATTTTTTTAATTACCCTAAAATTTCCATCAATAAATGGACGCAAAAGTGAGGTAACTTTTTCCGTCCAATTTTTATGGAAATTTGAGGGTAAAAAAAATTAATAAAAAAATTAAAAAATTAAATAAATCAACTCAAATTAGTTCAAGTATAAGCCTGCATGTCCATTCACATGTTGAAACACTTTTTGGTCGGTTTCAGGTACTTAAAAATAAATAACAACCATTGGAAAAACTGCTAACGTGACAGATGCAAAGTGGCCCCCTTTATTGTGTTTTATGTCATTTACAATGCAATTACTGGTACATGTAGCACACCTAATTTAAAATAATCAATAATAACCAATCATAACCTTTTTTCCCTTTGCTACATATGTATATTTATACATGTATCTCCTTACATGTGCCTGTAAAGAAAGGCTATGCCCATTTACAAGATTTTATGAAAGGATTTATCATTTGGTGTCCTCATTCTTCTTCTCAATGTTTATTTAATACATTAATTTCTGAAAATTTTTACCCAAATTTCAAACATACGGTAGGAAAAATGTGACAACCTCTGCTGAAATGTCATTAAAAGATATTTGTAATGAGTGTGTACTGTACGAAGATGTACTTGAGCAAGATAAGGTTTTTTATACAAGAAAGATCCCAAGGTTCAAAACGCTCAGACTGGCACAATGAGTCCTCTGCGAACGAATCCTCTACAAACAGAAGATTTGTTTAATATCAAATTCTCTGAAAACAAGTCGTGGTAATTACCACTAATTTTGGGATATTTTGTGAACCAGATATCCAAAATTGGAAATCTTCAGATACCCAGTTACCCATAAACAATTTTGTAAAAACACGTACATGTACATATATACTCCCGAATGTATAAAATGACCACACCAATACAAAAACAAGTTTTTCTTGTTTTGTCAGAGTCACAATACGTCCCCATTCCCCACACACATAGAAAAAGAATTCATGTAACCCACACTCACACTAATCCAGCAACTGCGAATAATAGGCACAAATACCAACCGTCTGTGAAAGGCTGTCGGCAAATGTTACTTCGCAAGTGGAGTGTCGTGGCCGAGCGGTCTAGCTTGCCGGACTCAAGTTCTGGTGTTAGTAGCAGAATGTGGGTTCGAGTCCCGGCCGTGACACTTGTGTCCTTGAGCAAGACACTTAACCATAATTGCTTATAGGGGCAGAGGCAGTTTAACAACTGCCTTGTTCTGGACTAGTTACCCCTCCCAGTCCTATTCGCACCGTGAAGAGGCTGGTTATTAACTTGTCTTGTTTCGGTGCGAGGGGCTGGTTTCTTCAGTGTGGAGTCGTTGTAACAACTTAATGACTGAGTAGCCCCCACCTTGGAGTGGCCATTGGCCTTGTGTGGGGCGAATTGCATAAAATAAAATAAATGTTTAAAGCCAAGTTTTCTTCATTTTGTTATAAAAAAAATCAGAGAGTTCCATTTCTGTGGCTTAAATCTTCAGTCGGACTTTTCAAAAGTTGTTTACAGGTAATTGGAACTGTAAAAAGGAACTGGGTAATGACAGATTTGGTCGGGTATCCAGGTATTGGGATACCCAGCACAACCTTATATTGAGAAGTTCCCTTCGCTCAATTGCCTATTATCTTTTCCTATCTTTAAAACGCATGGCATGTTAATGTAGTGTGCGGCACCGCTGCAGCAGGCTAGAGCGTACACCAAATGATGCGCATACTGAATGGAACAACATCACTCACAGGCTGACACGGGAGGGTCATTCAGAAAAGGCCATACAAGGATAAGTACAAGGGGAAGGAGCCAAGTTTATTAATGCAATGTCCAGCTGCCGAGTGAGAGTTTAATATCAACCCCAATTATGTTTAATGCAATTTGCCATGATGAGATTGGAATCAAGTTTTGTTTTGTGTGCAGTGTTTTTTTTAAATTAAAAGTCATTCTCTAGGGCTAGGATACTGTAGTGTATAGTACATATGTTATCTGCTAATGATGAAGATGGAGATGGACTACATGTAGATCAGGTTTGCAATAGTCTGACAGGACTGTGGTTTTTTGTATTCTTCTGCTGTTATTTTCTTATTCTGCAGTAAACAACTGAAGAATTGAATTGATTCAACTAGACTTATAGTCAAGTACTGTTTCATGAATATGAGTGCAAGTACTAAAATGTACCCGAGTATGAGTACTACAACTCTATAGTTTATAGAGTACTGTTTCACGAGTATGAGTGCAAGTACAGGTCAAAATGTATCCGAGTATGAGTACTACAACTCTATAGTTTATAGAGTACTGTTTCACGAGTATGAGTGCAAGTACAGGTAAAAATGTACCCGAGTATGAGTACTACAACTCTATAGTTTATAGAGTACTGTTTCACGGTATGAGTGCAAGTACAGGTAAAATGTGCCAGTATGAGTACTACAACTCTATAGTTTATAGAGTACTGTTTCACGAGTATGAGTGCAAGTACAGGTAAAAATGTACCCGAGTATGAGTACTACAACTCTATAGTTTATAGAGTACTGTTTCACGAGTATGAGTGCAAGTACAGGTCAAAATGTGCCAGTATGAGTACTACAACTCTATAGTTTATAGAGTACTGTTTCACAGTATGAGTGCAAGTACAGGTAAAAATGTACCCAGTATGAGTACTACAACTCTATAGTTTATAGAGTACTGTTTCACGAGTATGAGTGCAAGTACAGGTAAAATGTACCGAGTATGAGTACTACAACTCTATAGTTTATAGAGTACTGTTTCACAGTATGAGTGCAAGTACAGGTAAAAATGTACCCGAGTATGAGTACTACAACTCTATAGTTTATAGAGTACTGTTTCACGAGTATGAGTGCAAGTACAGGTAAAAATGTATCCGAGTATGAGTACTACAACTCTATAGTTTATAGAGTACTGTTTCACGAGTATGAGTGCAAGTACAGGTAAAAATGTACCCGAGTATGAGTACTACAACTCTATAGTTTATAGAGTACTGTTTCACGAGTATGAGTGCAAGTACAGGTAAAAATGTATCCGAGTATGAGTACTACAACTCTATAGTTTATAGAGTACTGTTTCACGAGTATGAGTGCAAGTACAGTTAATAATGTAGCCGTGTATGAGTACTACAACTCTATAGTTTATAGAGTACTGTTTCACGAGTATGAGTGCAAGTACAGGTAAAAATGTACCCGAGTATGAGTACTACAACTCTATAGTTTATAGAGTACTGTTTCACGAGTATGAGTGCAAGTACAGGTAAAAATGTACCCGAGTATGAGTACTACAACTCTATAGTTTATAGAGTACTGTTTCACGAGTATGAGTGCAAGTACAGGTAAAAATGTACCCGAGTATGAGTACTACAACTCTATAGTTTATAGAGTACTGTTTCACGAGTATGAGTGCAAGTACTAAAATGAGTGGACCTCCTCTTTTGTTGTCTAATCTTTCCACAAACTCACAATTTGAGTGTCTAGGCTGTTGGACAAAAGAGCTGTCAAAATAACAAGCTGTCAGAACAAGCTGTCACTGTTTGCTACTCCGCCACGCCCTTGTATTCACACATGGGGCATAACACATGGGGCATACGTGTACATTTAACACAATGTGTAATTAATTTGAACGTACATGTAGATGCAAGTTTATTTGGCTTACATACATACAACATACAAGACAACCTTTTTACACTTATACGCCAGTTTGTCTTCACCTATAAAAACAAACACACATTGCATTTTGTGTACCTGATGTGTGTATTGTGTGTCGATGCACAAGTTGAGCTCTTTCCTTGGTTGTCGTAAATCACAACAGACACATACATGTAATGTGCAATAGGTACTGTGATTGGCCAGCACTAATGAATAGTAAAAAAAAAAAAATCAGGTTGTGTTTGACAAATGAGCTGTCAGAAAACTCTACCACATACATGTATGTGTACACCTTGTATTAAGATACGCTTACATGTACATGTACACCTGCAGGTGTGTGTGATGTCACGTTTTGTCATCAAGTGTATTACATGTACATACTTTAAATTTAGATTTTAACGGAAAATGGCCACATGTATATGGAGTGACCAGTGCATCTGAAGAACATGCAATATGTACAAAGTACCATTAATTGTGAGCTTTGTTAGGTGCTGATTTAGGACTGTATTTGATGAAGTACCGATACTATAAAACTAAAGGTTGATGGATGTTAACTTAAAAAAATTGTATACATTTTGAACTCAAAATTGATGTTTACTCATTTTAAGCCATCCCCACCACCCACGCCATCCCAACCAACTGAACATTTAAACTACTCAATCACTATTTTTTTCACCTCTTCATATGAACCCAAAAAAAATGTTTTGCAACAAAAAAGGAGGGAAAAAATCTTGTAAATCATTGGCCACGATTCACATGATGAACACATAATACCACAAGTATGACACAGACACAAAACAAAAGCAAGTGTCAAGGAGTCCCCATCAACAAATGTGCATCAGCAGCCAAAGATTTCTAAATCAATAAGACATGTACAAAGACACAGTCACTTCCTTCTGTATCTTCTCTTCCTTTAAGAAGTTAATTAACTTGTTTTGACGTCGCAGTGCACATGCGAACACAAGGTAATAAAATTAGCATGCTTTTGCCCTGTTCAAAAGCAGCCCCAATTGTTATCATGTTCCAAGGTTTTTTGGCTAAGGAACTCGCTAGCTACATGATGTACATCTGATTGATTTGCAGTCTTCAAGATATATATTTTTATTACTTCCATGCAAACAACGTTTCTTATTAAGAAGATGATGCAAGAAACTAGTGGGAGACGGATCTGGGAAGACAAGTGGTAAATCAATGAATGATCCTTAGAAAGTAGCAATTCAAATTGGTGATGAAAGCTACTGATGACTTGTGGCCGGAGTACACAATATCATAAATAAGTGGACAAACCATGCAATGATAATTCCTCCTCTTAACAGCTGGGAATCCTTTTTCAGTTCACTTTTGTAATATATTTAAATAATGTGTATAGTAATAATAACACAGAACTTACATGTCTAAGGCGCATCTATAATAATAACAATGATAATATTTCATTCTTAAAATGTAGCGCATTTCACATAATGTCTGTAATGGGCTTTAACCCCTGGTTATTAAGTCAATATCAGTCCTGCAATCTCCCTTGAGAGCATGCAGCCTGAGCTACATGTACCATATTGCTTCAGCAGATTTTACAAACACAATATCAACCTGTACCCTCACAGGTTGCCATTTATACATTTAGTAGAGAAGCCAAGTACATGTAAGTGTCTTGCCCAAGGACACAGGTACTGTACCATGGTCGCAGCCAGGATTCGAACCCACACTCTGACGACTCAGACATCAGAGCACAAATCCGATGCACTAAACCACTCTGCCACATGTGGGCACCCCATCAGGAAACCATTTCAAAGGGCTGGTCTAGTTCTACGTAAGGCAACAATTATATATTTATTTGGGGTAAAAGGCTTGTGTGAAAAGGTACACATATATATTTACATACTTTTAGTATCTGTGTTAAAGATGTATCATTTGTGTGATACAATTTTACAAAAATTTGTTGGTTTTATCCAAACATTGATCATGTCCTTTTTGTAGAAAGGAAATCCAATACTTTGAAATGGAATTTTTAATATAATTATTGTCAGAATTTATGACATGACCCAGCAAAAATTCATGTCAGAACCTTCATGTATTTACTACACACCGTGACTTTCTCCATTGTTTTATGAAATGTGCCATTTTTAAAGCATAAATTTGTTTCCTTTCAAATAGCAACGTATTGACCAAAAAGAAAAACCCTGGAAATTGTGGGTAAAATATTGAAAAACACGAGTGACAGACCAGCATTCTAGGTCATCAGATTCTGTAGATTTGATATTTGAGAAAGCCTGTCCTATCACTTGACAGTGGAGTACATATATACCCAAGTAAATGTATAAAGATGCTATTATTTTAAATTAAGAATTAAATTAAATTAAATTAAATTAAGAATTCAATTTTCATTTTCAGGCATGCAATTTATTTAGCATTATATTCAATTTAACATATATACGTCGTTCTTTTTAGTAATGCATTTATCATCGAATTTAGCAGAGTTGGTTCGACTGGAAATTTTTACTAAAATGTTATTTTCATTTTCGTATAACGGGCAATCAATTTCGCAAAATGAGAATTCAAAAAATTACGAGAAACAAATGCAAACAAATAGGTTAGTTGTACAAGACAACCGAATACATTTCACATCTTTACTTTAATTCAAACTTAATTTTGTTTTCTTTATTTATGTGCATTTCTCGTAC
Organism: Zoroaster sp. YZ-2022; assembly: GCA_029582265.1. Taxonomy (NCBI): domain Eukaryota; kingdom Metazoa; phylum Echinodermata; class Asteroidea; order Forcipulatida; family Zoroasteridae; genus Zoroaster; species Zoroaster sp. YZ-2022. The sequence goes on along the minus strand of CM055834.1, from coordinate 27,873,070 downwards.
ACTGTACATGTATAGGGCCAATCAGTCTTTTTATCACACTTTGTTGTGTTCATTCTCTGATTAGAATCTTTATTGGTTTTCTGACCTGGGCCTAATTCTGTAATGTGTTTTTGAAACATTTGTGTTATATTGGACTGTTTCATTAACCTGATTTTTTCTTTGAGTGTCTTTATGATTTTTTTTTATCCTGGTTTCTTACTGTCATGGTTTCTTCTTAAAAATCTGTAGGAAACTAAAGTTAAACGAAGTGTAACAAAACATCAATTAAGTTGCACAAATTCCACAAATACCTGCCCAATAATGATTTTGAATGACCAAATACATACCGCGAAAAACTCCAGCGAATTTGAATGCTGTTCAAGTGGATTGTTAAATTGGATGGTTATTTTGTTTAAATCGCATGACGCAAGAATACTATTGACTACTCATAAAAGGAAATTGAATGATGATTTGGAGCAGAATTCAATTTCGCACGAAACAGGTGTTTAAATTGGCTGCTTATTTGCCAAAACTGACCATGAAAACCTATAGCAGAATAGGCCATGTAAATAAATCACTACCGGATAGTGATCGTCCAAGTGATCAGTCATTTTTTATTTTTACTTTTTCAACAATAATCATCTGCATGTATAATGTTTTAATTTTATTTTTGTTAAATGCTTTAAAACTATTTTTCAACAGACGGGGCCTCGGGATATTGTGAAAAGTACCTCATTTTAATTATTATTGGATTTCAGTGATGGAAGAAGACTTCATGGCACATTATATATTTAATGGACTGAGCTATATAATTATTATTTTTGGTCTCTGTAGAGAAAAAAGGTTAACTCAATCAATGTTGTACGTTTAAAGTAAAAAAGAAATTGTTTGCAGATTTCTAACTGAAGTGGTCGTAATTGAATCTCAGTTTATTTTGAGACATCAGCAAAGTGGGTTTAATGGCTTAATACAACTGGATTGCACTTTAGTGATGGGTCTAATTCAAAGGAGACAAGCCGTTTGTGTGTGTGTGTGTGGGGGGGGGGGGGTGTCATTGATCAAGTAATCGCTTTACAGATATTGCAATGGTTAAGATCTAGGGCTGCCTTTCTGAAATTGGATTTCTAAAATATCATCGCCCGAGGTCCGGTTCTGTGGGCAGCTACGTCTCCGGGACTGTTTTCCAGTGCACAATGTCTCTCTGAAACATAACAGAGCTTTTGATTTAACAGAGCTTGTTCACTGGACAAGACTCACGCATACGGCATTTAATACTTTTGAGAATTACGATGTCTGCGGATGTCATCCCTAAAAGTCCACTATTGGATTTACTGCGGTGAAAGACGTGCTTTTGCTGAGATAAGCACTTTCTCAGATATCAAATGGCAGCATTTTATTGCACTCAAGACAATCCTACAATGTAGTTGGCATTTATGAATTCTTGATACATGTATCATTGCGTAGACCTGCTTGCCTCCAAACAGAAAATTTGAAGAAAAAAAAAGAGAAGAATCAAAATTTGTGTTGACTTAAGATTTCATTTCAGTTTACGTGGAAACGTGAATGGTGTGATAGACATTGAGTGACAATTACTGGGCAGACTTCCATTCTTCTTGAATCTGTCCCTGCTAGTGTGATGTTGAAATTGAGACGGAATTGTCACGGTCAAGACACTGCTTGCCTGGATGGTGTTTTTTATAGGTCTCAGACAAAAGAAACGGCAGATTGGAAGATTTGCAGATCTATCATTGCTATTTACAATTCTTTGTATGGAATAAAGGCTTAGGTTGGAACAGTTAACCAGTTCGTGTCAGAGGCCGTGTATACACGCAATTTTTTTTGGGACAGCGGATCGGAGAGCGTCTAAACACGCCACAGGATTCTCGGGAATATTTGTATAGATTCCCGGTCGACGTGGCAACGAGCCATAAGCATACGGTGGAAGATGCGGTCTCCCCGGTCACGCTCTGGTGAGCACCATTGTTTGTGTTTGTGCGGTAAAAATAAACCCGCCACAGGGGTTCGGAAAAACTTTTTTATTCCTGGTGCGAACTGGTTAATACTGTAACACAACTCAGCTGATAACAGAAAACATCAGTTAAAGGGATTCAGTACAACTTTGATAATATTGGCAAAACAGCTTTCTTTGAATACAGATATACATGTACATTTAAAAATCCATTTTTTTGGTGAAAATTTCTGATCAATATGGAGTCATGAGAAAAATAAAGAGAAAAATCTGGGGAAAAATTTTTTTTACAGAAAAAAACATCCCATGGAGCAGTCTTTTTGTAAATGTGCATACATAAATTATGTTTGTGTTCTCTAGTGCATTTTTCAGACTGATTGGTATTTTTTACAAATGCCATTCATCAAGTTTAGCTTTGGATAATAATTCTGTAATTCTGTACATTCTCTTTAAGTTTCTTACAAAATTGTGATGCCTCCATGCCAAATCTGGGCACACTTCCAATTGAAATGAATTTTTAGAATGCGTACATCTCTAGAATTTTTTTTCTGAGGTTAACTGTATGTTGATTTACTAAAACAAAAAAATATGAAGCTCAACTTACAATGTAAATAAGATTCAGAGGTTTATTTTAAATTAAAAAGCGTGGGTGATGGGGAATGAAATAAATGTCATAAAGTCAATCATGCTTCTGCCTGTTCAACAGGATGTTGATATTATTAGCTTGTTACATGACTGAGTGTGACACAGGCAAGGTTTTTTGTTTTGTACATAAGATGCAGGACTTACTGCTAATGTCTGTGTGGAACAGACCTTTATTATCTTTGTCAGATTTCCGTTAGGCAATTATGATTATAGCATTCGCTTTGGTTAAAGGGAAGGTACAACATTGGTATTTGATAATGTATGATCATTGCAACCCTAGATATATTTTAAAACTAACCAGTGAAAATGTCATCACAATACATGTACATGTAGGTGTTCACGTTTTTGCGAGGACAACGCACAACTGTAACATGTTTTGTCTGTTGTTAATCTTTTACAAAAAGTTGCCAGTTTTTGTCAATTTGACATCACCATTCCTGTTTGCTCTCAGGATGATTGATACACACAACTTAACTTCAAGCAAGTTTTTATTTAAGATGCCTGCACTATTAGCCGGATGTTGTGGGTTCATATCCCACCTGAGTCACCTGTGAGTTTTTCACAGACATTAGAAAACACTGAGTATACAGTGCTTCATACATTACATCAATGTAAGGGTAAAAATCAAATCAAATCAACTGTTTATCACAAGAGTCAAGAATTTCATAAATCTTATACAGAGTGTGCCAAAAAAGTGCAACATTGACAAAAAAAAATTTTTGAAAGGCAAAAACACTTTGATGGAAACCTGGTGTAATGTCATAGGTAGAACAGTTTCTTAGCTACATGAAACTTTTTCCCCAGTCAATTCCCATGTTTTTTTAAGGAAACTAGAGCAAAATTGCGGAAGCATGTCAAATTCTCGTTCGGCCTCTGTGTGTTGGGAACCTTATCAGGGGTGTGAATGCTGTCATGGCTGTGGAAGTAAATGAATGCACACATGATCAATGTGATTCAATATTTTCTTTTCTTTTCAATACATGTATAACATAACAATATGATCTAATGATCCCTTATCTCAATGATATTCACATGGTGAGTTGCATTTTTTGCTGAAATAATACTTTTGTGAGAAAATAATATATAAGTCCATTTCAGGTAAATTGAAGATATTGCACACTTTTGTGTTATTTACACAGATATTAAAATAACAATCTTTGTAGATATTTACAAGTAAAGTGCACATCAATAAATACATTATGTCTTCTTTATGTTATAAATAATGAAATTCAGGGTAAAAGTATCACTTATGTTTCTGGCATCAAATTAAAATGTCTTCTTCATGCATCATGAAATTCAAGTTCATAAATAGGCCTACATAACTCAGATTCAGCATGTCCAGGTGAGAGTGGCACAAGTAAAATTTACACCCTTTCACTTAATTGATTGTATTTCTGGATGTAGGGACCCAAATGGGATGGGGTAAAAAGGGGTGGATTGAGAAATAGTCTGGCTTTATTGTAAAATATAATTGCATTGAAGAAAAAAAAACATTAAACAGTTTTAATTATTTGTTTTCTGAATGTTGCACATTTTGTTGGCACACTCTGTAAATAAAACGGGACCTGCTACTATTTAGCCGGCCAATCGTCATCGAGAGGTTAAGACATCTGTACTAGTAAGCAGGATGTCGTTTAAATCCTGCATACGTCGGTGTAAGGGCATCAAATCAATCGGTTATCACCCAATGCAAGAACTTCATCAATCTACATGTATAAGTTTTTATTTTTTTTTAAATAGTTAATATGATAATCTGTAAGTAACCAATGTTGTACCTTCCTTTTCAGTGTATTTGTAAGATGATGCAAAGATTGTGTAAATATCTTTTGTGGTTCATGAGATATGATTTTTTGAAATATTAAAATTGGATATTAGTGTATTTCGATATCTGATGTCGTCACCATGACGTCGCAACTTTACCTGAAACCATATGTCATAAATTTATTGACAAAGTTCTACATGTTATGGTCTAAGTATGTGTCAAGTTTGAAGGCCCTGTGTACTTTGGAACTATGTTTTTTTCAAGAGGTGTTCGTGCTATCGCACGAACACCTAAATACATGTACTGTACGTGTAGTATACAGGAGATACAAATACGTATGAACCTGTGTACATGACACACTGCTATGATCTAATATGATGACCACATACATGTACATGTATATGTATATGTAAGCTTCAGATAGTCTCGCATTTCTTTGTTAAATACATTGTACACCACAGCACTTAAGACTTCATTTCCATTTCCTCAAACCCTGAATGGTGTGGGAGGCAGAGAATGAAACACAGGCAGTCACCCTCCGTTCCAACTAGCAGCAATAATGTTGACAGTTGACACCAATAGGAGGATGATAATAATAATAATAATGAAACTTATAAAGCACCATCTATCTAGAAACCTAATCCAAGGCGCTGGTGATAATGAAAAAGACACAAAGATATGGAACATTAGATAAACAAAGATAAATACATGAAACAAAATGCACAAAATTAACATTCATTATAAGCTTGCACAAAAAGGTGAGTTTTTTGAAAGAATTAAAATTGTCACACAGTCTTAAACTTTGTGGAAGCATATTCCAAAGGGAAGGGGCTGCAACAGAAAAAGCCCTATCCCCAAAAGTTTTACAAGTTCCATGTGGTACAGTAAGGAAGTTTTGGTTTGCTGAGCATAGTCCACTGTGATTAGAGTTGTGAATGGTAAGAAGATCTTGAATATATGAAGGTGAGTTGCCATGTAGAGCTTTCCATGTAAGAAGACATATCTTGAAAACTATTCGTTGTTGAACTGGGAGCCAGTGTAATTGCTTCAGTGAGGATGTTAGGCCTATGTGATCTGACTTATGAATCATAAATATGGTCCTTGCCGCAGCATTTTGGATTACTTGAAGTCTGTGAATGACGTTTTTAGGTATTCCATAGAGCAAAGCATTACCACAATCCAAACGAGATGATATGAAAGCATGAATCAATTTCTCAGTACTCTCTTTTGACAGAAGTTTGCGTACTCTTAGGATGGTGTGGTCAATAGCAGACTGTTGACAGGTTTGTTTTGGGATCAGTTAGCAAACCTTATATCTAGTATACTTTTAGTAAAATGTCTGTGAATGCATCCATACTCTATAAGAACAATTTTAGAGATAAAAACCAAGCTTTGAAAGATTATAGTGGAAATGCAGTCAGATTCATTGGCAAAACTAAACTGATAGCACTGCAGATAGAAATATTTCAAGGGATGTCCCAACGTCATCAACTTTATACCTTGGGAAGTTTCATGTAAATCTGTGATCACACACGTGTATTTTGGAGAATACAAACAGATCAGGGCTAAGCGGTAGGAATGAGCCAAACTGTAGAGTATACAATATCAAGTCATGAGATCATGTCTAAAGGTAGATAAAAGCTTGAAAAAGGAGTCGTACTGGAAAAGAGAATAGTATGGATGAAAAGTAATGACCAACTGAATCTTTGAAACAAGATTGATTGATCCAAGAATCATTGAAGCCTTTTAATGATAAGAATGGACCCAGTGTCTGGCTGTGTGTGTGTGTCTGTTGGTATGCCTTCGCGGGGTTGTGGGGACTTATAACAAAAGGGTCGGCCATGACACCGTAGTTGTGGGGACATTTTCATGGCCCCATAGCATTTTTGGTCCTCACAACTCTGTGTAAAAGCGAGTGTATGTCCCCACAATTACGGTAAAAAACAGGGTGTGTGGGGGTGTGTGTGTGACCGTGTCATTTTGCTTTTGAGAAAGACTGCTAGGATCAAAATACAAGAACACCACATTAGTGCTGCAACATTTTTTCATTGACATATTTGGGTGACAAGCTTTATTTAGCATGTACATGTACATCCATTAGTGCTGGGAGTTACTGGTTATTTCACTAACCGTTTAACCAAAGCTTTCACAGTCAGTTAATCAGTTAACCGACAGTTGGTACCTGACGGCCACACAAACTAGATATATAGTCGGCAAATGGAACAATGTACATACATTTTCAATCAAAAAGCATCAATAAACTTCCTGCAATGATTGTTTAATAACCAATGTAGCAAAAAAATAAAGTCTAGAACAACAAAATGGACGGCAAATTCTTCCAAAATTGTTGTTGTCATTTTTTAAATATTGGTTTTCGGTTAGCCGGCTAGCAGTTTCAGTTGGTTAACCGTCCCCGCACTAACATCCATCAACTGCAAATGCATGTACTTACATGTACATATGTATAAATATGTTGACCTCTTGATCAGACGGTGATCTCAAATCATAGGCCCTTAATATGCTCAACAGCATTTAATAAAGAGTAGATATTGTGAATAGCCCGAACATGGATGTCCATCACGGATAGACACCTGATACTGCATGGAACGATTTTGTTTAAAAATATTGCATAGCCAACAAATTAGGTAGAAATATTTGTGTGTGTGTAGGCCTTTGTAATTAATGATCATTTTAAGCAACAAATTGGGAATTTTGTCTAGCATTTTGTCGATACCACAGGTCAAATGGTTGTTGGTAACATACGCCTAATGTGTGCAGTGGATAATGTACACACCTACCAACTTTTAAAGCGTTCGTGCATGCGTACAGCACCTTCGTCAATTAATTAACTCCAGAGAACTTAATACCAGGAGCCTGTCAAGGACATGTATCCACTGTCGATATATCATACAATAAAATCCAGCAGTCTGACCTAATTAGCTTTAACCTTAGTCTGGTCTGCATATATACATGTATCACTGATGAAGCTATCCAATATGACCATTATCTAATTAGTAATTTATACCATAGAGCATGGAGGAGTCAGCAAGCAAATGGCAAATGGATTTGCATTATGTATTTTTATTCACTCATGACAGATAAATGAATTATTTCCAATACTGATGAAACAAGAGGGCCGGCCATCTGGCTTATTCAGCTTCCAGAGAGTGGTTTGTTTTATGTCATTTATTTATCAATGGCCCTGAATAAATGTAAAACAAATTATCGCAGACACTGTGTAAGCCTAATTGATATAAAAGTTTTTGTTGCTGTTTCTTTCTCATGTGGACATGAATATTAGTTGTGGATGAGGTTTTGCTTTGGATTTTGGTTTGGGGATATTGTTTTTTGTTTTTTTTAGGTGAGTAGTGGTTATAAATTGGCTGTTTTGTAAATGGGACAGTATCATCACTATCAGAGCAGACATTCAACAGGGCGTGGTATCGATGTCCTTTTTTAAAGATGAACACAGTGACTAAAAATTGCTGGCTCATTTAATATGACCTTATCATGTGGGGAATTATTTTCAGTCACTGAGTTAATCTAAAACCAGCACTCCGATTCCATGCCCTGTTGATCGTGACAATATTGTCCCTTTAAAAGCTTTTGTTTTGATAACAAAACTACATTGTTCTCTGCTCACTTCAACAATCTCCAACATATTGGGACTTTTGCTGCATTCTGTTGCATTTAATAGGGTCAATGTATCATCAAACTGGAATAATAATAATAATAAAGATTTGTAGCGCGCACACGTATCCACCCTGCTGGGCGCTCAAAGTGCGGAAACAAAGAAAAAACATGAATACAAACAATATACAATGATAGCATAGGGAAAAAATTATGTACTGAGATACATGTACCTACAATGCAATTTCAAATATACATCATCTTTGAAGAATTGTGACATAAGATTAGTTTTAAGCATCGACTTAAATCTAGTTATACTATGACAAGATTTGAGTTTAGTTGGAAGATGATTCCAGAGTCTCGGAGCCGCGACAGAAAAAGACCTATCACCCCAGTTCCGTTTAGAAGTTGGTTCCTTTAGGAGTGACATGTTGCTGGAGTGCAAATTGAGTGATGGAGTGTAGACTTTAAGTGTGGAAGAGTGAGATAACAACCAATTAGGGAAACAATAAATTAAACAGAAATAAAGAGACAACCGTTGACATGGCAACTGAATTAATAATTAACTAACGACTGATTCTGAATTAATTAACCACTGGCATTTATAAAAGCATTGGCGCAATTTGAACATTTTAACGTCCCCAGATTTTTCAATTAACCGGCTAAATAGAATATGGTGACCCATTGAAATGGTGACCCATTGAAATGTTGACTTTATCACTCCGCAGACCTTAGTGATCAACTGGTTGACAAGAAGTAAGCCTGCATGTCTAATAATAATAATAATAATAATAAAGATTTTTAGCGCGCACATATCCACCCTGCTGGGCGCTCAAGGCGCGGAAACAAAGAAAAAACATTAATACAAACAATATACAATGATAGCATAGGGAAAACAAATTATGTACCGAGATACATGTACCTACAATGCAATTACAAATATACATCATCTTTGAAGAGTTGTGACATAAGATGAGTTTTAAGCATCGACTTGAATCTGGTTATACTATGACAAGATTTGAGTTTAGTTGGAAGATGATTCCAGAGTCTCGGAGCTGCGACAGAAACGACCTATCACCCCAGTTCCGTTTGAAGTTGGTTCCTTGAGGAGTGACATGTTGCTGGAGCGCAAATTGCGTGATGGAGTGTAGACTTTAAGTAGTTCAGAAATATAAATTGGAGCAATGTTATTAAAAGATTTGTGAACAATTAGCATAAGTTTAAAAACAATTCTCTGTGAAACAGGAAGCCAGTGCAGTTCTTTCAAGATTGGCGTGATATGGCATGACTTTCTGGACAAAGTCACAACACGAGCTGCTGTGTTTTGTATGTGCTGAAGGCGAGATATTTGATTCTGCGGAAGACCGTAAAGGAGAGCATTCCCGTTATCGAGCCGTGATGTGACAAATGCATGTATAATTTGTTCAGCAGCACTTTTATTCAAGTATTTCCTAATTAGGCTTATATTTCTGATATGAAATGATGATATGCGAACAATGTTGGAGATATGTGGTTTTAAAGTCATTGTCGAGTCAAATATAACACCCAAATTACGTGCATGTAATGAGGGGTTATCTGAAGTCACCAATTGTAATAAATGGAAGAGAAACTTTAGACAATTGCTGACGTGATCCAAATAGAACAAATTCTGTTTTTTCATCGTTCAATTTCAGGAAGTTTTGTCTCATCCAACTTTGAATCTCTTGAATACATTTCTCCAGTGTTTTAATGCAGGAATCAGCAGGTTCTTGAGAAGATTTAAAAGTAATGTAAAGCTGCGTGTCATCAGCGTAAACATGGTAATTTAAATTATACTTCAAAATGATATCACGAACTGGAAAGGTATAAACAGTAAACCACTGTGGGCCGAGCACAGAGCCTTGGGGTACAGAATAGTCAAGAGTAACAGGCTCGGAGATAGCGTTACCAATACAAACATGCTGAGGCCTATTTAAAAGGTAGGACTTACACCAATCCAGGGCTGTGTCATGTATTCCAAGATGATATTGAAGGCGGGAGAAAAGGATTTTATGATCGACAGTGTCAAAAGCGGCACTTAAGTCTAACAAAACTAATGCAGTGATTTTCCCCTCATCCATGGCAGATAAAATGTCATTGTTGACGCGAAGAAGAGCAGTTTCCGTTCCATGAAATGGTTTGTAGGCTGACTGAAATGTGTCCGACAGGTTATTAGCACGAACATGGTCAGAGATCCGTGATGAAACAACTCGCTCGATTGTTTTTCCAAGGTACTTTAAATTCGCTACTGGTCGGTAATTTTTGAAAACTTCCTTGTCCAAATTGGGTTTCTTTAGGTTTAACATGAGCAACCTTCTGGCTATTAGGGAAACAACCGGAAGAAAGAGATCTGTTTACAATAATTGTGATATACTTAGCAAACACATCAATATTTTGTTTTATTAGCGAAGTTGGTACTGGATCAAGGTCACATGATTTTGATGGCGATTTCATGATGAGTTTCTTGATCTCCGTAACACTAGTAGGCTCAAACATGGACAGTCTACATTGTGGATCCTTGCGTGATGGTGTTTGTGATAGAATGGCAGGTACTGAGGGAAAAGAACGACGGATATTCTCAATTTTTGTGACAAAAAAGTTTGAAAAGGCATTTGCGAGGTCCTGATCGGAGTGTGTAGATGGAAGCACTGGAGCTTTGGGTTTATGAAGCAGCTTTTCAACAATGTTAAAGAGTTTTTTCTGATCACCAGAGCTATCTTCCACAAGAGATGAGTAGTGAGTTATTTTTGCCTGGTTAATCATGTTCTTCACAATATCACGTTGGTTACAGTATTCTTGCCGATGTACTCCAAGTTTCCAAGTCTACCATAATATACATGTATATACGTACATACATGTAGTTTGTCCTTGCTCAAGATACTGGGCAAAGAAGGGTTTCAGGCAAAGAGACAACACCCAGGTAAAAAAAAAAAAAGGAAAATTAAATTGATATTGACCACAATTTGCCTGCTCAGTGTTCGCAGCATTCACATTATGTCTCTGCCTCTCTGAGCTTCATGCAGCAGAGTTCCCATGAAAGCTGACGCCACAGAATTTAAAAAAATTATTTAATTAATGAATTGAATTAATGTAGTCATGGAAATCTATTCTGATCAATGCTTTTAAACTGTAACCATGGTAACAGAGAGGATGTCACTGGAACAGCTACATGTAGGTGTGATTGTCCACAAAAAAATTATAAAATAAAACAAAAATACTGTCTAATTCTATATGAATATAAATGAATAATGAAACAAATGAAATGAATAATAAAATACCAAATTGTATTTTTTTTTTTTTAAAGAAAACAAGCTTTCACCATTTAACCCGCCTACTTCCAAATAGTTGACTGACCATTCAAAACTACATGTAGACAACTGTCTGTTTATGAATGGTGGATAAGCTGTGTAGATAACAGTACCATATACAGTTTAGATGCATTCACCACACAGTACCATTAGACAACTGTCTGTTTATGAATGGTGGATAAGCTGTGTAGATAACAGTACCATGTACAGTTTAGATGCATTCACCACACAGTACCATTTGACAACTGTCTGTTTATGAATGGTGGATTAGCTGTGTAGATAACAGTACCATGTACAGTTTAGATACATTCACCACACAGTACCATTAGACAACTGTCTGTTTATGAATGGTGGGTTAGCTGTGTAGATAACAGTACCATGTACAGTTTAGATGCATTCACCACACAGTACCATTTGACAACTGTCTGTTTATGAATGGTGGATTAGCTGTGTAGATAACAGTACCATGTACAGTTTAGATGCATTCACCACACAGTACCATTTGACAACTGTCTGTTTATGAATGGTGGATTAGCTGTGTAGATAACAGTACCATGTACAGTTTAGATGCATTCACCACACAGTACCATTTGACAAGCATTACACACGCTTGCATTTATTATTTTGTATTTTTTTACATTAAAGGGAATGTAAAATATTAGTTTGTTGGTAATGCATATATTCACATCAACCCTATAGTTTTCAAGAAATGTTTTTACATTTTAAAAACAGTTTTTGTAAATATGACATAATATTTACTGCTTTCTCTATTAGAGGAATGCACTTCAGGAATAATATTCTCAGCATGATTACTACCCATATACATGTAAGTAGTAAGTACATTTTTGATAATAATTTGATAATTTGGTAATAAAGTTGTACCTTCCCTTTAAAGTGTTCTTCTCAGTTCTGCAACTTTCTTCACCAGAATAGCATGAGAATTCCATAAACATGAACATGTAAAAGTTGGGATCATGTACTAAGTTTGTGAAGCTGTTAATTTGAGATAGAAATCTGTATTAATAATAATAATAATAATGTGTGGATTTATATAGCGCACGTATCCACCAACTAAGTGGTGCTCAAGGCGCATTATATTATTATCCCTGCTCATAAGGCTCATAAATCATTCCTGAAACCATCTCAGCTCCCTGGGGAGTATACAGCTCAATTGCTGCCATTTCTAGCGCATATAGAGCAAACCAACTCTGCCTTCACAGGTACCCATTTAACCCCTGGGTGGAGAGAAGCAATTATGATTAAGTGTCTTGCTCAAGGACACAAGTGTCACGGCCGTGATTCGAACCCACATTATGTTGCTAACACCAGAACTTGAATCCGAAAATTGTGAATAAAATCAGCTAAAACATTCACAGTTCAATTTCTACATGTATACAATAAGATGTCTATTAACCTTGTTATTATTACTATAATTACAAACTCAAAGTATGCCAGCCTGCTATAACCCAGTCTATAGCACTGAATTCCAAATGCACACATGTGCACAACAAGCATGGTAACCAGTTGAGCTACCCTGCTTTAGGGTACATCATGGGATAAGCGCTTGACACAGCTTGCTAGTTCCTGAACAAAATGGGATGCGAAACAAACTTGTTGCGACTTGGCTACAGCAGAAACTCACACTTGTACATGTACAAAACATTTACTGGCGCATTCAGAGCACAGTACGCATTAAACACACATGTCTTACACATGCCAGCAAATTACCCAGTAGCCCTATACACTGCTTGTGCAGTGCGGTTCCAGCGGGTACCCAATTCTACACAATTCCAAATTGAGAATCGGAACTTTCAAAGAATTGGGTACACGCAAGCATCGGTTCAGGAGCCGAGAGTTTCAAATACCCTATTCCCAGAGCCGCGGCTCAAGTCAAAATACCCGATTCGCTTTGATGAGCCACCAACAAAATATACGTGTAACTCTAGACTACAGCGAACTTGCGAAGGCGCCACACACAACTGATGCATGTCATTATTGAAAACAAAATCGCAATGGCTAGTATTTGCATTGTTATGTGTCACTGAGCGGTTTATAAATTGGCCCCAAATACTTTGGTCATGGAGATGTTGTTAAAAATGTTGAAATGGGTACCTGTTAAAAATGTTAAATGGGTACCTGTGAGGGCAGAGTTGGTTGTTGTGTTTGATTAGCCCTATATGCGCTGTAATGGCAGCAATTGAGCTGTATACTCCCCAGGGAGCTGAGATGGTTTCAGGAATGATTTATGAGCCTGATGAGCAGGGGTAATAATATAATGCGCCTTGAGCACCAGTTTGGTGGATACATGCGCTATATAAGTCCACATTATTATTATTATTATTATTAATATGACGTTATTATTATGTGGGATATTATTTTCAGCAGTCTGATTCCATGCGTTGATCATGATGATATTGTCCCTTTACATTGTAAGTGTGAATGCATGACTTTAGCAAGAGTGGAATTCATTGAAAAACATAAGTTCTATTGCACACACAGTTATACTTCAATGATTTAATGATACTATACAGTGTGAATCGTCTTGCCTTCAGGGAATCATAAGACGGTGTGAAAATACTGTATTGATTTAAATACATATGAGTCCAATAAGCAGCGGTCCTGACAATTGCAGATCCCCATGTGTAATACTGTCCCAACACATTCTATGGTATTAATGCAACACCATGCATGTCACCAACAGACACCTGTACCTGTGTATGCTACTCCAAGCGTGACCTGAAGTGACATTGGTGAGATGAGCCAATATCTCCCCTGGGGCCCAGGTAGGTGGACTCCGCAATTTGCATTCGGCGTGGAGGCTGCGTGTGCATGCATCGACTCCATTTCACGGCATGCATCAGCTGTGTACAATGTCGGCAAAGCATGTCATGTGGAACAACCCAAGGCAATGGGTATTGGTCAATGAAAGGCAAATTTCATACAATTTTCCCTTCCTACAAGGTAGATGTACTCTTCCCCCAAACCCACCCTATTTTGGGTTACACCACAGCATCTAGCCGAGGATACACGTACACCAGGTTTATACTAAGAATTTTGAAACGTTACATAAGAAAATTATTTTCGTTTAATTATTAACACAAACTCATTAATTTTTTTATCAAATTTTTAAAATAATTTATATAAGTCTAGTAATAAAGAAACGAAATAAACAAATTAGCTGTTGCTACATGTAACTGCTTACCAACTAAAATGACCCATTATTATAAATGAAAAATAGTACGTGCAGTTAGCAGCCTTAATTTTTTTTTACATTTTTGAAAGTCCGTACTGAAGTGAAAATTATATTTGAGACAGGCTATCAAAATGTTTTTATATTGCAGTACTTAGTCACAAAAATCAATAAATGGACACCACCATTGTAGTATGTAAACTTCCAGTAATTGATTAAATAAAGGTAATTTTCTGGACGTTTTCACAGATAAAAATCTAAACAACTAAAGATCTAAACATTTTTTTCCCATGAAGCAACATGTGTTGTGAAGGAGAGAAGGAGGGAACCTCAATCAATCCTCCCCACCAGCCTACATGTATGTTAAAAAAAACTGGTGTCAAACTACTGGAATTCCAATGTACGTGTACATTATGTACATCATCAGATGTCTATACTTATTAAACTCTACTTTCTTCATCACATGTTGTGATTCCATTAGAGTCTTTATGGTGGGCGTGCTGCCTGGAAGTGTTTTCTGGATTGAACGTGGAGGAGACACCAAACCAAGAAAGTAACCATACAAAGGTAATATCTCCATGCATTATATTGGGCATGCAGTCAATGACCTGTATACAGGGTTTGAGTGCATGCCTCTAGGGTTATTGGCATTCGTGTAAATCTACAGACACGTATTTCATATATATTAAAGAAATTGGAAATTGATTACATTGACTATAGAGCTTCACTGGCTTTAGAACAAATCCTCGCTCACCCAGAAAATCAGTCACGATTTACCTGTTCATACAAATACTGCATATTATGAATACTGCATAATACAGTATATGTACACAAATCCTATTTGATGCTTGCATTCAGGTAAGACCTACTACACTGGAAGCAATAATATATTTGATACAAATGTCTTTCCCCTAGACTATAACCCTCCTACTTTTGGTGCCTTTTTCAGACAAGTTGATGCACCATTTGAAACCATTCGTTTTGTGAAACACACCAAGGTATAGTGTATCCACCATTCAAAACCATTTGAATGATTTATAAGCCACTGTGTAGTACATTCACCATTTGACACATTCGGCTATGGAAACACACCAAGGTGTAGTGTATCCACCATTCAAAAACTATTTGAATGGATTTGAATGGTAGTAAAGCTTGCTACCAACACTTTTCAAATGGTATCACCATGTGTGTACAAAACCAATGGCCATTTTGGTAAGTGGAAATTTTGAATGGTTTCAAATGGTCAAACAGTAGGAGGGTTCTAATAAGTAAATACATCATGCACCAAAGGAATTCACCTAAAACTGTTGAGAGACTTTCTGCTATAGCCATGAAATGTAGTCATATTTTACACGTACATGGTACATATTTTATGCGCATTTTAAACACTGCATACTATGCATGACTGTTAACACATACATATGTATATTACGTTTTAAATTTAAAAGTCCAAAGGGAAACTGACCAGTGCAACATTTAAATCATGAAAACTCAGTTCAAAAGCTGCACATGTACATGTAGATGGTCTAGTCTCCAGTGCTACATGTACATCCACAATGTACACTCTTAGGCCAAAACAAAAACACTTTCCATTTTCCGGTCTCCGCGCGCATCGCCTCAGACCTGCTGTCGGCATTTTTAATTTTCTGTTTTAATTGCTAGGAAACGATGTCCAACTGCAGCCAAAATTGCTGGATTGATTGGAATTTTTTTTTTCACATCTAGGGGTATGAACGTTTGCCCGATTTGTGAGGCCTCTCTTAGCCACCATACTTTGGGAAATTTGGTTCCCGCATACAATGTATCATGTATTTTCCTTTTGGCAAAAAAAAAAAGGAACATCACTGCACCGATTTTGAAGCCGACCGATGACCAGAAACCAGAGATTATTTTTTTTGGGCCAGCCAGGATGGTAATTTTGAAGGCTGATGCTAAATTCAGCAGCATCTGGCCGAAGCCTCTTGACATTAAACAAAAGCCAATGTCTTAATCAATGAAAAAATAAGAAATGCATGTTGCATTTTGTGTACATCACCCGTATATTGTGAAAATCACACTCACAATGAACGCATGTTTGTCTTAAGATCAAATGTTCCTGTGATGTGTAATATACATACATGTACATGTAGGTACTGCGTAATTGGTCATTCATGTTTCATGTGAAATAACTGAACTGTGAAAGTTTCAGCTCATTATGCATAATGTGTCATTAACAATAAAATAGGAAAAATGCATTGAATAATTTGGATCAGCACTCAAGTGTAGAAGGTTATCAAAATTCTACAATACATGTACACATTATGTACACATGTAAATGGGTAATTTTTTACATATGTATGCACCGTATTTCACTGTTCATTAACCCTAACCCCCTGGCCCTTTTAGGTAGGATGCATCCTCAATCACACAAAATGCTACAAAATGTCTTCATAAAATTTGGAAGCTTCCTGAATACTCCAAAATCACCCAATATATTGTGCTGTATTTCGTGTGTAGGGTGCCCACTGCCTCAATCACACAAAATCACACATACCTGTACCCTGTGCCTTTATCCCTTTATTATAAACAAAAATACATGTTTTTGGGTTTGTTTTTTTTGTTGGCTCAGTCACCTGGTATTGTATTCCTAAATTGATACATGGTGTGAAATGTATGCAAATAATGCCATTTTATTATTACCAGTGCATAAAACTTACCTCAGTATAAATTGAATAGTCTGTTTGCTGGCCAAGTACAGTTGTATGAGTTGAAACAATACAAGTAGTGTTTGTACTGAATTTTGTACTTGTTTTATCCTTAGGGTCACAGGCCACAGCATTGATATGTAGGTCACTTACCTTACCAAGGTTGCTGTAGTCACTCAGCACTTACAAGTACATGTACAGTACTTTTAGTTAAGTGCCACAAAATCACACAGCACATGGCCATCCTACATGTATCTCAATCCTCCACAAAATCACACAGCACACATGTACATGTAGCACCTTCCTCAATCACCCAAAATCACCCAGCACATATATCTAGCATCCTTCCTCAATCACACAAAATAACACAGAACATATATAGCATCCTTCCTCAATCACACAAAATAACACAGAAAATATATAGCATCCTTCCTCAATCACACAAAATGCTCCAATACCTCATAGAGGATTTTGTGTGATGTGGGGTGGTTAGGGTTAAAATGATAGCAACCTCAGACATGATAGATTTTATGAATATTTTATTCCATCATCAACTTTTTACACCAAGTAACTTTGATCATTTAAATGTTTATTTTTATTATATATTTTTTTATAGAATAAGGAATACACTGCCTTTAATTCATACTGACAACCCAAAAAGCAAATTCCTTTATTTTTTACTACAATGTCCTTGGGCTACTAAAATATAAAAATAAAATAATCTAATTATTTATGATACATAATTTTGCATTCTACACACTGCAATATCCCAATACTCTTTTATAGACATTTGTATTGGTTCAGTACACGAACAGTGAAACTATTTGAATGGGATCAATAAACATTTTATATACTACTCAAAACAATTTAGGGAACACCAGATTTTTAACATCAAATAGGTTTGAAATGTTCCATGAACTGGGATTTTCATTTGCAACCCCCTCTCTCTTTCAGTAGTCATGTCATGAAATGTGTAATCACTACATGCATCCTTTATCATCTGTTTCATTGTGCAGTTGTTTCTCATCAATTCTGTGAAACATTGTGTTTATCTGAAAAAAATGATCTTGCTTTAACTGAGATTATTCCGGTGTTCCCTAAATTGTTTTGAGTAGTATATTAATTAATTATCATCAGTAGTATTGGTGTTTATCAATGTCATTAGAATTGCCGTTATGATATGTCTGGTGTGTGCTACATGTACAGCTCTATACTCAGTTAGCATTTTACATTTGAAAATATTCCTGAAATTTGAGTTTCTCATCATGTGAAGACAATTGTGAAGGCTTTTCACCATTTTGCCAATATTTTCATGAGCTTTGCACAAGTTGGTTCTTTGCATTAAATCATTCTGTTTTGTCATCAGCTTATCCAGTGTTGTATTCCAGCTTCAATAAAAATGTGGAATCACCCAATAGGTAAAACACTGGTATTTGGCATCATAAATTAATTTTAACACTCTAGTTTTCAAGAAATATATCATATTTCATAAAACTAACCTGCAAATATTTCACCACAAAACATGCTTACGTTTTTGAGAAACAATAAAAACTGTTTTTCACTGTTATAAATTTGACATACATGTAATGATAAAATAATTTGTCAGCATAATTGAAACATGTACCAACTTTACACCAATAATAATAATAATAATGTATAGATTTATATAGCGCACGTATCCACCAACTAAGTGGCGCTCAAGGCGCATTATATTATTATCCCTGCTCATAAGGCTCATAAGGCTCATAAGGCTCATAAATCATTCCTGAAACCATCTCAGCTCCCTGGGGAGTATACAGCTCAATTGCTGCCATTTCTAGCGCATAGAGAGCAAACCATCTCTGCCTTCACAGGTACCCATTTAACCCCTGGGTGGAGAGAAGCAATTATGGTTAAGTGTCTTGCTCAAGGACACAGGTGTCACGGCTGGGGCTCGAACCCACACTCTGCTGCTGGCAACACCAGAACTTGAGTTCAGTGCGCTAGACCGCTCGGCCACGACAATCCACTTTACGTGCATTATACAACACACGGGACCTACGGCTTTACGTCCCATCCGAAGGACGAAGCAATTATGGTTAAGTACCTTGCTCAAGGATACAAGTGTCACGACCGGGGCTCGAACCCACACCCTGCTGCTGGCAACACCAGAACTTGAGTTCGGTGCGCTAGACCGCTCGGCCAAGTAGGATTTTACGATTTGTTTTTGTTAAATTTGATAATCTGATATTTACCAATGTTGTACTTTTTTTGTACAGCGGATCGGAGAGCGTCTAAACACGCATTCCGATTTTTGTGTGTGTTACCGGGAGACTTGTCAACACGCCACACGTGGCGTGCCGTCATGGTGGCTGACTTGTATACACGCAATCGTTTCTCGGAGTCCATGGGGTCACGGTTCGGTGGCCCCGGACAAAATGCACTGCAAACACTGAACGAGTTCACTCTTTTTATTGATTTTTGCCTAATCCCTTTATCCAAGACCTGTTCCTTTGACGTACAAGCCAAGAATTTGTAAAGACGGATTTAATCCATTGTTTACGAGGCCTTCGATCTCTCTCCAGGTATGCCGTCTTTTCAACCGGGCGCTGGTCGCTAATAGGCCGTTGCTTCAGAGCTTGCCAACGGTCTACATGTAATTGTGCTGAAAAAACACAACCGTAATTAAAAAACTAGCCATTTAATTCTCAAAATGTCAATGAATAAAGGTGTTTATTTGGGTGTCCGAACTTAGTTTCATTGACAAAAAAAATTATTAATGGCTAGAAATTTTTTCAGATTTTTCACTGAAAATAAACCCGCATGGGGGACTGGAAAAAAATAAATATTCCCGACGTCAACTGGTTAAAGGGGCAGTATTGTCATGATCAATGCAGACTTTTAACAGTGCATGGAATCGGTGTCTTAGTTTAAGATGAACACAGTGACTGAAAAATACTGACTCATTTATGCAGCAGCAACGGTAATATGACCTTATCATGTGGGGTAATATGGCAGTCACTCAGATAATCCAAAAATAGCACTCCGATTCCATGCCCTATTGATCGTGACGATACTGCCCCTTTAAAATAAACATTCCTGGATCAAACATCATGTATCTTGTGCTCCCGTCCTCCAGCAGCATCCCAGAAATTATCGAAAGTAATAAATTATTCACGTCAAGAATCGATACTGAAACCGTATGGGTGGGCATCTTCTTGTTTTGCTTGATTGGGTTCTGAAGGAGTGGAATGTTGCCTCCAGGTCTGTGCGGTTGAAATTTCCTTCAAATCTAATGAGCAGTTCTTAATAGATTTATGTGTTCTCATTGTAAGACTGTGAGCACACTACTTGGCTCACATCTGGTTGTATTGTTTCCTTAAGGTTTTTGGGTGTTTTTCCACATGAACGAAAAAAAAAAGTCCTGGAGCTTTGACGTTTTTGAGAGGACTGGCCTCAAGTTGCACTGAGAAAGTACGCCAGGCCTAGAATTTGAAAAGAGACCATGGAGGCCATTGCCTCCGTTGCCTTGGTGCCCCCTTATAGTTATAAATGTTCCCCATAGACATTCTGATATTCTAATGGAAGTGTCCCTTACTTTGCTGCTATAAGAATGAAATTCCAAGACTGGTACACCAGGAAGTGGATTCAAAATTATGACATACCATATTCAGAAGAAAATGAGTGCAACTTTTTTCAGTAGGAAAATATGTACATACAATACGTATGTATGAGAATAAATAATAAAAAGAGAACACAATAAGAAATCCAGAAATAGTAAAAACCAAATCTTTTATCAAAACCAAAGAAACACGTAATTAGAGTATGCATCTGCTCAAGTTTGTCACCTGATTTAAATTTGTTACCTTTATACAAGATGTATATGTTCTGTACCATAAAATCATTTGTTACAGAGTTTACAGAGGCTCACAAAATCACCTGTCAAACATCCCTAATGCACCAGTTAGCTAATTGTGTGCAATGAATCTCACAATTGAGTTTCATTCTGTGGTTTTAACCAAGAGAGGCTTTGACATGATCGTCTTTTGTTTTCTTGGCATTTTTGTCCAGTGGATGCACTTGCATTGAACGCACTTGCATTGAACAAACAAAATTAAAATACAATTGCGTAAATATCATGTCGTGTGATTGCAAAAATACTTTGCCATTCTGTTTATATTAACCATTTGGAGAGTTCCTTAAACAAGAGACGAGACTCTCTCCCAACAATTTACTTGGCCTTCCTATTTTTTGTGTAGCTCAGCGCAAAAAGTGTCACGCCTGTTTCCGTTGTCTCATGCACGAGTGTACACAAAAGACATGCTCTGATGGGGTTTAAATTCATGGCAGTGTTTGCCATCATGGCAGTGTTTACATTAGATGAGGGGTTTTGAAGCTCTAAGAACAAGATCATATGACATTTTATTTTAATGTATGTAGTAACTCTACATCCAGGAAAGAGAACATTTACGTTGTTGTTTCAATGATTATTGACAGGTCTATAATGACAATAATAATATGCACTTGTAGTAATGCACACAATATCCATCAGACTGGTGTTCAAGGTGCCTGCTCTGCTAAATAGAACCATAAATCATTTCTGAAACCAGCTGAGCTCCCTTGGGGATTAAACAGCTAAAATTACTGCCACTTTGATGAATCAAAATAATCAAAAACAACCAACCTGCCCTCACAGGTAATCATTTACTCATGTATGGAGAGAAGCAATTATGGTTGAGTGCAGGGGTGACGATATGGAATTTTTTTGATAGTCAATTATTGACGGCCATATCGGAGATATACGATATTATCATCTCAATACGCGGATTTTTTAAATACATGAAAAAATGTATCCCGTACATTAACGACATTGAACACCAAAATACATGTATGAACTACGTACTTTTACATGCAAAGTTCTACAGGGAAGTTGCATCGGTAAATGGTTCTGAAAATGCAATTAAATCACTCCAAAACGAGCCGAGTACTTGTTGGTGCTGTGTCTGCAAATTCTCAGCCGACATTTGATTGATCCACTCATAATGTTTCCCCATTCAAATGATGGCTTTTTCATAATGGTACCGCATCGTGATTTCAAACTGTTTTTTTTTAGGTCTTCATGGTACCATATATTCATTGATTTTACCCTATAATGACATGAAATTTGGAAACAATTTATCACTCCGGCGATATTTTTACTAAAAAGAGCAATATAAATTTGATATCGGCTATATTTTTTTAATATCGGCGATATTTTTTGAATATCGTCAATATGGCAATATTTCAATGTCTTCAAAACCATAACCGATTTAGCCGATAATTTTTTGAATATTGTATCGTTACGATATTGTATCGTTACGATATTATATCGTCCACCCCTACATGTAATTGAGTGTCTTGCTCAAGGACACAAGTACAAGGGTCGCAGTAAGGATTCGAACCCGAACCCACATTCTGATGACTCAGCCACCAGAACACAAACCCATTGCATTAAACCACTCAGCTACTGTACAGGGTGTCCCCATAAAAAGTATACCGAGATAAAAATTACTGTAATGGCAAAACTACTTTATATATGGGAAAGAGAAATATATCTCTAGAAAGGGCAGAATGTCCTCTTTGCAATGGTATACAGCTTGTGATGTTATTGACACAGATGAGTGAACAAACTAGACAGATGTTAAGGGTACTGAAAGCAGGACTGTGACAAGTTTGCATATTTGAATAACATAGCTCAACCATGCAAGTGTGCAGAATACCAAATGCCTTTGCTTTTTCAACACATTCTTGAAAACAAGGAATGTACCTAAAACAATGTAATCTGCTTTGTTTTCGCTACTTACCTCAAAAGTTTAATGTGCAGGTTTTTAAAAATGTTTTTTGGACCTTTGTTATTCAAATATGCAAACTTGTCACAGTCCTGCTTTCAGTACCCTTAACATCTGTCTAATTTGTTCACTCGTCTGTGTCAATAACATCACAAGCTGTATACCATTGCAAAGAGGACATTCTGCCCTTTCTAGAGATATATTTCTCTTTCCCATATATAAAGTAGTTTTGCCATTACAGTAATTTTCATCTCGGTATACTTTTTATGGGGACACCCTGTAGTACATATACATGTAGTACGTGTACATGTACGTGTATGTAGTACGTGTACGTGTATGTAGTACGTGTACGTGTATGTAGTACGTGTACGTGTATGTAGTACGTGTATGTAGTACGTGTACGTGTATGTAGTACGTGTACGTGTATGTAGTACGTGTACGTGTATGTAGTACGTGTACGTGTATGTAGTACGTGTACGTGTATGTAGTACGTGTATGTAGTACGTGTACGTGTATGTAGTACGTGTACGTGTATGTAGTACGTGTACGTGTATGTAGTACGTGTACGTGTATGTAGTACGTGTACATGTATGTACTGTAGAAAATAGAGTGAACATGATCATGGATATTTTAACCATATTTGTTAAAAGTAAAGATGGATATTAATTATTTATGACAACTTGAAACGTACGTGTACATTTTTGTGTAACAGCAAAACATACATCATTAATATGGTACGCGGGTAAGTACATACATGTAAGTAGGTGATCAAGAATTATGTTCAATAACATCAGTACATTTAGATGAAACCACCCATTTCAGTGTTTCGGTAGATATACACTGCATGTAGCCATGCAAGTTTCAAATGGGAGTCTGTGACCAGACTTGAGAGACAGGCTGGAACTATTTTTTTCAGGGTTTAAGTGAGATCCAGATCTAACTATATTAAAAGACTTCAATCAGAACAAGCTTAGGGCAAAGAATTAACTACATGTACGTATAGTGCATCAAACCTTAACCCAAATGTGTAAGGCTACAATGTAGCAGCAAGACAAAAGTAGCTCTGACCAAATGGCATAAAGAGAGTGACCCTCATCACCTATGGTAATTATACATGATCCTGATTACAATATTACTGTAATATAATCTAAACACTTACTTGATGTGAAGTTGGTAAACTGAGAAACAGGTCTGACATGCTGTCATTTTTTTTATAGAAAACATGAAATGTATCAGTTGTATTACAAATTTGAAATGGTTCACACCAGTGTTCCATCATTCTCGTTAATAACGAAATGAAATGAGCTGAAACTTTCAATAGAATGGTTCTCTTTATAGATTTGGATTCTCATAATGCACTTACAGTCATTTTACCAATAGTGTGCAGTTTCTTTAATGATTCTAGCTACTGATGATCAGGCTTATACAGTTCTCTTGAAATACACCGCCAGGGGATTTCAGCCTAGATTTTTCCCGCTCATGCGGAAACAAGATTAGACAAAACTTCATTTTTTTTGGGGGGGGGAGGGGGGGGGAGAGCCTTGACACACACTTTAATTGTCAGAGGTAGCAACGGGTAAAGCTGTGCAATATTTTGCTTCACAATATTTGATCATATGTAACGTGGATGATATGAAATGTCACCGTCTTCCCCTGGAAACCACTTAGGCTCATCTCCTCACGACACTCGTGGGATAGAGCGTTAAAAGTGTTGCTAGGGGAGTGACGTCACGATATGTGTTGTGGCCCTTAGCAACAAGTGCAGCATCTCGAGATTCACTTTTCCACTTGTGCTTGGCTGAATCTAAGAATTCATATTACCGTACGAGAGTCCTGTCATACTTTTGCAGGCTCAACATTTTATTTGGAATACCCACTCAGAGACCATCACTCTAATGTCAACTATATTCGGTTTGTTGCCAAAAACCATGTTCACACTTAAGACTGTTCCAGGGGACTTTTTAAGAAAAAAGATTCTTTATGTAGGAAATTTTAAAAAATCCTTAAAAACACCTGGAACTCCTTTGAGTAATGCATCTGGGTGAAATTACATACTATACACGTAGGTGAGATTTCACAGGAAATTCTAGATACCTGTTACCAGAAATTTACGGCAAAACACGGCAGAAACTACAGAATATCTTCTGAATGTTTCAACCCCGAGGCAAGGCTTTTAACATACAAATTTAAATGTACACTGTACATGTATGTATGCGACTTGTATTTTTCTAATCCTTTAAGATGCATATTCCATGGCAGAGTTTATATTAATCAGTTTATTTAATTTAAGCTAAAGTACAGAATTGGCCATTCCAAACATAACAAAAGTGTCAAACTTTCAA
This sequence comes from Zoroaster sp. YZ-2022, assembly GCA_029582265.1. Classification (NCBI taxonomy): domain Eukaryota; kingdom Metazoa; phylum Echinodermata; class Asteroidea; order Forcipulatida; family Zoroasteridae; genus Zoroaster; species Zoroaster sp. YZ-2022. Next base: position 27,847,736 of record CM055834.1, on the reverse strand, counting down.
TTCAGAAAAGCGGAAGGTCATCAATATGTACAGCACTGTATAGTGTGGCATATCACTCTTAGTCTTAGACAAGAAGCTTACATTCATGTATGTACATATATACACAAATACTCTATTGGCATTGGCATTGGCATTGGCAATTGGCAATTGGCAACGTACATATATATAATACCTATTACTTACAGCTTGTTGTTCATTATTTTTTGAGTTAATACTGGGGGCTATGAAAACGTATTGCAGCTGAATTAATGTAATCTTTAAATAAGCTTTAACTAAATGCGGCAGTGAGGTACATTTTGTAGGAGCAATACCATCAGACAATGAGTAGCTCTGCATCCGGGATTGTTTAGCAGGGTTCAGCAGCACATGAACCCAGCTATGTACGTGACATGTAACAATACCAGACAATGGACACCGCATCAGGGTAGGCTACCTTTTTTCAGCGATGGTATGGCCGCCTTTCTATGGCATGCAACACTAAAGACAATTTCTGACAATCTGAGCAGTGAAACCGAGTGAAAATCCCTAAAAACGGAGTGAGCTTCAAGTAATGTAGTAATAATAATGATTCTTATAAAGCGCACATTTTATTCTAGCAACTATAGATCAAGGTGCTGTACATACATGTACATTATTACCCCTGCTCATCAGGCTCATAAATCATTCCTAAAACCATCTCAGCTCCCTGGGGAGTACACAGCTCAATTGCTGCCATTACAGCGCATATAGGGCTAATCAAACACAACTACCAACTCTGCCCTCACAGGTACCCATTTACCCCTGGGTGGAGAGAAGCAATTATGGTGAAGTTTCTTGCTGAATGACACAAGCACCATGGTCGCCACCAGGATTCGAACCCACATTCTGACAACTCAAAATCGTGTGTGGTTGGTGAAGTGTACCACTCTAGTCGCATTCATCAATTGTTTGTGGGATACGGGTATGTGAGTAAATTATCTTGGTTTACCAACAACAACATGATCTTGGAATAGTACATTTAGTTGTGGTCATTACCTGCCACCTCCCATCAGTCTATATGTGTGCATTATAAATTACTCAAAAAGTAGGGAAAATAATAAAGAAACACCAACACAAAAGCCAGAAGTCTATGATTGAATTTGAAACATGAATGATTGAGGCCACACTGCACTATCAGTAGCTGTACATAGTACATCTTAAGTGTGTTGTATTTGTATAGTGTATTTAAATAATAATGTCAACCACATGCATTTATTTGCATGCATAATCAGCATTCGGTCTTTTCATGAAATGAGCCAATTCTGCTACAATGAAGTGACAATTTTGAAGTGCACATGTAGCGTGTATGTAATTTTGTACACTATCAATACAGTTCTAAATTAAAATGTTGCCCTAATCAGTAAAATGGGGTATCTAGTCTGTCCAAAAAAGGAAAAAATATATACATAATTATGTCCATTTATGTAGACTAGATCTTTAAAGAACAAGAAAAACTGTGCACAGTCTGAAAGCGCAGAAATACATACACCCAAGTTAAGCAAACTCATTAACAAAAGGATAAAAAGATGACAGACTAAACAGTGATTGCAGAAATTTGTTGGGGTATTACAGCAACATGTACATATGTACATGTAGTGAGAAATGGGTAACAAGTATCTCAACAGACATTCTTACCTGGTGGTCCATCCAGAATGGCCTTTTTGACTGCAAAAAAACAACAAGAAAGAACAAAAATTACTTCACTTAAAGTTATTTTGATAATTACAAAAAAATGCCCTCAACTGTTTGTTATTGAAAGCCAATATACACTTTTGGTAAGTGTTAGTGTTAATGCATCCATACACGTGTAAGTATTAAGATGACAGAAAACAATAGAGCAGATTCAGCTTATTTCATTATGTTATTAACGAGAACTTAGTGAAAATGCATTCAGATTGTGCGTATTCATTCTAATTTTGAATTTCTTTCACAGGATAATGGAAATTTATTTTGGAAATTATTTCAGACAGAAATATTCCCAGAGATGTTTGATACCCTCATCAACTTTACTTTATGTTTAACTGTGATCATTTACATTTTTTCAAAATAACCAAAATTTAGTCTGTACAGAGAGGGTGGATTCTACCTCAGGTCATTTTTTTTAGTACTAATTGGATTACAGAATTTCTGCTCCCTAAGTTGGGAGGGGATCGGGGAAAAAACAAATAACAAAAACACCTCCAATTGAAGGTGCTCTCCTATCAACAAAGGCACCTGCACTTGTTGATTTTGTTTTAATATTCTGTACCCACTGGCCATATGCAAGGTGGCACCAATGATTCCTGAGCTCATTGAGTGGTATGCAGATGGGCTTGGAAACAATGTACAGCACAGTATACGGTATGCAGTACATGTTCTCTGCAGAGTAAAAACACATATATCGGTATGTGTTGTATGCATGTAAAGTCAAATAAAACCACTGCCACTGCACTGTTAGCTCAGTTTTTGTTAGTTTTTTGTTGCTTTTTACTCCTACTGTGACTCTTTGGCAGTGACTGGGTTTTTTTTCTTCAAAATCTGCTATTTTTTGGTCTTGGGTACGTAATCAAAGTTATTACCAAAAAAAGTCCTCACATCAATGTCAAAACAAACAAAACAGATAAACTGCAAGATCAGAAGGGTCACACTACATGTATACATGTACCGATTGTTAATGTTATCTGCCATATTTACATTGTACTTCAGACAAAATGTCTAGAGTGGTTGATATGAATTGTGTTTCAACTCACCTACATGTACATCTTGTACAAACATGTGATGCTTACAGATTTGTATGTAACTTTGTGTACAGAGTAATGAAACTCTATCAGTTCAATGAACACTTGAATGTTTTGCTCCAAACACAAAGTGGCTTGGAGTTACCATAGATGGTTACTGTGGAGTGCCGTGGCCGAGTGGTCTAGCTTACTGGACTCAAGTTCTGGTGTTAGCAGTGGAATGTGGGTTCGAATCCCGGCCGTGACACTTGTGTCCTTGAGCAAGACACTTAACCATAATTGCTTCTCTCCACCCAGGGGTTAAATGGGTACCTGTGAGGGCAGAGTTGGTTGATTAGCCCTATATGCGCTGTAATGGCAGCAATTGAGCTGTATACTCCCCAGGGAGCTGAGATGGTTTCAGGAATGATTTATGAGCCTTATGAGCAGGGGTAATGATATAATGCGCCTTGAGCACCACTCAGTTGGTGGATACGTGCGCTATATAAGTCCACACATTATTATTATTATTATTATTACAATGTATTTACTGCTAAATAAACATTCTTTACTGAGGTAACGCCCCATCCCCCCTTTAGCCATCGCAAGTAACAGATTTATTCTAATTTTTGTAGCTCATACATGCATATGCATCGTGACTTTTTATGTGTACTAGGTATACGGTACATTGGCAAGTACACAGAAATTTTGACTGATATTGAGCTTGCAGTCATAGAGGGATTTTTAAAATTAATTAGAAATTTTGTTTTGCCTGAATTGTGAAAACATGAAAGTGTGCTGTTCATCCAGGTTGGTGCATCCAGTGTGTTAATTTGTATGTGCTCGTGACAATTCTGTGGCCTCAACCAATTACTAATGTACAGCAGCGTACATGTATACATGTATGTACATGTACATATGCATTGTACAGTGTAGGGCTCTGCCTTATGAATGCCTTTCTGTGAATAGTTGGTGTGCATGCAGGCATGAGATGGTCAATAACAATCTAATTTTCCTACCTTTTTCTTATTTTCATACATCATTTAGAATTCACACCATACACAAGCCTCCGGGCTATGTTGTAACCACATACTATTTATGCAAGCACGTTCAGGGAAACAAATGTATTGGCTCATGTGTGTTGCATCAATTTTGATCAATTGAAGATACAGAATTGATCAATTAAAGAGTAAAGGTACAGAATTGATACATGATGTTTTGTATACTCTCAGAAAATTTAAATGATCACAGTTATGTGATTAGGATGCTAATCTATGATTTTTTGTAAGCAGATTGAAAAAACTAAATTATGAATTTTCTTATTAACGACAACATACTAAAACTTGTGGAAACTTGTGGAAAATTTAAATGATCACAGTTATGTACTTGGTGTACAGTAGTTGATGACGCTATCAGACATCCCTTGAAATCTTTCTGTCGGATGAAATGATAAAAACTCAATTGAGTAAATTATGTAAGTATTCCCCAACTGAATGTATGGCTTAACAAGATCAAAATTCCATGTTACCATGCTATGATTTTTTTTGTTTTGAAAAATCTAAATTGTGAATTTTCTTATGAACGACAACATACTAAAACTTTCACAGCTACATGTAGGTTAGTTGATCACATGTCTTGATTAATTAAGTACACTCGACAAGCAGTTTTGTTAACATCACCAATGTTAAAAGTAACCTCCCATAATATCCATGGGGCAAAGGGTGACATGGTCATTGTACATCTCTTTAAGTATTTTCATTGATTTGGGTTGTTTGCTAAAACGTCTTATTTCTCAAAATAGATTGACCTCAGACAAATTTTGTGTGCGTTGTAATGATAGAAGCAGTATTTTTGATGTCATTGGCGAACAGTGCTATTAGCTAAATTCAATGGTTTTTCTATATTATGTATTGTAAATATCAAAAATCCTGTAGGCAGTTGCCAGATTTTTTTCACAAGCCAGAATCATCCAGCTGTTGTCGTCATGTGCCTCTTTTCACTTGTTCAGACATTTATACCAGTTTGTTCAGAATGAAATGACAGGTATTTGTAATGTATAAAAATGCAGCAATGATACCCGGTACATAATCCATACCTACATGTACATACACACACGTCGAGTCTAATGCAATTGGAGGCTGCCACACTTCCATCACAAATCCCATTAACGATAGCGATATTTGCATAATAATTACTCATCTAATGGCAATAATGGCCAGTCCTTTCTCTCATCAATAAACATTATCAGTATCAGAGTAAAACTATGTAGTAGTAATTAGCATCTCAATGATGGTAGAATCATACATGTACATATATAGTCACTTCTACAAGTACATGTATATAACATTGTATTCCACTTTTATACCATTTTTAAATCAATGCTTTAATGCCATGGCCATGTTAGTGTTTTTGCAAATTGTATTTTAAAAAATGTCAATGATGTTTCTCGACTGTTCAAACAAAATTTGAAAATAGTCAATGCTTATTCCTCCACACATGAGGCCCCTGTTTCATAACAGACAACAGGAATTGACAGTGTCAAACCTCTTTTTTCGCAATGAGACATTTTATCACTGCCTTAAGCATTCCAGACAGATAGCTCCCCATCCCCAAGTGGGATTTTATTTCAATATTAATACGTTTTTTTGTTTGGGGTTGTTTTATGACTGTGACCAATGAACTGAAAACAAAATTCAAGCTAGGGGGGGGCAAAACATGTCAACTTTTGTGAATGTACACATACTCAATTTTGTAGGTCATTCCTCCAGGTTGGGGTAAGCTTTGTGGTAGGTGTCCCTTAATGTACCATAACCCCTGTGTTCGTTTTCATCAAACACTTCATTGTAATTTGTACTATTGTAGTAATATCTGTACAGATAATACTGCAAACAATAATGTCAACTTATCATGTATTTACAGTACTGATGTCACACATCTCAATAATATTTTTTTATCATATTCTTAGTATCTAGATCATCTATATCAATGGGTCACTTTGAAACAGTAGGTGGCAGCTGCTAAATTTATTTTCCATTGTTCACGTAATTCTGAGAATAATGCACATTACATTTCGAACAATGAAAAACACCTGTCTGCTGCCACCTACATGTAGCGTCCCAAAAGTCTCCCACTCAGGGTCTCATCTAGTTATCATTTATTATGATTCCTAATTAACATTATCATAACTTCCTATATTCAAGGCATCTATAAATTTATTAACTAAGAATGTACATACATGTATCTACCTACGTTATGTGTATGTAACAAGGACACTACATGTATGTCACAAACCTTGCCCCAACCTGGTGGAATGGCTAATCTGAAACGGCCATTTCCCTCAACTAATTTACTTTATGTACATGTAGAATGTTCATCCAAGACATTCAAATCACTAAATTCAAGTGAAAGATATCTGTGCATAAGGCCAGTCTATTGCACATGTAGGCCATGCAGGGAACATTGGCTACACGTGTACATTACATCATAATAATAATAATAATAATAATAATATGGACTTATATAGCACATGTATCCACCAAACTGGTGCTCAAGGCGCATTATATTATTACCCCATACACATCACAACTTAACCAGTTCGCACCGGGAATAAAAAAGTTTTTCCGAACCCCGTGGCGGGTTTATTTTTACCGCACAAACACGACCAATGGTGCTCACCAGAGCGTGACCGGGGAGACCGCGTCTTCCACCGTATGCTTATGGCTCGTTGCCACGTCGACCGGGAATCTATACAAATATTCCCGAGAATCCTGTGGCGTGTTTAGACGCTCTCCAATCCGCTGTCCTAAAAAAAATTGTGTGTATACACGGCCTCCGATGCGAACTGGTTAAAACCATTGTTTTTGCCAATGCTATGGGCAGCTACACATATCATTGCAACACAAAATAATCATTCAAAATGTTTAAAAATATATGTACACGTGGACTTACCTGTATTCAATTACTGAAAATACTAACAAATTAACAACAAACAACTCCAACAACATTCCTCTTAAATACATGTGGTGCTAGTTGGCTCAGGTTGCAGGTTCAAATCCTGCTCTATGAGATGTAAATGATTCTTTAACCCTGCTGTTATTGTACATGCCAAAACCTGCCAAATTTGCACTGTGTAATAAGCATAGGGCCCACCAGCATTAACCTGCCAATGCATGTCATAACACTTGTATAGTAAGTACATCCACATGCCAAAACCCTTTGGAGGGTTTTGAAAGGTGATGATACTAAGTCATAAAGTAAGCTATGTCTGTAGCAAGTACACCTACATGTACATGCCAAAACATGTTGGAAGGTTTTGAAAGGTATTGGCACCAAGTCTTAAAGTAAAGCTAAGTAATCCTCAATAAAGTTCATCCAACAGAAGGTGCCTGAACTACCTTGTACATAAACAGTAATCCCTAAGATATACACATCTATCAGTCTATTACTTGCCAGAGGGATTTGAAATGTGCAGGGCCTAACAGTAATGTACACAAACTATGAAGAGTACATAAGTAGTATATCTATACCACCTTTCAAAACCTGCTAGTGTAGTGCATAGTGAAGCAACTACATAACCTGTCAAAACCCTCCGGCTGACAGGTTTTGAAAGGTGCAGTTTCTAGGCCCAAAACTGCAATTTTTATAGGAGTGTTAATGAATCCAAACAATATACTTACTGTACGTACCTACATGTACATGTACAATATAGTCAGTTTTCCGTGTGGTTTATTTCATTACTTTTATATTATAATAAGGGCATAACATTTTTGTTTAGCTTTCAATCTGTCGCCAACCACTGTAGACACTTTTGCTCAATGATGGCCAACCCATACAAAATGAACAAAAACAACATGTGATTGTCCTGATAACAAAAATTAAAAATCATTATTTGACAAATTATAATAGAAAAAAGAAAAAAACCTAAAATCAGGTCAGGCCTTATAAAGTACTGTGTACATGTAGGTCAGGCAAGGATGATCATAGTTGTGTTAACATGGCCATGGCATTAAAGCATTGATTTAAAAATGGTATAAAAGTGGAATACAATGTATGTACATGTACTTGTAGAAGTGACTATACATGTGTATGTATGATTCTACCATCATTGAGATGCTAATTACTATTACATAGTTTTACTCTGATACTGATAATGTTTATTGATAAGAGAAAGGACTGGCCATTATTGCCATTAGATGAGTAATTATTATGCAAATATTGCTATCGTTAATGGGATTTGTGATGGAAGTGTAGCAGCCTCCAATTGCATTAGACTCGACGTGTGTGTATGTACATGTAGGTATGGATTATGTACCGGGTATCATTGCTGCATTTTTATACATTACAAATACCTGTCATTTCATTCTGAACAAACTGGTATAAATGTTAAGAGGGTAATTGTCTGAAAAAGTGAAAAGAGGCACATGACGACAACAGCTGGATGAGTCTGGCTTGTGAAAAAAATCTGGCAACTGCCTACAGGATTTTTGATATTTACAATACATAATATAGAAAAACCATTGAATTTAGCTAATACTTAATAGCACTGTTCGCCAATGACATCAAAAATACTGCTTCTATCATTACAATGCACACAAAATTTGTCTGAGGTCAATCTATTTTGAGAATAAGATGTTTTAGCAAACAACCCAAATCAATGAAAATACTTAAAGAGATGTACAATGACCATGTCACCTTTTGCCCCATGGATATTATGGGAGGTTACTTTTAACATTGGTGATGTTAACAAAACTGCTTGTCGAGTGTGCTTAATTAATCAAGACATGTGATCAACTAACCTACATGTAGCTGTGAAAGTTTTAGTATGTTGTCGTTCATAAGAAAATTCACAATTTAGATTTTTCAAAAAAAAAAAAATCATAGCATGGTAACATGGAATTTTGATCTTGTTAAGCCATACATTCAGTTGGGGAATACTTACATAATTTACTCAATTGAGTTTTTATCATTTCATCCGACAGAAAGATTTCAAGGGATGTCTGATAGCATCATCAACTACTGTACAACAAGTACATTACATAACTGTGATCATTTAAATTTTCCACAAGTTTCCACAAGTTTTAGTATGTTGTCGTTAATAAGAAAATTCATAATTTAGATTTTCAATCTGTTAACAAAAAATTATAGATTAGCATCCTAATCACATAACTGTGATCATTTAAATTTTCTGAGAGTATACAAAACATCATGTATCAATTCTGTACCTTCACTCTTTAATTGATCAATTCTGTATCTTCAATTGATCAAAATTGATGCAACACACATGAGCCAATACAATTGTTTCCCTGAACGTGCTTGCATAAATAGTATGTGGTTACAACATAGCCCGGAGGCTTGTGTATGGTGTGAATTCTAAATAATGTATGAAAATAAGAAAAAGGCAGGAAAATTAGATTGTTATTGACCATCTCATGCCTGCATGCACACCAACTATTCACAGAAAGGGATTCATAAGGCAGAGCCCTACACTGTACAATGTATATACACTGTATACATACATGTACATGTAGTATGTACGGTAGTAATTGGTTGAGGCCACAGAATTGTCACGAGCATAAGCGTGGGTGATAACACGATAATATCGAATATCGCGATACCTTTTTTTATTCGATTACGATATCGAGAACCTTCTTAAGTTATCGAGATATCGGCAAATCGTGATTAAAAAAACATATCGCGATTTAAACAAATCGCCATTGTGAGTCAAGTCAAATTAACGTGCAAATTAACACACTGGATGCACCAACCTGGATGAACAGCACACTTTCATGTTTTCACAATTTAGACAAAACGAAATTTCTAATTAATTTTAAAAATCACTAGAGCTACATGTATGACTGCAAGGGTCAATATCAGTCAAAATTTCTATGTACTTACCAATGTATACCTCGTACACTGTCAAACCTAATGTGCAGTACTGTATGTACATTCACAATGTACAGGTCAAAATGAGTTGACCGTTTTTGACTGGTAAAAGTCTTGTAATGTTGAGGGTGGTCAAAACCAGTCAACAATTCCCCTGTGTGCACAGTTGGTTTAACAGTTAAAAACAGTCAGTTGACTGATTAACAACTGTAGCTACAGTAGTGGTTAATCAAAAGTACAGCTACAGTAGGAAGGTTTTAACTCTTTCGCTACCACGAGCCGCTCACAGCGGCTTGAAAAATGTCTGCTGCTGCCCGCAAGCCGCTGTCAGCGGCTCGATGTAAACATCATGTAAATCGGCCCTCTATATCTCAGCTTCCATATTTGTATTACTTGAATAAACAATTATTCTGAGACTTGATTCACATTTACAATGTCCTCGGCTTCATTTTGATGTATAACACATGGGTATATGACTATGAAAAACCTAGTTACAACTATTTTATTCAAATGTTGTCTATGCGGTGTGTGTATGTGTGAAATTTAATTCAGTCACAGCATGCACAAAAATTCGGTAGTGAAAGAGTTAAGGTACTTTATTTGACTTTAACAATGTGAAAGTTTCAGCTCATGAAACTAAACAATATGCACACTGGACATCTTTGACAAAACCATTTGTGATGTGATCTGGGAAAACCCTCCACATGGTGAAATTTGTAATTTTTGTGTTTTATACATCAAATTAATCGGGACTGCATGTGCTCTTATGTGAAAGAACTCTACAATAGCGTAACTCAAGTTATAGACATTCTAGAATCATGAATAAAACAGTTTTGAAAAGAGCACATGCAGTGTCCCGATTAATTTGATGTATAAAACACAAAAATTACAAATTTCACCATGTGGAGGGTTTTCCCAGATCACATCACATTTGTGCTCAACACGCAAGTCAATAGAGAGCAGTGTTCTTTGTCATAGCACATGACATGATATTATGAATGACACTCTTTAAATTTGAACACACGATGTTGTAAATTTAGTTAAATAAAATTTAATTTGCAATGTTACGAGCATCTTTAAAATTAACTTAAAGCCATACACATTTGATAAAATAAAAAGCTCAGTCATACATGTATGTACTTCATACAAATTAAACACCACCAGGGTCCTATGAAAGATTCTTCTTATACAAATGTAGTGCATGTACATGTATGTCATTGTAATCTTGACAAGACAATAATCATTTCCCCCTTCCCCCAGTCCCTGGGCCCTTTTTAATTGTTATTTTGGTTTAATTTTTCAAATAATAATGACGTTAACCCTCCTACTTCTGGTACCTTTTTCATACAAGTTGATCCATCATTTGAAACCATTCGCTTTTGTGGTTTTGAATGGTGAAATAACTGTGTACAGTATTGATTCCCCCAAATGGTTTTGAATGGTAGGTCAGCTACTTGCAATACAAAACCTTGTTTGGATCTTTCCAAATGGTAGTACAGCTAATACAAAACCTTGTTTGGATACTTCTAAGTGGTGAATCAATGGACCCTCTATGCATTTGAATGGATTTGATTGGTAGTAAAGCTTGTTACCAACACTGTTCAAATGGTATCACCATGTGTGTACAAAACCAACGGGCATTTTGGTAAGTGGAAATTTTAAATGGTTTCAAATGGTCAAACAGTAGGAGGGTTAATTGAAACAAAATCTTGGGCCAATAGCAAATTATTTGACTCCATAATACCCTTAAAAAAGAATGGGAAAGTATTTTTTTTACCTCAATCAAAACATTTTCCCAGGCAAAATTTTTTTTTAAATAATAATTGGTTACCAACCCCTCCTTTGACAAACGTCTGGCTATGCGCAGAAGTTGTTTAATGTTTAATGTTTAAAATGCATTAAGATTTGTTGTATTCATGAATTGCAATTGTGGATTCTACATACAGTGTATGTCTGATCAGGAGGACACACATTATTGCATCTCAGACTGAACATTTCAAAGGATATTTTATCCCATCATCACTGATACACCAAGTATGGTAAATGCATTTCAAGTTTCATCAAATTAGTGATCGTTTATGGTGATTTTTTAAAGAATATCTACAGGGGTTAAGTTTTAAGCCAGCATAATATATCATGTTTGACCATCGACTCATTTACACCATCATGTTTTCAGGTGATATTATTTGTCTTTCTTCTTGAAGACACTCCTGAGCGAGTGAAATGATCCTTGATTGTATACTCTGACTACAAATTCCATCATGATCAAATGGATGCATCTTAGAATGTGTATAATATCAATTTGTCATGATACATGTACTTACTGATGGCACTTAAAAGCATGACTACTGCATGGTGATGATTATTGGCATGAGGCAAGCATACCAGGCTGTGTATGATAACGCCATTAGGTGAGTAATGATTATGCAAAGATCATTACAGTTGATTAGCCCATGGACCCTATGAGTTATCAACCTCAATCAAGCACTGTACATGTAGCTGATGGTAAGGTTGCTGTCCAAATTACACTCTATTCCATTATGGAGATAACAGCTTAAAAGTATTTGCATTACTTTAATATATTTCAATCCTCTTTATTCCATGGGTTGCTGTGTACTTTAGATACATGTTCAAGGACTACAGTGTACATAAATGTGTGGTTTTTGTTTTTATTATTTTATCACATTTTACCCTTTATTGTGCTATACAGCAATGTTTTTCAGTAATGGCTTGAAAGTTGTTCCCTTTTGACATGTTTTGTTCAACTACATGTATGTAATTCAATCAATCACATCACATTTATTTCCATACTTCCATAAAAAAATTAACAAACTTTACATTAACCCTAACCCCCTGGCCCTTTTAGGTAGGATGCATCCTCAATCACACAAAATGCTACAAAATGTCTTCATAAAATTTGGAAGGTTCCTGAATACTCCAAAATCACCCAATATACAGGGTGTCCCCATAAAAAGTATACCGAGATAAAAATTACTGTAATGGCAAAACTACTTTAGATATGGGAAAGAGAAATATATCTCTAGAAAGGGCAGAATGTCCTCTTTGCAATGGTATACAGCTTGTGATGTTATTGACACAGATGAGTAAACAAACTAGACAGATGTTAAGGGTACTGAAAGCAGGACTGTGACAAGTTTGCATATTTGAATAACATAGCTCAACCATGCAAGTGTGCAGAATACCAAATGCCTTTGCTTTTTCAACACATTCTTGAAAACAAGGAATGTACCTAAAACAATGTAATCTGCTTTGTTTTCGCTACTTACCTCAAAAGTTTAATGTGCAGGTTTTTTTAAATGTTTTTTGGACCTTTGTTATTCAAATATGCAAACTTGTCACAGTCCTGCTTTCAGTACCCTTAACATCTGTGTAATTTGTTCACTCATCTGTGTCAATAACATCACAAGCTGTATACCATTGCAAAGAGGACATTCTGCCCTTTCTAGAGATATATTTCTCTTTCCCATATATAAAGTAGTTTTGCCATTACAGTAATTTTTATCTCGGTATACTTTTTATGGGGACACCCTGTATTATGCTGTATTTCGTGTGTAGTGTGCCCACTGCCTCAATCACACAAAATCACACATACCTGTACCCTTTGCCTTTATCCCTTTATTATGAACAAAAAATGTGAACTGGGGATGCGCAGCAGTTTGTACTCACATTTATAGGAAAGTTTAACAAAAAGTTATGTTATCTTATTTGAATATGAAAAGTAACTCACCTGGTATTGTATTCCTAAATTGATACATGGTGTGAAATGTATGCAAATAATGCCATTTTATTATTACCAGTGCATAAAACTTACCTTATAAATTGAATAGTCTGTTTTCTGGCCAAGTACAGTTGTATGAGTTGAAACAATACAAGTAGTTCCATGGAATATCTTACCTTTCCGATGCATTACAGCATGGAGCTATTCAACCACAACATAGCCATCCTATCTCAATCCTCCACAAAATCACACAGCACACATGTACATGTAGCACCTTCCTCAATCACCCAAAATCACCCAGCACATATATCTAGCATCCTTCCTCAATCACACAAAATAACACAGAACAGATATAGCATCCTTCCTCAATCACACAAAATAACACAGAAAATATATAGCATCCTTCCTCAATCACACAAAATGCTCCAATACCTCATAGAGCATTTTGTGTGATGTGGGGTGGTTAGGGTTAAAAGTGCATTAACCCTCCTACACATGGAGGCCACTCCGATCCACTAAATTCTGTGCTTTAGCAACCTTCAGTACATAAAGCCTGCTGTCTTTTCCAAGTAATCTTACAAAATCAACTGTGTGCCACCCAAGGCCACTGTAAATGTTTGAACATATTAGTATGGCCTGCAATGTATCAATGGGAGACCACCTTACCCTGCAATCTCAGTGGTGTGGCAGTGCACAGAAGGGTAACCATAGGAGGCCACTGACAACAACTAATGGCTTGGAGTGGCCTGAATGGGTTGTTTCAAAAATTGCACTGATTGTAGGAGGGTTAAACGATGAAGCAGTAAATATCAAATTAATAGCAAAATAAATGAATTACATTAAATAGAGCATGGGGCTGTTTATATAAGCGGAAGCTTGTTAATAACAGCCAGACAGACAAGAGACAAGACAAGACAAGACAATAGGTAAAAATTTGACTTCAAATAAATTGTGGTGTAGTAAATTAAACCAAAAACAATAATACTACAAAATATACATACATTATGTATACAAAACAGAAAATTGAATTTGTTTGTACAGTACAGGTTTAGTTGTTCTTGTACGTATGTGCCACTGGTAATCGAACCACAGATCCCCTACAATTGAGGACCCTCTAGGTCGAGAGTAAAGGGGCCCCAAATATTCAATTTACTCTCAAAGTAATAAGATGAGCAAACAGTTACTGTGCGATGAATCACCACATAAATATTTACACGTAACTGTACAACATACATATATACGTACATCGTATTTTATGCATGAATTTAAAACTTTGACACACAAGTGTACAGTCTCTGTATGTGTGTGTATTATACAAACATGCAGGTTGAGAATATTGATTGTGAGGACACAGATGCAAACAAAACATTTTGGTTTTACTTTAATCTTAAAATTAAATTCCCTCCCCCCACCACAAATTTCCAGTAAATAAGTGCCACACATCCATACTGACAAAGGAGCAGTAGCTCTCCCCCCCCCCCCAATATTTATGGTCAACGGGAGTATAGCTTTTAGTCAAGATGCATTCAGCAGCCCAGAACACCACGCCTGAAAATCACCATACATGAGTGACGAAACCACAAACTCCTTTAATCAGTCTGTTCTGTATAGACGATATTGCTGAAAACCAGAAATGTGAATAATTTGTGTATGCTCATTTATTTAAACCAATCACCACAAGCAAAATACATGTATTATGCTCTTCTATATATTTAAATACACAATGTAGGTGATATCATAACAGCTAGGAGCGGTACTGCATGCTAGGAGTGGTACTGCATGCTACATGTAGGAGCAGTACTGCATGCTAGGAGCGGTACTGCAATGTCTCTCCCATATTTATCAACCCCCCGCCCCCCCCCCCACCGCTTTAAAAAAAAAACTAAAAAGAAATATATTCTGTGCACAGACAGATCAGTGTACAGTAGGCATACATGTATGTAGGTCTACCTCCACACCTACCCTCCATGCCCCCCCTCCACCCCCCCCCCACGTATTCTTCTACCCATTATAAGCATTACAAAGGGGTTGTAATTGCATTATCCCACAATAATTATCATTCCCCAAAAAAAATATATATATATATTAAAAAAAACATACATGGTACATTGTATGGAAAGAATGTCGTATCCAACCTTAACCCTCCTACTTCTGGTACCTTTTTCATACAAGTTGATCCACCATTTGAAACCATTCGCTTGTGGTTTTGAATGGTGAAATAACTGTGTACAGTATTGATTCCCACAAATGGTTTTGAATGGTAGGTCAGCTAATACAAAACCTTGTTTGAATCTTTCCAAATGGTAGTACAGCTAATACAAAACCTTGTTTGGATACTTCTAAGTGGTGAATCAATGGACCCTCTATGCATTTGAATGGATTTGAATGGTAGTAAAGCTTGCTACCAACACTGTTCAAATGGTATCACCATGTGTGTACAAAACCAATGGGCATTTTGGTAAGTGGAAATTTTGAATGGTTTCAAATGGTCAAACAGTAGGAGGGTTAGGCCTAAGGGGTTTTAACTCTTTTTTTGCAACCACTAACCAGTTAAAAAATTATTCTATCAATTTTTTAGGGTACAGAAAGCGAAAACTATCTTTAAAATCCACTTTTATGTTGGTTTTCGGACTTTATCCTCCCCTTCAGAAAATAGAAGAATCCTATTATAGTTGCCACTGCGCATGTATGATGACCGTGTTGGTCACTAATTGGGGAGTTGACAAGATCAGACTGACATGACAGAGGGAAATTATTGTGTACCAAAAATGCCTGATTTTTCATTAACCAGTTCGCGTCGGAGGCCGTGTATACACGCAAATTTTTGGGGGGACAGCGGATCGGAGAGCGTCTAAACACGCCACAGGATTCTCGGGAATATTTGTATAGATTCCCGGTCGACGTGGCAACGAGCCATAAGCATACGGTGGAAGACGCGGTCTCCCCGGTCACGCTGTGGTGAGCACCATTGTTCGTGTTTGTGCGGTAAAAATAAACCCACCACGAACTGGTTAAACAAATATTCTAGAAACTATATGTCCATCATCATCTATATGTTCTCCACCTATACTGAGCAGGTAAGATTGCAATATTAGTAAATAATGAACGAGAAAAAGGGACGGTTGGATACAACATTCTTGCCCATAGTATTTTAACCCAGGTCCTATACACACTGTAAAGCGTAGCTTCTAGCTCAAGCACATGTCACATGACAAGGCTTGTGATATCGGCTCCCATTCACCTTGACCTCGGGTCAACAGTTGGTAATGCATGTTGCTCTATGATGCCATGCACCAGTTTTGCGCGAGTGGTACATTTTTTGAATAAGAATACATAAACACGTTTGCATGTTGTTCATATTCAACTACTATTGCCTAGCTTTACATGTACATGTACGTAATCAATGTTGAGTTACGATTATCACAATTAACAAGGGACCCAGTCCTTTTCACTACATAGAAAGAATTGGTTGCCAGTCTAATGTGATCCTCATATTTTGCACATAGGCCTAAATACGATTTGAAGCTAGTTTAATACATGGTTGAGTGGATTTCAAAGAAATAAGGTTTGCGGGTAACTCCCTATGAATAGGGTTTTCAGGTGAAAAATTATTCCTAAACCAATATGCTCAATATTTATATCAAATTAAAGGTCTTGATGAAAGAAATACAATGGTTTTTAAATCAAGAAAATCGGACGAGTAGTTTTTGAGGAATCCTGTTTTATTTAATCAAATATACAGCATTCGATGAAGCGCCGACTGTCCATGCACTGTGTACATCCCTAATGACACCAAAACCGTTGAATCAGCCTGTGACACACACCGTGATACACACGCACAGCGTTCGTGCTCGTTTCCCTCATAAGAGCTTTTGAAAGGGTGTAAAAATTACACTCTCCGCTCAAAACTAAACAAAATTACGGCTCAAAACTTTCACATATGATAGAAAAGAGGTGTAAAATTCATTCAGACACTGCTCTTACCTTTCAACTTGAAGATTTCACCTCGAAAAAACAGTGTTTACTTTTTATCTCTTCGTAACTTCGGTTGTAGAGTAGTTATGGAGATCGAGCAAGCATGGGTATGTAAAGGAGCCCTTTGACTCAATAGGGAAACCCGTTTTCATGTCAATCACAATGTACTCGGGCGCGGAGACAGCTCCGAAGTGGATGCCCTCAGCAGAGCGCGGCAAATTTTACGCGCCGAATGTGGCCGATCTCGCAACACTTCGCGAAAGGCTGGGCGGGACGAGAGTGGTTCATTCATAAAAGCCTAGGCTTTCGCATGTACTTCCGATTGCTATTTTATGTACATTGTTGGATAGCTGAAACTATAAGCTTTCCAATGAGCTATTACATGTAAGATTTTGACAGGTAAAAGTAGTAGAATTTTTTGATTTAAAATTTTGATGTTTTTTGTTGCGGGCGATGCGCTGTACGTGTGGCGGGCTTCGGTCAAGTATGTACAAACTGAAAACCCTACTATGAAATAATCTCTTCTATGAACAAGTGGGGTTGGGAGCATTGATCAACATTTTGAACAGTATGTCTTCATGCATGATGAGCTATCCTCGAGATGGGTTGGAAGAAAACAAGAAGGAAGAAAATAAGGAATTCTTGCTGCAAAATTGCCTCACAATAGACACAAACTGACTACGAAACGGCTGTCATTTATAAAAATCAATGGTTTATTTACACAACCATCATTCATGGTGTCAACACAGTCTCAAGAAATCACTGACAAAACAGTCTTACATGTACATGTACATCCATGCTGATATGTAATAATATCAACTTACCGCACACACACAGTAATGACATGGTGGCGATCAATGCATGCAACACACGCTTTATCAGCGGTGCATCCACCGTGTGACGTTACCGTTATGTGTCCCGTTGGCTAGGCTCAAATATTGCTGAATTTAGACGCCGCGTAGCACCATAACGCCTCCATTAAGTTTCTCCACGCCGACACAAATCACCCTTCATGTTTTTGCTAAATACGTCCGTCAGTTTAATTTGGTAGGAACACGTCGGGAACGACGGTACATCTCGAAAGAACAAATTTTCTGTGGTCCCGTTTGCTGACACTTGTCACTTGGAAATGCCCGGCCTCTCAGTAATAATTTCCACACTGCAGTCTGGTAACGAGATGGGGTTCAGATACAATAAATGCCCAATAGCTGAGATGAGTTGGCTCGCTTGACGGGGCACCAGTCTGATTATCATTTATATTTTACATCGTTCATGCTCTCAAATAGTGTGATGACGTCACGTGAGGTTGCCAGACTCCGCATCATCGATTCATCACCCATCCTCCTTCTCCTCCTTGCTTGTGCACAAGGTCATCACAGCGGCATACTTGCACTGTGTCACCGCGGCAGGGATCTGGCTATGCTGATGATTTGGGGAGCGGTATGGGGTAATTTGATACAATTCGAGGGTACAATATTAATTTTGTACATTCGAATATTTTGCAAAATTGTTCGTAGAAAATACTTTTGTGTGTATGTAATTCTATTTTTGAATTTTGATTAGCAAAGTTTGA
The DNA here is from genome assembly GCA_029582265.1 of Zoroaster sp. YZ-2022. Lineage (NCBI taxonomy): Eukaryota > Metazoa > Echinodermata > Asteroidea > Forcipulatida > Zoroasteridae > Zoroaster > Zoroaster sp. YZ-2022. Next base: position 27,828,853 of record CM055834.1, on the reverse strand, counting down.
ATTGTGTAGAGAATTTTGATAAAAAATCGAGCCATGATATCGTTCGCACTGTAAAATTAGTTTCGGTTTTACCTGAAAGGAATGTACAACATTTGTTAGTCCGAATGCTTCTTCCGTTTACTGTGAACGGAAGAAGCATTCGGACTAAACATTTGTAATGATGCCAAAGTACTTCTACGTAACGAGTAGCCTTATTCTCTTTGAATCCAGATATACTTTAAACAAGCAACATGTCAAAGTTGTAGCGAATTGGGCCTACGTTATGTCGCTAACGAGTAAAAAATGCTAAAATACTATTTTGTAAGTAGGAAAGAGGTGCTCTTATTATAGAGATATTGGCATAGTAAATGCATGCAAAATAATTTGATCTTCAACACTGAAAATCGAAATTCAGAAAGCCCGGTTGGTTAACATGTATGGTACACTACGGGGAAAACACCGCCCTCTATAATAACGGAAGAAACAAAATTACCGACTTATTATCCGAAGCTAACTTGATGTGACGTTTGTAAAGGTAGAATGATCCTGAACAAGTGTTCAGATAAAACACAACAAAAATATGTGTAAGTAAGACTAATTGCGGTGACACCATGTGGAATCTCAATTGAGTAGTAATTAGTTCTTTTCAGAACTAATTACTACTCAATTGAGATTCCACATGGTGTCACCGCAATTAGTCTTACTTATCATCCTCACCATACAAAGCTACAAGTTTTACCTAAAAATATGTGTACAACAAACCATTGCTACCTGTTTGTTCCGTGTTTACAGTAAACATTATGATTGCTATTTCATATTATTTTGGCTCATTACTTAGACTCCACACTGACCTGAAAATTTCACAGGTTGTTTTTTATGATCTATATCTTAATCCTCCGCCCCCTCCCCCCCCCCCCCCAAAAAAATGAGCATACTCGAAGAAGCAGTTTTGCCAACATTACAAATATTGTACCTTCCCTTTGACCAACTTTGAAAATGCCCGATTAAGCTTGAACTGTCACAGCTTGGTTTCTATGCATAAGTATTTATCCTCGTATAGGCTACACAAACTATAAAATACGGACCATGGAACAAAAGCCGTCTTTTGTGAATATCAATATTATTATTAATAAATCACGTTTTTTTTTGGGTTTGTTTGTTTTTTTTTTTTTGGGGGGGGGGGCATTGGGGAGTGAATATAAATTTCCAGAAATTCAAGTCGTCACGATCTGAGCAGACTTTCGACAGGGCATGGAATTGGTGTCCTAGTTTTAGATGAACTCAGTGACTGAAATAATAAATACCCAACGAGAGCACGCTGGCATAATAGCCCGGCATGATAAGATCATTATTATACAGCCTGCCGCCACAGGCTTATTATTAAGGATCAGTCACAGTAATACAATCTCATCGCGCCCTGTTATCTAGGCCAGCGTGCGCTCGCGAAGGATCATTTTCAGACACCGGGTTCATATGCCCTCTCCTCTGATCGTGAGGATATTGTCCCTTTAAATATGTATTGCCCATCAGCTAAAAATCGGTCATTAGAAAGGAACATTCATCTTTGAAGATGTATCGCCCGTGTTTTTCGTTATTTTCCTGATTGCAAATAATGTGTTTTAATCCGATCATTGCTAATTTCCTTTTAGAAAGGAAAACCAAATATTTTTGAAAATAGTTTTATCACAGAATATTTGACAAAAGTTAGGTTTTGATGGTACCGGTAGATTCAAGTGCCAAAATTATGACCCAAAATGTTAAACCCATATTTATCTGGATTATTTTATGAAGTAGACCTATGTGATTTTATAGTATTTGTTTTCCTTTCCTCAAGTGATGATATTTGCGACGAAGAAGACATTTTCTTATAAAATAGCGAATTTGAGAGGGCATACCCGGTCATCTGAACATATTAAATGACTGACAAATAGGCCCTATACGAATAAATATTATTAAATTTTACTGAATCTCAGCGCACCTTTTTGCGTTTCATTAGAGCCCGTGGAGCAAAACCATCAAGTTAAACTAGTTTCTTTAGTCCTGCGGGCCCAGTGTAGAGCTAGCAAATATTTAGGCAGTGCAGGGATGTACCGGTTTGATGTTTTGCTTACCATTTCTGTATTTTGATAGTCGGTAATATCTCTATCTGTTGGGAAGGCACGCGACCCGGTCAATTCCCCTGCTGTCCGTAGCAATTAATTAGATCTCAACATGATGGCAACATTACTACATCAATATTATAAATATATGTATGCTGTGTCTATCTGGGACAACATTTATTCAGACACTCGAAACACCCAGTTAGCTTCAGCTCAGTCGTGCCTTCACAAATAACGCGCCAGAATCCAGAATGTTCACACATACACATTGGTCAGCATTTGCTGAAGAGATCGGGGTTGGGGATGTTCATGTAGCTCTATAGGTGAAAAATAGCGACGTTATTGTACGAGTTGTAAGCATATTCTCATGTTTCCACTTATGTTATTTATTTATTATTATTAATTTTTTTTACATAGCTGCATTGGTTTTTGGTCCTGAATATAAGTTGGTCTCACCATATCGACGAAAACATCCATGTAAAAAAATAGGATGTTAAAACAATAGCAGTGGTGTCAGCTTTATTCTTCAATGGTGTTCATTAGGTGGGAGACACAACAGTACTGGTATAGTTATAACATCCCAGTTGTAGCAGTGTATAATGAGGACTTGGTGATAAGGATATAAGGGGATGTAATGGGGAATATAAGCCGGCATATCACCTTCCCTGCTTACATGCATTATCTCTAAGCCTCCCTCAGTCTAGATATTGCGGATCCAGGTGGAAAAATGGGGGCATATTGGCAAAAAAGGGAGGTCACACCAACAAAGTATGGTAAATGTAATACCTACATGCATGATAAGAAAGATACAAGCCACCTCCCTATGGATACCGGCAACTGCACGTTTATTTAATTTGGCCTGGACTCCACCCCTTTAATTATTGCCTCAAAATACGCGCTTTACGTCAGAGGGTTACCGGTATGAAATCATTCCAACATTTCATTCCTACCTCTTATGGCCTACGGTTATATATGGCTATAGGCCTATATGGGTGTTGTTGTGTGGTATCCGGGAGTGCACAAAATACAAAGGAGTAATGAATGACATTACCAGCATGTGTTGTCAAATTAAACTTTGATTTCAGGATTTGACTGGAGAAGTTAGAAATCAGGTTGGGGAAGGTAGGGGTGAATACTTGGGTGTGGGCTAGGCCTTGTTGGGGAGAGGAAATACACGGGTTCATGGGCAACACGTACTATAGGCTTTAGTGCCTACTGTATTTATGTGTATATCTGATCAGAAGCGAATTCGAAGCGGACCTTTGGTTTATTATTTGTGTGGCGTCATCCCAGAGACAATGTGACTTATTATTTAAGATGGCGTCAACCATGCATTAAGTCGAGCGGTAATTTAATTGATAAATATATAATCTAAGGTGCCACTTTAATTTTCGCCATTAGACACGGCGACTACGGGTTTACAATAATTCCCGCAATTTATGTCACTTTCCATTGCGTTTGATATTACTGAACACAAATATCAACATGTGCGCCAATTCTAACAGACTAATTTGCAATAACAGTAAGTTCGTGTGGCCGGGCAGTGCGGGGGTTGAAAGAAATTCAATATTATTAGAAACCCGCTGTGAATGTAGGGCCTATATATTTTGTACTACAGGGGTGATAGTCGCCACACATAACTTATTGTGCTCATAGAGAGTTGTGCTATAGCCGAGAACACAGTCAGAAATAATGTTGTCCACTTGTGTGATCTGGGTGATCAAATGAAAACTGAGCTATTTTACTTTTTTTGGTATATAACCAAACATTTTTGTTTGCAATTTCTTCAAAATTGCCTGAAGTATTATACCTTCTAACGAAAGCATAATAATGGCATAATCTTGATATCGTACCACAAATAATTATAACCTACGGACCCCTTCCCCACATCAACATTTTTATAGGACGGGGAGATGAAAGAGGTTCGCCTATAATATAATCTAATTATTTTCTTTATACAATTAAATAATAAAAATAGGTAAATTGTCCCCAAATAATTGGGTTGGACATGATATATATCAACGAATATTTGTTTTTAACCCATCTGTTTTTAAAGTGTAAATAAATAAAGGAAAATCTCTGAACCTCTTGATTTATTTTTCCCTCGGGCATTGCCACCACTGGCGGCTCAGTTCCTCTTTGATCAGTGGGGCATCCCGTAATGATTCACGGCATTGTAGGCGCTAGTAACTAGAATACCAGGTTTATAGAATTGATGCTCCATTAATGTTTTATGAGGTAAAACGTTGAATGATATACAGGCCCTAAATTGGCATTTTTGGGGAAAATTAGATTTTTAACATTTTAAGGGTTTTCAGTTCTAATTTCACAGGGCTTTTTGAAAGCTTTAAAGGTAAGGTATAAACTTGATACAGTAAAACATGAGAGTTGGCATATAAAACTTAGACCCCCAAAGCTGATGATGGTATCAATTTTTCGTACAAATAATTTTGTCTGAGGTGCTGTCACTTCTTAGCGAAGAGAAAAATAATTTCCAGTTTGAACTTAAGAAAGAGTACTCTTTAGTTTAAATTTCACGTTATATTGAATAAAAAATGATCTGAATTAATTTTTACTAATTTATCGTCAACGAAAAATCGTAAAATTTTAGTTTTTACCAATGCTGTACATTCCATTTAAAGCTATTTTACACAATTGTTAATTGGTCATTATATGCATTGAAATACTTATTGATGTGAATCAAGATACATGTTTGAAAATCCCTCTACTGTTGCAAAGTTGCACACATTTTCCGTATGCTTTAGGCTTTACTCAAACCGTTGAGGGCGCGTTCCTAATGACTAATGTCTGTGGTCGACGTCAGAACCACAGACATCATGGTTGGAACCAGTTTTTCTTTTCTGTATTGTTTTAAATGGTTGTTTTGAGAAAAAAGAAAATTAATAATTTGAATGATGTATGAACAAAATAAATAAATCCTACAAAGGCACACAGGTGGAGAATTTTTATTTATTTATTTATTTATTTTTTTTTGGGGGGGGGGGGATAGGGCGGCACACATGCGCTTGTATAATAAATTCACATGGATCCTAAAAGACATTTTCTGTTTGGATTTCAACCGATTATGTTTGGGGAGTTTTGTTAGTCCTGCTTGAAATAACATAACATCTGTTTCAGTAACACTGTTTAGCATTTTATTTACAAAGTAGACAACACTGAAGCAAAATAAAATCTGTATGTTGCAGATTTTTCATAAAAAATTGCAAAATCATTGTTTGACCGGCCTCAGATATATATACAAAATATATAAAGAATTAGCATCAGATCTTTAAAATTGAAGACAATTTAGTGAGTGATGGACAAATATCATCACTTTTGTTAATACTGGGTATAACTTTAGTTCAAGATGTATCACCCGTATTTTTCCCCATTTTACCGGCAATTAAAAAATTTCTCAAAATAATCAGGATTAGCATGCTTTTACGATATCCCAAAATAAATTTACGTTGAGTCCCATCAAATTCATTTTGGCTCTGAATTACTGTTAAACAAAGCTTCTGATACAATTTTGTAACAAGATTTCTACAAGGAAATATTCCAATAAAACCCCAAAATGCAGTTAAAATACCAAAACAAAACAAAAACCCCCAAAACAAAAACAAAAACATGTGATACATCTTTAATGTCAAAATAAGCGTTAAACCATAGAAATACTGTATGAGAGATGGATTCAGACAGTCAAAACTACCTTTCTCCTTTGATGTAGGGCAATGAAATAAACAGTCTATTATCAAGCTTCTGAGGAATATTACTGCAAAACATTTCTCAGTGATAAAAATTAACTATGCTAATTAATAGTTTGACATTAACAGTGTAACTCTTCCAAAGAAGACAACTGACATTGCCTGAACACAATCTGTCACTGTCACAGCTCACATGATCGATGTCAACTATACTATCCCGATTGGGCTATGCCTTTATCCTGATTGAAACCGTATACTCCCAATGAAGATACTAATAGGCCCCAATCAGAAAACCTTTGGGTGACAATGACACAGTTGCTATACATGTATATGCTTCTTGACTCCCAGGAAGTATGCATGTTGATAATGATTATAAGTCTTCAATGTGTTCACAGAGTGTGGAAGTTCATCTTTCTGGGTCATGTTTTATAAAGATAATGATCAAAGCAGATATCTTACTTCCAGGAATACCAATATCTCATCAGTCTTCATTTAAAAAACTTACTTCACAAAAAAGGCAGCGATAACAAATATACATGTACGCTTATGACAACTTTTTTTTCCTCCAGAATTTATGACAATATTTCAGCAGTTTTTGCAAGTAGAGCATTTCCAGGAACGAGGCAACCAAATATACGTAGTAGACTTCCAAATATATGTACTAGCCTTCAACGATGATGGAATATTAGTGTTGTTTTGATATTGCTTTGCCTCACTCATCCATTAAATTAATCTTGAAAGGGAAGGCACATGTACAACATTTGTAAGGTTGGCAAACTGTTTCTATGAGTGTGTGTGTACTCTCTTGAATCAAGATATACATTAAAGAGGGGCTCTAAAGTCAAATTTAGTTTTGTGATTTTCCAATAACTCGAGTCCTTATTAAAGTGTGAAAAAATTACAAAAAAAAAATTAGTCTCTAACCTCACGTTTAAAGTGATGTAAAATGTCATTTTATTTGATAACCTTCCTGTGTGAAATTTGTTAACATCCAAAGACAACAGTGACGTCACATTTCAAATAAATGGATCTCTACATTTTTGTACGGTGAATTTGCAGTTCATTCCTGGATCTCCACAATGTTTGATCAAATCGGCATTGAAATTGACTTTTTGACAAACAAAAAATTCCTGTATGGAATGTTACAGACTCATTTACCGTAAGAAAATAGTGACGTCATGTTTCAAATATCGCTCTGAAAGGGAATCAAATAAAATGATATGTTACACCACTTTAAAGTGAAGTTAGAGACTTGTAATTTTTTTCACACTTTAATAAGGACTCTATCTATTGGAAAATGAGTGCATCACAAAACTAAATTTGACCTTAGAGTGCCTCTTTAAAACAACTAACCTGTGAAGGTTTGAGCTTATTACATTCAATGATGAAAATGAATTTGTTTGTTGTCATTCATGCGACATTTAGGAAATTAAAGACAACTGTTTCCTTCATTCAAACTTGGTATTATTTCACTTTTTCTTAAAGATATATCGCCGTGTTTGGCTCAAGAGACCCAAAAAGTAGAATGAATTTTGAAAGTTAATATCATTATTAAACAAATAAGAAATTATGAAATTTTTATGTCGGAAACTGTATAAAAGTGATAGATAAAATGCGCTTGATTCTGATTGACAGCCGCGCTGGCCAATCAGAAGACTGCACACGCCCTCGGCCATTACGGCCATGGTCGAGCGGTTTAGTGCATCGGATTTGTGTTCTGATGGCTGAGTCGTCAGAATGTGGGTTCGAATCCCGACCGCGACCATGGTGCTTGTGTCCTTGAGCAAGACACTTTACCATAATTGCTTCTCTCCACCCAGGGGTAAATGGGTACCTGTGAGGGCAGAGTTGGTTGTTGTGTTTGATTAGCCCTGTATGCGCTGTAATGGCAGCAATTAAGTTGTATACTCTCCAGGGAGCTGAGATGGTTTCAGGAATGATTTATGAGCCTGATGAGCAGGGGTAATAATATAATGCGCCTTGAGCACCAGTTTGGTGCATATGTGCGCTATATAAGTCCACATTATTATTATTATTATTATTATTATTATTATTATTATTATTATTATTATTATTATTATTATTATTATTATTATTATTATTATTATTATTATTATTATTATTATTATTATTATTATTATTATTATTATTATTATTATTATTATTATTATTATTATTATTATTATTATTATTATTATTATTATTATTATTATTATTATTATTATTATTATTATTATTATTATTATTATTATTATTATTATTATTATTATTATTATTAATTGTGTGGTCATATGCAAACTGAGGATTCAAACAGTGGGCCAACATTTGATTAATTTGAGTTTTTATTTTACTGGTACTAATCCTTGTCTCAAATGAAAGCTTATAACTTCCTTCACCCCAGAAAAATTGCAATACAACATTTAAATCTATGTTTTGACCATCAAATCAAATGATTGATACCAAGTAATTTCTGAATGACCGATTCTACATCTTACCTTTAAGAGGAAGAATGAAAGAAAGGAAATCAATAAATTAGAACAGCACCAAATAACCTCAAGCAGTCTTACAAACTTACACATTCACGTCTCAGAAGAATCTTCCAAGGTTCTTTCTGGGTGGGGTCAATAATACATCTATCAATCATTGTCTCCAACCCCTCCCCATGTTGCCTGATGTCTGACATAAGAATTTGTTCAGTATCTGGAATTAAGTCAATAATTATGTGGTCATATAAATATGTTTTGCGCACAGTTTTGAATTTTTTTTTATTAATGATTTATATCCAACCTGGGGTGGAGGGTGGATATGAACAGTCTACAATCTACCATGGTAGAACCATGGTATATTAGTCAGACAACATGGAGTTTGATGATGGGAAAAAAATATTATTACACACGTAGTAATTTCACAATTTGGTTAAAGTATAATATAACTTCTTAGTTATTCTTCTATACGCATATATTAATAAAATCAGCTGTCTTTTATTCACATAACTTATAATTTTTGGTTCTCAAATGTTTTCATCTTTAACCTGTATGTTTTTCACAAAGGTTTTTATTTGTCAAATACTGTGATGTTGGCAATTATATGATTCAATAATTGGTATTTTACACAAATACAATCAATACATCGTAGGGTGTTTCCCAGGCCAATTCAGAGGAAGGGTGGCCTACCTCACAAAACATAATTCATCCCCTCGCACTTTTTTCACCAATTTCGCTACCTCGCATGTAAAAATAACTCAAATAAAATAGAAAGTTTATTGTGTGAGTCTTTTTCCTTCTTGTTCTCTCAATTCTTGGCTGTTTTGACAAACACGAACAGAAACTTGCTTCTGAGGTCAAATTCTTGACCAGAAACAAGATGCAAAAACAAGAACGTAACCTGAAATTTTGTTTCAGTTTGTGACGTGTTCAATCGTCAACGTTTCTCAAAATATATGGTGTAATTAAAATGTTGGCAAAATGGAACTTACTCGTGAGTGCTAGTAATAAACTTGAAATATATGCTTCTATACGAACAATAACCATTTTTGAACAAATAATGCACAAAACTTTTGTTACTTTTTACAATCCGTCATCTTGAAATCAAGCATAACCGATCATAAACTTTGGTTCGCTTAAAAAATGCTTACCAATGACTAAAGCCCAAACACGTTTCTGGTTAGGGGCGCCAAAATGCGCCCATGGGTATTTTATTTAAGAGCAAGTCCTTTTTTCTTTCGACTGCCGAGCATAACTTGAATACCACCTCTTGTTCATCATAAGCCCAGAGCAAACACTGTTGTACTCCCCTTCCCCCCTCAATCTTACATGGTCAGCATTAATGATACATGTTTTATCATTACATGCTGTGACGGTTTTTTTTCTTCAATGATCCATATTCCATGTAAATGCTTTTTCCCATCATTTTTTAATTTTTAAATCTGTAAATTGCTCTTTTCCCTGAAATAAATCAAATAATTTATTTCGTAAAAATTATTGTCTGGGGCATGGATAATGAGTACTCAAATAAGTATATTAATTTTCAACCCAGAATGATAATTTCATTGCTGGTTGATGAATAATTAACACCAATGGACGGTTTAACAATTATTCGGTCAATTAATTTGTGAAATATTTCATTTGGAAGTAATCAAATAAAACACAAGGGAAGCTGACTTGATACATACAAACATACATTGTTTGAAGTGAACAAAAACAACTTGTCTCAAGTGGGATATGAACCTACGACCTTCAAGTTAATGTCCTGGTGCTCTACCAACTAAGCCATCTAGCCATGTGTTGGTTGTCTCCCTATTTTGTCTTCATTTAGAAGTAATTTCTTACCTCTCTTCATGGAAAATAGAAGAGTAACGGTCAAAAACCAAATTGCCTCTGAAATAGTGAGAATACACACAATATATGCATCTTCAATATTCACTCATCCTTTTTTAACAATAACACGGTTCACGTATACTCGCTATCTGACAGATTTCCTGAGTCTGTGTTGCGCGATAGCATGTAGTTGTCCATATCGATGGATCGGCAGTTATAGATGGCGTATCGTAAGCGCTCAGCCATCAGCAGCTGGCTGGAATAGGGAGGAATGCGCAACTGAAAGAAACACGTTTGAGCTGTAGGCAATCCGTCCACGGTCTGGTGAAACAAATATAATAAAATAAATACAATATTATTGAATAATAATAATTAAGTCTTATATCATAGAGCGCATTTCAAATAATGTCCCAATGCGCTTTACAATATTTCCCCTAGTCACTTGGCCAATATTATTCCTGTAATCTTTCTCAACTTCCTAGGAGTATAAACCCTTATCTGGCACTACAGGGCTAATCAAACACAATCATCATTTCTACCTTCATAGGTAACCCCATTTACACTCCTGGGTGAAGAGAAGCAATTACAGTGTCTTGCTCAAGGAAGCAATGCGGTCGTGGCCAGGATTCGAACCCACATTTTGATGACTTGGACATCAGAACACAAATCCTATGCACTAAACCACTCGGCCACTGAAGATATATTGTCTGTGTTTGTGCTATTTTACTGGCAATTTATCACCATTTTTTCATTGGAACACAGCTATTTTACTTGACGGAAGTTAAACAATTTAAACAAAAATTACACATTTCTCAAAATAAATGCAGAAAACACAGTTTTAATAAAGCAAGTATGTAAGAAAATTAATTTATGGTGGTTCCCATCATAAATTCATTTGGGGTCTTTAATACTGACTGTAAGACCAAGCTTCTGACAAATTTTTGTGTAAAATAACTCATTTCATAATATTTGTTTACCTTTATAAAAAAAATTGTGAATGTTCCTAAAAAATAATAATAAATTTAAAAAAAAATTATGCAAAAATAAGGAATGATATATATTTGATATGAATTTTCTTTTGATGGTTGTGGGGTCAAGGGTTGAAGAAAGAAAAATTTAGTAAATAGAAACAATGCAGACACATCACAAGAAATATGAAGAGATATTAAAATGAACTGACCCTTTCCACTCTCATGATCTGAAACCTCTGGGAGATGTCAGCAATGTTTGTGGGCAGACGGGAACGTCCGGACACGAAGCGCATAAACAGGACTCTCTCCTCGTTACTGAACTCTCTCAGTGTCTGCCACAGCCACTGGACAAGCTGATGTGTCTTGTCTACCTCACGGTACCTGAAGAAAGACAGACAAACCAACCAAAGATTGAGGCTGTGTGTTTTCGGTTATTTTGGGAACCGGATTTAGAAATTGGAAATCTTTGGATACTCGGGTACCCGTAAAAAAAAAAAAAAAATTGTACAAACACATAAATACTCCCGCATGTATAAAATAACCAATATGGACAGAAGTTTCTCTTGAGTCATAATAAATGTGGACTTACTGTAATAATTTCCCGCCTCTATATTAAAAACGATTTGTAGCATCCCCATTCCCCACACAACAAATGTTAACAAAAAATCAGAGACTTCCATTTGTGTAGCTTAACCAGTTCGCACCGGGAATAAAAAAGTTTTTCTGAACCCCCGTGGCGGGTTTATTTTTACCGCACAAACACGAATAATGGTGCTCACCAGAGCGTGACCGGGGAGAATGCGTCTTCCACCGTATGCTTATGGCTCGTTGCCATGTCGACCGGGAATCTATACAAATATTCCCGAGAATCCTGTGGTGTGTTTAGACGCTCTCCGATCCGCTGTCCAAAAAATAATGTGCGTGTATACACGGCCTCCGACGCGAACTGGTTAAATGTTGTCAAAATTTTCAAAAGTCGTTTATGGGTAATTGGAACCAAAAAATAGAACTGAGTAATGACAGTATCGGTCGGGTATCCGGGTACCCGGCACAGCCTTACCAAAGATATGTACACACAGAATAAATCTAACTGGCTGGCCTTGAGGACCGTATTGCCCCATGTTTGTTTGGCTATTTGAACAGCAATTTCCTGAAACTGTCTTTTACCATCGGAACAACACAATTCTCAAAATAATCATAAGAAGCAAGGTTTTCCAGTAAATATTAACTGAAATGAATTTATGCTGGTTCCTGTCATAAACTCACTTTGACACTTTTTTTTACGGTTAAACCAAGCTTCTGACAACTATTTTGCAAAATATATCATTTCAAAGTATTTGCTTTCCTTTCTAAAAGAAAATTATATACCAATGAAAACAACAATTTCTGAAAATTGCCAGCGATATATCTTTGATGTATGAAGAGATTTAGAACTTCCTATTTAGTATTCCTACTGTTATTCGAGTATATTCTGTCTGTACTCATTATGAACACAAAAGGAGGCAAGGCACATAGCCAGGAATTTCATAGGGGTGCGTGCTTAACAGAAATATATTCTATCCAGAAATGTCTGCTAACTAAAAAATCCTGCTTACCAGAAATATCTGCTAAACAGAGATACATGGTAACCAGAATATGCTGAACAGATATATCTGCTTAGTTAGTACAGGTATTATCATGGTATAGAATGTTCCAATGGTTTATCCAACTTGGTTCCTCCTGTTAGGGTGTTTGAGTGTGAAACTCAGCTTTCCACCTGTTCTCACCCATACACCCTAGCTATACCTAGATGTAGAACAACAAGTTATACTAATAGTTTCCCCACGTGCTGCATCTCTTTGGAATTCCTTGCCTGGTGCATGTTTCCCTTCATCCTACGATCTATCCTGTTTCAAGAGGAATCTCAATTCCCGCATTCAGCTCCTCTGAGTCTATTTTTTTTTCTTTCTTCTATTGTAGCCCTGTACCTTGAGTGGCTTTTAGCCTTGTTCAGGACAAATATGCATTAACCGTAACTCCCTAAGCATTGTTACTGAACAATAAAAATCCTTCAAAATCTTCCAACTGCTTTTGTTGTCTAGGGAGTTAGGGTTAAAAAAAAAAAAAAAAAAAAAAAAAACATGTACAGAGCAAAATTTGATAATAGCCAGCCGAAATTTCCACATGGTTTATACAGCATTTTGGGTGGCCCTCAGCTGTAACTTTTTATAACAACATTTGCTATATGACATTCACCCCTGACCCATCCACCATGATCATGCATCAGTTACCTGACTACTCTTTGGAGGATGGCAACATCGATATCAGGCATTCCACAGACCATCTGCTCTAAGTGTGTGGATGTCAAGAGTGACATGAGGGGTACCGGGATGATCCATGACATCCCCTCACGAACTGCTGCAACCTATAGTAGAGATCAGGTTATAACCAAGGCCATGATTAAAACCAGGCAACCCACTGGAAAGTCATGTTCTGGGTCGGTTTCTGTCTAGAGTAAACTAAATTTACCACACAACGAAAAAATCCTATATGACTTTCACAAATTACTATACTGTAGGATCCACAGGATTAAGGCAGGTTGGTATCTGTATCTTTGACCTTAGTGACCTTTGTGGTCAAGCCTAAATTTACCACACAATGAAAAAATCCTACATGACTTTCACAAATTACTATACTGTAGGATCCACAGGATTAAGGCAGGTTGGTATCTGTATCTTTGACCTTAGTGACCTTTGTGGTCAAGCCTAAATTTACCACACAATGAAAAAATCCTACATGACTTTCACAAATTACTATACTGTAGGATCCACAGGATTAAGGCAGGTTGGTATCTGTATCTTTGACCTTAGTGACCTTTGTGGTCAAGCCTAAATTTACCACACAATGAAAAAATCCTACATGACTTTCACAAATTACTATACTGTAGGATCCACAGGATTAAGGCAGGTTGGTATCTGTATCTTCGACCTTAGTGACCTTTGACCTTTGAGGTCAAGCCTAAATTTACCACACAATGAAAAAATCCTATATGACTTTCACAAACTACTATAGTGTAGGATCCACAGGATTAAGGCAGGTTAGTATCTGTATCTTCGACCTTAGTGACCTTTGACCTTTGAGGTCAAGCCTAAATTTACCACAATGAAAAAAATCATATATGACTTTCACAAATTACTATAGTGTAGGATCTACAGGATTAAGGCATCTGTATCTTGGACCTTAGTGACCTTTGACCTTTGTGGTCAAGCCTACAAAGGTCAAGCCTATGATGGATTATAATTGCCCAAATTATCATGTAAACAGAGAGTCATGATGCTTGTGTCCTTGAAAAAGGCACTTAAACATAATTTCTCCTCTCCACCCTGGAGTACAAAACATTTAACTGAGGATAGAGATTGCAATTGTGTTTGATGAGCCACTGGGGACACGACGGCAGCCAGGAGCTTTACACTCCCCAGGGAGCTGAGAAATTTGAAGGCATGACTTGGACGAAATGACTTGGGGTGGTGGTGGAGGTGGGATGAACGATGAAAGTACCACCACGCCAACCTGAAAGCAAAATGAAATCTAGCCAAACCTGTCTATCCATTTCCTGCAATCTGTATGCCAGAGCCCGATCCACGTACTCCCTCCTGTTGTTATAAGTGAGGGGGATGCTCCGCCCACCAGGGACGACTGGTACAAACCTACCATCCGCACTCTGACCCTCAAAGCACTCCAGAGGTATCACCTACCAACAAAATATTGGATAAAATCACTGATTGTATCTAACATGCAAAATATTGGATAAAATCACTGATTGTATCTAACATGCAAGTATTTGATGATCACATGACTACCAAGCATTTATGGCCTTCTCCAAAAGCAGTGTATACTGGGTAATCAGCCAGTGTGTGCAAGAATTGTATTTATATGTGAGCTTAATGTGTACTGCACTTTAAATACACAAAAGCATTGTGGCAATGCTGTGAACTGGGTTAGACTGGCACACTTTGTGTAGGTAAAACTTCTTCTAAAACAGACATTGCAGACTAATTATTGTGCTTGGCTTTGACTTAAAGAAGCAAACATTTGAACAAGGCATGGACAAAAATCACCCTCCATTTTTGTTAGACAGTTTTTTTTAAGACAAAGAAGGAACCCACTTACCTCATGGAAGTTGTCTTCAGTGACTCCACTCTTGTCAATATCACGAATGTTACGCAATGTTTGTACGTACAAGAAATCCATCTGATTTGGCAAAAAACAAAAGAAGATGTTACAAACAATGTACAGAGAGATGTCAGTCAACTTTCCCCCTGGCAAACTTTCCCCCTGGCAAACTTTCCCCCTGGCAAACTTGCCCCCTGGCAAACTTTCCCCCTGGCAAACTTTCCCCCTGGCAAACTTTCCCCCTGGCAAACTTTCCCCCTGGCAAACTTTCCCCCTGGCAAACTTGCCCAATGGCAAACTTGCCCTCTGGCAAACTTGCCCCCTGGCAAACTTGCCCCTTACAAACTCACACCCTGTCGATACAAACTCGCACCCTGTCGATACAAACTTGCCCCCTGGTAAACTCACCCCTCACAAAGTCGCCACCCGACAAAGTTGCCCCCTTAATTTTTTGACGCATTTCATCACGCTGTTGAGACTGGTTTAACGTTAATATAAGAGAGTAATTAAAATATTATTGTAATAAAGGCAGGATGTACGGGGACATAATTATTTTAATGAATCCAATTAATTTGGCGCTAGTGAGACTGAAGAGAGTAAATCAAACATCATTTCAATTGACGTTTTATTTAACGAAAAAAATATTACAAGAAATAATTCATTTACAGTTACAATAGAATAAATAGGAAACTAGCTAAACAAAATACTGAGTAAAATAAATAAGTAAAATAATAAATAAGTAATTGAATACAAAATACAGATAATTAAAATGTAATTAAATCATACAACATAGTATACATATTCAAAGAAACTGTAACTGTTTTATTTAGCTAGTTTTCTCTGTATTCTATTTTAGTTTCATTTATTTAGTTTTAATTATTTCATGTAATATTTATTTTTGTTAAATAAAACGCCCATTGAAATTATTAGGCCCTATGTTTGATTTACTCTCTTACTTATACTAAATCAGTCTTAATATCGCCTAATAATTCATTAAAATAGTTATGTCCCCGTACATCCTGCCTTTATAATAATGTTTTATTTGTTCTCTTGTATTAAACCAGTCTCAATAGTGTGAGATGTGTACAAAAATTACGGGGGGCGAGTTTGTCAATATTTTCTTCACAACTTTACGAGCTGAAACTTACACAAGTCAGTTGTCTTACATATATCTTTATTCACATGAAGTAAGATACATCCGATCGTACACAAGTCGGTTGTCTTACATATATCTTTATTCACATGAAGTAAGATACATCCGATCGTAGACAAGTCAGTTGTTTTACATATATCTTTATTCACATGAAGTAAGATACATCCGATCGTACACGAGTCAGTTGTCTTACATATATCTTTATTCACATGAAGTAAGATACATCCGATCGTACACGAGTCAGTTGTCTTACATATATCTTTATTCACATGAAGTAAGATACATCCGATCGTACACGAGTCAGTTGTCTTACATATATCTTTATTCACATGAAGTAAGATACATCCGATCGTACACGAGTCAGTTGTTTTACATATATCTTTATTCACATGAAGTAAGATACATCCGATCGTACACGAGTCAGTTGTCTTACATATATCTTTATTCACATGAAGTAAGATACATCCGATCGTACACAAGTCAGTTGTTTTACATATATCTTTATTCACATGAAGTAAGATACATCCGATCGTACACGAGTCAGTTGTCTTACATATATCTTTATTCACATGAAGTAAGATACATCCGATCGTACACGAGTCAGTTGTCTTACATATATCTTTATTCACATGAAGTAAGATACATCCGATCGTACACGAGTCAGTTGTCTTACATATATCTTTATTCACATGAAGTAAGATACATCCGATCGTACACGAGTCAGTTGTTTTACATATATCTTTATTCACATGAAGTAAGATACATCCGATCGTACACGAGTCAGTTGTCTTACATATATCTTTATTCACATGAAGTAAGATACATCCGATCGTACACGAGTCAGTTGTCTTACATATATCTTTATTCACATGAAGTAAGATACATCCGATCGTAGACAAGTCGGTTGTCTTACATATATCTTTATTCACATGAAGTAAGATACATCCGATCGTAGACAAGTCGGTTGTTTTACATATATCTTTATTCACATGAAGTAAGATACATCCGATCGTAGACAAGTCGGTTGTTTTACATATATCTTTATTCACATGAAGTAAGATACATCCGATCGTAGACAAGTCGGTTGTTTTACATATATCTTTATTCACATGAAGTAAGATACATCCGATCGTAGACAAGTCAGTTGTTTTACATATATCTTTATTCACATGAAGTAAGATACATCCGATCGTACACAAGTCAGTTGTCTTACATATATCTTTATCCACATGAAGTAAGATACATCCGATCGTACACGAGTCAGTTGTTTTACATATATCTTTATTCACATGAAGTAAGATACATCCGATCGTACACGAGTCAGTTGTTTTACATATATCTTTATTCACATGAAGTAAGATACATCCGATCGTACACGAGTCAGTTGTTTTACATATATCTTTATCCACATGAAGTAAGATACATCCGATCGTGCACGAGTCAGTTGTTTTACATATATCTTTATCCACATGAAGTAAGATACATCCGATCGTGCACAAGTCAGTTGTTTTACATATATCTTTATCCACATGAAGTAAGATACATCCGATCGTACACGAGTCAGTTGTTTTACATATATCTTTATCCACATGAAGTAAGATACATCCGATGATTACACGAGTCAGTTGTTTTACATATCTTTATTCACATGAAGTAAGATACATCCGATCGTACACGAGTCAGTTGTTTTACATATATCTTTATTCACATGAAGTAAGATACATCCGATCGTACACGAGTCAGTTGTTTTACATATATCTTTATTCACATGAAGTAAGATACATCCGATCGTACACAAGTCGGTTGTTTTACATATATCTTTATTCACATGAAGTAAGATACATCCGATCGTACACAAGTCGGTTGTTTTACATATATCTTTATTCACATGAAGTAAGATACATCCGATCGTACACAAGTCGGTTGTTTTACATATATCTTTATTCACATGAAGTAAGATACATCCGATCGTGCACGAGTCAGTTGTCTTACATATATCTTTATTCACATGAAGTAAGATACATCCGATCGTGCACGAGTCAGTTGTTTTACATATATCTTTATTCACATGAAGTAAGATACATCCGATCGTACACAAGTCGGTTGTTTTACATATATCTTTATTCACATGAAGTAAGATACATCCGATCGTAGACAAGTCGGTTGTTTTACATATATCTTTATTCACATGAAGTAAGATACATCCGATCGTACACGAGTCAGTTGTTTTACATATATCTTTATTCACATGAAGTAAGATACATCCGATCGTACACGAGTCAGTTGTTTTACATATATCTTTATTCACATGAAGTAAGATACATCCGATCGTACACGAGTCAGTTGTTTTACATATATCTTTATTCACATGAAGTAAGATACATCCGATCGTACACGAGTCAGTTGTTTTACATATATCTTTATTCACATGAAGTAAGATACATCCGATCGTACACGAGTCAGTTGTTTTACATATATCTTTATTCACATGAAGTAAGATACATCCGATCGCATACAAGTCAGTTGTTTTACATATATCTTTATTCACATGAAGTAAGATACATCCGATCGTACACGAGTCAGTTGTTTTACATATATCTTTATCCACATGAAGTAAGATACATCCGATCGTACACGAGTCAGTTGTTTTACATATATCTTTATCCACATGAAGTAAGATACATCCGATCGTACACGAGTCAGTTGTTTTACATATATCTTTATCCACATGAAGTAAGATACATCCGATCGTAAGTTTACCAATGGTATACCATCCCTCGAAAGATGTCAGAACATGATGGTGTTTATTATACCTCTTCAAGGTCTTCCACAGTCAGGGGCATCCCAGCCAGCTGTTTCCATACCATGGGAGCCAGGTGAAGATCCAGGGGTTTCTTGGTGCGGACAGCCACGCCTAGTAGTACCCCAAGGAACTTGAATAGCAGTAAGTGTTCATCATTGCACATAGATGGGTTCAACAAGAATCTGGACAAATATGAAAATTATTGATCATTTTACAAAATTTCTTAAGGGTGTTCAATACAAAATTGTGATTTCTTTTTTCGAAATAAGTTTTTTGTTTTTGCAATGCAAAGTAGATTCACTATTCCCTCTCATTATTGAGCAGCCAATCAATCAAGCAAGCCAATGAAAATGAATGTTACATATTCTCTCGGTACATCGTACCCATATGGACCAATCACAATTACTGTAAGTTGGCACCTTTCATTCACTCTTATGAATGTCACCACTCCCCCTTCCTCTCCCAACTATTTCCCAATCCGCTCCATCTGAACCATACCCAACAAACCTACCTATCTCTGTTGCTCCCTGCATCGGCCGAGGCATTAGGCGTGGCAATCAGCAACGGCACCACGGCTGTCTCCAATTCCTGACACATCTCAGTGATGGTGTCATCAAAGACTCCACCTGCATCATCTGCCCCCTCACCCACCAGCTTGACCTTCCATGCCCTGGCAGGAAGTCGGAGGTCACCTGGTTTCATGCGCACGACTTGCTTGGCAATTTGGGTGAAGATAGGTTTACACTTGCGACCCCTGAGATGGTGAACAAAAGTGTAAACCAGATGTTGAATCTTTAAGGGCTGCCTTGATATTACTTATTCCGCAAAATATTTGTCACAATCATGGTTTTAAAATTATTAAATATCTCAATGAATTTATTGTGGGACCTGTCATAAATTTATTTTGGCACTTCATTAAAGATGTATTTTTCGCTTGTTTAATTTTACATTGTAACATTGCTATTTTACTTGATGAAGGGGAATCAAATGTACCGAGATGAATTTATGGTAGGTCCCGTCGTCAATTGATTTTAGCACTTTTTGTTTTTACTGTTAAACCAAACTATTTTGTGAAATATCTCATTTTGAAGTGTTTGCTTTCCTTTCAAAACGGAAATGATCAATGTTCCAATGAAAACAAAATAATCCAGAAATAGCTGGTAAAAAGCTGGTGATACATGTTTAATTTTAACCCTTTAAACTCAGCACTGTTTTTAGCTTTTAAACCTTGCAAAATATTTTGTGAAATTTGTCTAGATATATGAGTAAGTTATATATACCATTTGAATGCCGATGATTTGGGCATTATTTTTGGGGGTTAAAAATTGTCCTATTGTACCCACACTGAAAATGGCGGCCATTTTGAACACCAAATTTTTGGGTAATTTTAATGTTTTTTGTGAGTTTTGGGCAAATAGTATATGATGCACTATGGTTAGGAGTGATTTGAATGCATGGTTTCAAAGAACAACTCTCATTCCATGCATAAATAAAAAAAATACAATTGTATTTATTTTTCATACTTTAATAGGCAAGAATAATAACATAAATTTGGCATATTTTGGTGCAAATCTTGCAATAATGAGTAACTCACTGTATATTACAGTTGTAAACACTGGAAATGTACACGTGTATTCATGCATTGCCACAACACAGAACAAAAATTTGTAAAACTTCACATCAATTTCTAAGGAAAAATCTCTTCGTTTGATGATATGTGTTGCATCTGCATTTGACTTACACTTTTACTGGAATACGGCGGCAGGAATGTGACTCTCACGTCTAACGTTAACGTTAAAGCGTGAAACACATGGACCGAACGTTCACGAAAAACATGCGGTCTGGTGTCCTTCGCGTATCACCCTCAAGACCCATTACGATCAATCACAAAACAAACTTGATCATTGGAAAGCCAGACTAATAAGCTACAAATTGGTATCAAACATAAGCAAATAGAGGGTGGCAAACAAAAATGCAAGCTTCCAAATTTATCGATCGCCGGCGATCGATTTTTACACAGGGCTGAGTTGAAAGGGTTAAACCATTATTTGGAATATGAGCGTGAAATATTTCATTTAAACTATTTGTTATCCTTTCTTCAAGGAAAATATCCGTTTTTTAGATTAAAAACTAAATTATTGAAAAGTCACAGTAAAATAATCAAAAACATGGGCCAGTCATTTTATAATACTGAAACAAGTAATCAATCTTCAAACTTATATAGAACGGTTCCTTAAATTAAAAACAAAACAAAACAGCACATCATCCCACCTTGTAGCCAGTCTCTTGACGGTCACCTGAGGGCCATAGTTCTTCCCCTGGACCATGGTCCGGCCTATGGACCTGACCATCGGTAGTGTATACACCCTTGAGGCTAGTAGTGGACGCAGTGGTCCATCCGTCAGTCCCATCACGCCGATGCCAGTTGCAGATGCTGTGCCCTGTTTAATAATCAGAAATAGAAAGAGTGTAAAACATCTCACAGACTTGTTGTATTTGTGAATATGAAATAACTAATTGAGGTGTTTTCTCATAGTATTGTCAATACCTTTGAGCTGCTAGGGTGGAGGGGGTTAACAAAATCCCCAACCAAACCCTAAGCCAGCTTTTCTGACAAATAGGTTAGTTGGACTGTTGTTAATGCCCTAATGGTAATCTAAAAAAAAAAAAAAAAAAAAAAAAAAAAAAATGATCAGAGATACACAACAAACTTTACTTGATATAAAGTTAATGATGGTATCAAATATCCTTTGAATTATTGTGGTCTCAGGTGCTATCATTGTAGTAAAATTTGTGAAATAATTTCTAAAATTAATTCCTATCTTCTGAAGATAAATCAGACAATCTGAATGAATTTTCACTATTCTATTGTTTACAACACAATAAAATATTCTTTCACAGTTCAGTTTTTATACATATATTTTGAAATAAGAATGCATTTATATCAAAAGTGTATATGTAAGTGTATACTTTTTCTTTTATAAGGAAATTCTCCCTTTCAGTTTTCAATAAATTATTTCATCAGTGGAACACTGATCAAACATCATCGACCAATTCCACCATTTGCTCCTACCCTCTAAAAAGTACAATTGCTCCATTTCTGATGAGAAGTGTCTGAAACAAATGGTAGTCTTTGACATACAAGATTCCCGAGATGCTCGTCTTACCCGTGTTGGATTAAGATTGAGTAATCTCCATGATGCATAGATCAGATCTGAGTAGTGATGTAATAATCTAAGACGTGTCCTGATAGAGGCAATACTACACTCCTTCAGTGTGGTGAACTGAGCCGGAACACTCTGAGGCAATCCTATATTCGATTATTAACAAAACATATATCATGTGTTCATATTGGTAGTGTCTTTAACAGTACCAGGTAAATATCATATGGCAGGAAACACTGTGTTATAGATTGATGTAATTCTTGCGTCAGGTGGTAAAAAATTAATTAGATTTTTGCCCTTACACCGACGTAATGTATGAATCACTGTATATTCAGTGCTTTCCGAGTGTCTGTGAAAACTCACAGGCGACTCGGGTGGGATTCGAACCCATGACCACCTGCTTACTAGTACAGATGTCTTAACCTCTCGACCACTGAGCTTGCCCGATGCTGATTGGCTGGCTAGAATCCTTAACACCTCATACATAGATTCTGTCTTGTAATTGGTTGAGAGCGCATCACATGATGTTCGCTATTTTTTACTGTAATGCCAAGCAAACAAGGAAAGACTAGCCCATGGCAACCAATAGACTAGCCCATGGCAACCAATGAACTAGCCCATGGCAACCAATGAACTAGCCCATGGCAACCAATGAAATTGGTCTAAACGCGTCAATACTGTTGTTACAACATGAATAAATACGTTTTACATAAGTGTTACAGAAGTTCAATTAATTTCTGAGTGTTGTCAAGTACGGTCATGCATTGGTTTGATTTATTGTAGCAGGTCTCTTAATAAATTGTGCAGAATCTATGTATGAGGTGTTATAAAACAAATATTGACTGTTTTCACTCGTGGTACAGTAAAACTAGTCTCCTGAGTGGATCCCTGGAGAGTTCTATTTTCACTCGGCTTTGCCTCAGGAAAATAGAACGCTCCAGGGATCACCGCGGGAGGCTAGTTTTACTGTACCACTCGTTGCAGTCAATATTTGTATAATATACTGTAATATGCACAGAATGCTGAAAGTCTTGTGTTGGGTGATTTTGCACTTACACCGATGTAATATAACAGTATGTATGTTTATATGTGCATTTTGTACTTTGATCTCCACATGACATCAAGTACTGTAAATATGACAGATTTGAGATGTAGTGCCTTACTCAAACATACAAGTCAATTATACAGCTTTAGCCTGTCACTTTTTGACCTATAGGGCTCTTTTTTGAAAGAAGAGTCTTTTTGCTATTGAGGGCACATGTTGTTAGATCACAGATTACTATTGATAGGGCAGCAATAGTGCATTGCATTTGGCATATTATGTGGTTGATATGCATATGTGTCGGAATATTTCAAGCGATCATTGGCTGGCAGAAGTACATGAGCACTTTAGTATCATAACATATGCACATTATACAAAGCTTACACACAATGGTCACTTGATATCAAAGTGCCTAACATCAAGACACTGTGTTCAATTTCACCGCTAGAGGGCTACGATCTGCACAGACTGGATACATTTAAATCAATCTGATTTATTTATGTAGACAATTCAGGTGTAAACAAATTATTAAAAAAAATAATAACCATACTTGCTGTGATTATTTTTGTCAATTTTTAATTTGAATCAGTCTTTGGAGAGTATTGATTTACAAAGGGAAGTCTCTACAGCAAACCCTTACCCAATTGCAGAGGTAGTGGGGTACCTGGTGCCCTGGGAGGCACAGGGGAAGCTGTCCATGCTGTTGAGTGACTTCTACCTGTGGAGATCTACATCAAATGTGAAATACATAATAATAATAATAATGTGTGGACTTATATAGCGCACGTATCCACCAACTGAGTGGTGCTCAAGGCGCATATTATTACCCCTGCTCATAAGGCTCATAAATCATTCCTGAAACCATCTCAGCTCCCTGGGGAGTATACAGCTCAATTGCTGCCATTACAGCGCATATAGGGCTAATCAACCAACTCTGCCCTCACAGGTACCCATTTAACCCCTGGGTGGAGAGAAGCAATTATGGTTAAGTGTCTTGCTCAAGGACACAAGTGTCACGGCCGGGATTCGAACCCACATTCTGCTGCTAACACCAGAACTTGAGTCCGGTAAGCTAGACCGCTCGGCCACGACACTCCACATGGAATTAAACACACATTTCACAAATCTCCACATTCAGTGTTTTCAGAACATTATATAGTTTGAGCAGGTGACAGATTAAGGAATTGAACACAGCAGCTTACAAAAATTGATTAGATGGATCATCCATTATCAAGAATTATTATCACACCTGGACCATCATCAATCACTCCTATAAACCCATCTGTGCACAGCTCATATTTCCACTTGAAACTAGATGACCTATCACCATCACGACCCCAAGACAACCCTTATTAGTTTCTTTGATGTCTTAGTTTAGGTCCATTGTGGTTTTGAGTATAAGTGATGGACATTGTTTCATTTGCTGCATTCCTGCAATTCTGTTGCCATAGGTCAATACATAGAAACATTGTTGGCATTGTAAACCCTCTTACACTATCGGCTGGAAATGAGTAATCTTGGGACACTGAGTTGCTTAAGTGATCATCACAAATAGAACCTTTGTGGCCGTTATTGCATAAATCAACCCGTCGTTTCTTACCTGGCGGACATTTTTGCCTTGTAGACTGGTAACAAGAACGGGTTCCCTCACAGTGTTGGTATGGCCTAATCCCAACTGTTTACACATAAAAAATTAAAAAAAAAAAAAATTTCATTTAGGAATTCCAAATTTTTACATAAACTCCACAAAATTTAAAAATGTATGTTTTTGCATTAACCGTAACTCCCTAGACAACAAAAGCAGTTGGAGGATTTTGAAGGATTTTTATTGTTCAGTAACAATGCTTAGGGAGTTAGGGTTAATTCAAAGTTAGGGTTAATTCAAAGTTAGGGTTAATTCAAAGTAAAAATTTTAGTTGATAAGTAAATCCAAACATTTCTTCAACCCCAACAAAAAAAAACCCTGATTTAAAAAAAATAATTGTTGATATTGAATTTTGCAGACCTTGAAGTACATGGCCTCCACTGCCCTGGTCTTGGCCTCGGTCCCGCTTAAAAACGTTCCCATAGATCATTCTGATATTCTAATGGCAGTGCCCTTCACTCAGGCAAATTGGCCTTGCTCTTACAATAATGAAATTCCAGGCCTGATTTTGTAACTCAACATTGTGTATTGATGGAATGTACTCCAAGAAATTCAAGGTCTGCAAAATTCAATGATTAAAAAATCATTTTCTTTTGATGGAACAGATTTATATTCCTAAGTGTTTCTGTATGCTGGTTATTACTGTATATGGGGACAAATGTTACCATTGTGGGGTTTCAATGGACTGGAATGGAAAGGATTGAACAGTCTTGGTTATTGTAGTTGATAAGCCTTACCTGTCCATCCATGTTGTTTCCCCATACCCACACGTTACCACAGCTAGAAAGCGCCATCGTGTGCTCGGATCCTACCACGATATCCTCTATGAAGAGACCAGCTAGAGCAGGGACCTGCTGGGGGCGATTAGACAGGCGGGAATGGGCCTCTGGTAGTCCAGTCAAACGGTCTGATCATGATCAAATGAAACCAACATGATTGGAGAGGAAAGTGCAGACCAATCAGGTATGTTGAACGGTTTTGTGCAGACATCACATGCATAAAAAACAATTTTATCTATGACAAACTTGACCAAAGAGATTAGGTAAACAGTGAGCATGCTGTACATATACATGAATCATAACACCATTAGCTCTGACAAACTGAATAAGCATATGTCTTTTTGAATAAACCCTCTTACACATGGAGGCCACTCCGATCCACAAAATTCTGCTCTTGAGCAACTTTCAGTACATACATGTACAAGCCTGCTGTCCTTTCCAAGTAATCTTACAAAATCAACTGTGTGCCACCCAAGGCCACTGTAAATGTTTGAACATATTAGTATGGCCTGCAATGTATCGATGGGAGATCACTTTACCATGTAATCTCAGTGGTGTGACAGTGCACAGAAGGGTAACCATAGGAGGCCACTGGCAAGAGCTAATGGCTTGGAGTGGCCTGAATGGGTTGTTTCAAAAATTGCACTGATTGTAGGAGAGTTAATAAAACAATGGCTTTGTTGACATTTTTCCAGAAAGCATGATGTCAATAAGCCAATAAAATTGGCTCATACGACCATTGTTTCCATCAGGATTATCAGTTTGTTTTTGTATTTGCCTGAAATATAAACTGGGTAATTGACCTATAGACTGGTCCCCTGACTTCATCCTATCCAGGATAGAGACAAGCTCTGGTGGTACCATTCAAGGAATTTCATTGGATACATGGTGCCAAAGATCTGATGTCACGCTGTGTTAATGTAATGCTACTATGCATACGCATACTTCTGCCATCCAAATATCGCTGGAGTTATTGCGCATGGATGTCAATGATCTCTATAAAAGAGATCAGTGATGGACGCCCATCATCGCGCGCAAGGTCAAAGTTGAATATCTCCCCCAAACACAGAGGCCCGTATCTGACATAATTCACGAGTCTCGAAAAAAGCATGACGTCAGATCTTCAGGGTAATTGGCCTATTGCTATTAATAAATGCTGACCAATCACAGCACCCATTACCCATCACATGAATGCCCCTAAGACAATGGGAAGTTCCTTAATTAAATCCATTAAATCCAGTTGCGTATGTACATCCATTGACATTAAAATTTGCATCATATACACAAAATGCAATACTCATTTATTTTTCATTGATGAAGACAAGCAGGCATATACATTGTGTAAAAAGTTTTTAAGAAATTGAAGAAAAAATGTATAAATTGTGCATTGCATAATTTATGACCCACGTGTTATGTGTACAAGTTGTCTGAGAGCTGGACTGATGGCTAAAGGTCAAATGTATTCAAAGTTATTAAAAAATCAAATGTCTTGAATCATACACAAGTCTTTTGACTTCCAACCATCATTGTCAGGTTTCCTATGTGCATACAATAAAAACCACTATAAAGTGAGTCGTCATGTCAATGGTGCCAAACTATTTCAGACATGAGCCTCATTCTGAACCTCATAGACTTCTGTGTGGGAAAAACCAAAATAGCGGATAAATTTAGGATTCACCTTGGCCACATGTGAAGACGCGTCCATCCTTGGTCAATGCAACAGAGAATTGAGTACCACAACACACCTTCTTAATGCCCATGCCACAATGACCCTCGACTTTCTACAAAAATAAAACAGAATACATTCAAGAGGTTAAGAAAACAAAAATTGGTGATTTGTTGGGGGGGGGGGGGGTGGTAGGGTACAGGGGCAAAGGGGATCTACCCACAGGACTGCTCAAGGAATCTGCTCAGGGGACTGCCCAGTGGTCTGCCTAAAGGACAAGTGTACGATCACTGTAAAAGCGTCAGGGGACCGCCCAGTGGCCTGCCTAAAGGACAAGTGCACGATCACTGTAAAAGCGTCAGGGGACCGCCCAGTGGCCTGCCTAAAGGACAAGTGTACGATCACTGTAAAAGCGTCAGGGGACCGCCCAGTGGCCTGCCTAAAGGACAAGTGTACGATCACTGTAAAAGCGTCAGGGGACCGCCCAGTGGCCTGCCTAAAGGACAAGTGTACGATCACTGTAAAAGCGTCCAAACGCTTCCCAATGGACAAGATAATGGATCATCCCAGGATAGTCTGGTTTCCTGTACTGTCTGCTTGGATTTCCCTATAAAGGAGTCTGGTTCCATGGTGTGCCTGGTTCTCTGGTTTGCCTGGTGTCCTTACCTGAGGTGATAACTTTGCTGCTGTGCTTCCAATGCCCAGTTTACCATAATCCCCATCGCCGAAAGCCCAGACGGTGCTCCCATCTGCCGATACACACATGGTGTGATTCAGTCCACATGCAATCTGTGAAAATATAATAACAATATAATTCACAACAAGTATTCTCAATACAGCCACCCGTCCCTCTTCCAGGTTCCTAAATGCCTGAAAAGAAATATATAACCAACTGGTTACTACTACTGTTCCATTACGATATGGCCATGGCTGTGTACCAAAGACCTACTGGTGCTGGAATAATTTCATTGTTTCAGTATATACATTTACAAGATTCGTCCGTAACATTGGACTATTTTTGTGTAGAAACTCTACGGAATCAAACTTAAACCATTTTACCCAGAATTTGGTCAACACTTTAATCCCAATTTACATATTGATCCCATGGCCATGTCTGAAATGATTGTCAAATGTGATAGGCAAAATGATGACGCCATTTCCCTCTTTCATGTAGTTGTTCAGCATAGTAAATGCCAAATTTTCAGATCATTTGACTGAAAAAACAACCTACTTTATCCACCTACCTTATGAATAACTTTATCCACAAAGTAGAAATTTCCATGGCAATAGATAATCTCTGATGTTACTTTAAAAGGATTGTTGGCATTTGCAGCCCAAAATGATAGAATCAATTAGGCCAGGAATGGATTTACCATGATTTGTCATCAATAAATTTACTCAATACTTTTTTGGTGAATTTAACTCTTTCCTAGGTAAAACTTGTAGCTTTGCATGGTGAGGATGATAAGTAAGACTGATTGCGGTGACACCATGTGGAATCTCAATTGAGTAGTAATTAGTTCTGAAAAGAACTGGGGGTACAACTCGACGTTTCGATCAGTATGCTCTGATCGTCCTCAGGAGAATGCCGGACTCTGGAAAATGCTGCTGCTTAAGTAGACTGCTGGAGGATCATCCCATGAATGGATGCTGGAGGATTAGTTCGTTGAGGCGCGCAGGCGGGAAACTGAGACTATGAGACTTTCCTGCCGGCGTGCCGTTTTATCGGCTGACGTACATGCTAAAATGGACGGCACGCCGATATATCGGCTCAACATGATGTACCTGACAATGGGTCTTGTTTTGACAACAGAATGAGCAACTAACCAATAAGAATTCAAGGTCATGCACTCCCAATGCAAATTAGCTAATAAATATTGATTATTGACGAGCACAGATGAAATACTACTCTGAGAGCTCCGATTGTTAACGTTAACAATGTGCAGTTTACACACACGTTGTATTTATAAATGGCGGCCTCCATGAAACTCACAACAATCGATGCGCAACGTAATGTATGCTATTTTCTTGGAATTATGACGTGGGCAGTGCTGATGGAGATGATGATGGTGACAATGTTGACTTTGAACACCCTGACAGTGACGGAAGTTTTGACAGTAAAAGCTCTGAATCTGAGGTCGTATATGTACCGATTGCGATAGCGATATAGGCCTGTACTATACATGGCACCAATGCTCGACTGTGACAGCAAGCAATGCCCCCAGGCTAATTGTGCTCATAGGACCAGCAATAAAGCGAGTAACAACAGCAAAATTTGGACAGATGTTACACATGATACTAATGATTCTACCAGCTGTCCAAATATTAACAAATTATTAATAATTTCCACACTCGACCTTGATTGTTTACATTATTGCATAACAGAAACAATATACAGTATGTTGTAAAGGTTGCAAATTATGAGTTTTGTTATATAAACAGGGGGTTACAAAGTATTATGGGTAATATTATTATGTCCTGACATATTCTGACATAAACAAACCACTTTTGTTTATCATACAATGTATATTTGAAGACTTCAAGCAATATTGATATTTATTCTGAGGAACGATAAACATAAGTTTATATTTGAATGGCTGCAATGCATTATGGGTAATCCCAAGACGATCCCCATCTCAATATTCACACTCAGTGAGTCATAACCTTTATTTTGATACCTTACTCTCTTCAATTTGTAAAAGAAAAACAAATTATTCATTAATTTCCACACTTGGCCTTGATTGTTTATAGTATCAAATTACAATAATAAAAACAATTCCGTCCACACACGTGAAATAATTCCGGCTAGAAAGAGTTAATTATTTGAAAGTAACTTTATTTCTATGAGGAAAAGAGTATTGATGCAAAATAGAAGTGATTGGCTGTACGTTTTGAACGTAGCAGGTTCTTTCCAAAAAGAGTAAACCACAAAATTATGGTAAAATGAGAATAAACATGGAATATTCATATTTTATCGCTGGCATTTGATGAGTTGAGTAAATTACCAACCTGTCTAATGGCCATGCCTTCTAGAGCCCTGACCCTGTCTGGTAACTTCTTGTTGGAAGTGTTGCTGTGACCGAGGCGTCCATAGTCACCGTTGCCAAATGTGAAGAGTTTACCGTCTGCTGTCACCACGGCAGAGTGCTTGAAACCACAAGCCATCTGTGAATTCATGTAAAACGTGCATACATTAAAAAAATGTCATGAGATTAACCTGTATAAATTAAAGCTCACTGCATAATCATGTTGTGATGAACTATGAATAACAATTTACAGTATCTGACCAAATATTAATGTGAAACTGATGGGAAAACGAGTTGCCCGATATTGATTCTCCCTGAACCATAATCTCACTTCGCGACAATTGAGATACAAGTTGCCTGAAAAAGGTTATTTTCAGAACCATGCTACCTCACATAGCGAAGGTTTAGAGAAATCTAGATTTATTAATGGAAACTATAAAATTTGATGTATGTCTTACACACTGCATTATATAAACCTCTGAGGCTGTTGACGTTTATCTTAGCCCATTGTCACCCAATATTGTGGAAGGAATTGAATACTGTAATGGCTTTGTGATGCCCTCTTGCTTGGTCCGTCTTTTTGGACCCAGTTGACCTACCTGTATAACCTCTTCACCTTGCAGGGCTTCTATCTGTCGAGGGCGCCGTTGTCTGTCACTGTTACCATGGCCTAGTTTGCCATAGTCACCATCACCCCAGCTAAAGACCTCTCCACTCTCCGTCAGAGCCATGGAGTGACCATCAGAGCCACACGATGTCACCAGTTGAATCACCACAAAACCTTCATAAGATAAAAAAATTTCAAAATCAACTTTTAAAGTTTTGAATTCATAATTTTTCCAGTAATTTCAGACGGCATTCCTTGACCTGCCCCTCCCCAGGTCTAGCATTAATTACTTGGGGGTAATTACTTGGCTTGTTATTACTTGGCTACATGGAATGCACGAGTTTCATGGCTTTTGACTAGCACCCACAGAACTAATATATTGGCAACCACCAAATATAGTGCTGGATAGCTCATTTGGTTGAGTATCTATATGGTAACCTGGAGGTTGCAGGTTCGAGTCCATACATTTTCTTAATTTCCTCAAAAAATATTCTTTGTTTTAAATTTAAAAAGTTATTCTTTTGCTTGGGGGGGGGGGGGGGATGCCTTCCATGTCAGAAGCATTTGCCAGTTATACTTCTCAAACAAGTAGCCTATGAAATCCCTGAGCTCTGATGAAATTAGCCTTTGAGACCAGTGTCCCATAAGGCCATCAACACAGATAACAGTGGACTATGAAACCAGCTGCCTTTCACATTTCTTTTAGGCTAGTTAATACCATTCTTGGAGGTAGCCTTTCAGACTAGCAGCAATTCAGCAATTCAGACTTAGAGACTTTCAGGCTTGTAAACTTTGTAACTCTGAGTGCTAGTCTTTCAGGCTTGTCTGGCTAGTAGCCTTTCAGGTTTATAACCTTTTTGGCTGGTAGCCTTTCAGGCTAGTTACTGTTCTCAGTGATAGCCTTTCAGACTAGCAACATTTCAGACTTATAGACTGTTCTGGCTGGTAGACTGTTCTGGCTGGTAGACTGTTCTGGCTGGTAGACTGTTCTGGCTGGTAGACTGTTCTGGCTGGTAGACTTTAAGGCTTGTAACTATTTGCGTGAAGCATGAACTGGCTTTGAGTGAGCTGCTTCTCAAATGAAGGCTTGGGTTATTATTTGACTGACCTTGTAGTGCCGAGACGACCGTTGGCGAGTGCAGATCATCGGAGTTCCCTTGACCTAGCCTACCATAGCTACCCTCACCACAAGCTGATACAGTACCGTTGCGGTGAATTATAAAGCTACAATTCTGACCACATACAACCTGAAATTCAACAATAATATGTTAATTGACT
The DNA here is from genome assembly GCA_029582265.1 of Zoroaster sp. YZ-2022. Taxonomy (NCBI): domain Eukaryota; kingdom Metazoa; phylum Echinodermata; class Asteroidea; order Forcipulatida; family Zoroasteridae; genus Zoroaster; species Zoroaster sp. YZ-2022. The sequence continues at coordinate 27,796,469 of CM055834.1, read as the reverse complement.
CATCCGTCGACCATAACAGCCATGGTATTAATATGCTACGTAAAAACCCAGTTTACACTTTTGGTGAAATATAAATGCATCCATTTTTTTTTATAGGAATCAAGATTTATGTATCAAAACCAAACAGTGAAAGTCTTAGCTTAATTCATTATGTTGTAAACAAGAAAATTGTGAAAATTCATTCAGATTGTTCATATCGTAGCATCAGTGCAACAAGGTCGTATCATAGTTACGACCTTGTTGCATACATGGATTTTGCTCAATGCATACGACCTTGTTGCATTTTGTTTAGATACGACCTTGTTGTTCTGACAGGACGATATTCATTCTGACATGGAATTACTGTCATGGATAAGCACAGGGGAATTTACATGGTGCTAAACGCAAACCTTCATAGTCATATATCAATTCTGGATATCTCATACATGTCGCTGAGGAAATGTCTTCTGTACCTGTTGTGCCTGGGAGAAGGACTGCGTTATGGTTGGTAGACTGGCAGAGCGTCCAGTTTCAGCTAGCTGGCCATGACGCCCGCTCCCAAACACATACACATCACATTTACCGCCTGGTTGCCAGTCCTTGGTGGAGAAACATGAATTTGTTTAGTTTATGGGTTATTTAGTGAAGTTGCAAAATACTTAAAGCCAAAAACATGTTTCTAGTTTACCCCCGATTGACAATAAAACTAGTGATTTATTTTAATTCAAGAAAGCAATTGGATAGAGGAATTCAAACATTAAGACTGAACCTTTCAAAGAATCGTGCAAGAACTGATGAGTGAAGGTATTAGGCAAAAGAGTATAATCTAGATATCTAATGTACCAGACAATACATGTCTAGTCCCCTGACTCACCTCAGGTTTATTAGTAGCCCAAGCCATAATCTGCTCATCCATGGTCAGGCTCCACTGGCTGTTATTCCATGGCTTCAAATCCAGCCCTTCCGTTCCTCCTTCTAACATCTCCATGTTGGGCACAACAAACTCCTTGGGCAGGGGTTCCCGCCTCATGAGGGAGCTGGCCGACTTGATTGCGGTGCTGAATGCGGACAGCCATGTCCACTCTGTGAGTACCATATCACCTTGGTTGACGTCTGCGTCTGGTTGGTTCTGGAGCGACTGGGGAGGGTAGAAGAGGGCCTTGTCTAGATGCAGGGCAACAGCCAAGGAAGCCAGACATTGAAGGAAGTTACTGTGGATGAGTTGATCACCGCACAAGACATGGACCTATGAAGGAGTTGAAGTTAGTAAAGAAATTTGGTTTGTTTTATAAAAAAAGAGCACATTTGAAAGAGAAAGATCACAATGTAACATCCTTGCTTAGCAAATTTATCTGCTAAGCATAATTGGGTTGGATACCAGCTAGAAGCAATATACCTTTCATGACAATTTGGCTGGTAACCTATTTTTGCTAAGCACAATTTTTCTGTGCTCAGCACAATTTAGCATCTCTGTGAAAGTGGCCCTAGATCTGAATCAAAGGCATAAATATAACAGATCACAAGATTCAAGATTCAAGATTCAAGATTTTATTTATTGTCATGCAAAACATCACATGAAAATTGATTTCCCAGTGTACACTGATTTAAAAATACAATATATACATTTAAAAAAAAAAAAAAAAAAAAAAAAAAAAAAAACCAGTAAAAGTAAACGGTCTACCTTTTCGTATGAATACTGTTCTTGCAGAATCTGTGGCAATCTCTCTAGAAACGCCCGCAAACACGGCGCCTGATTCAATCCCACAATACCCTGGTTGAGCAGTGCCATGCGGGCGGCCGCGTAAACACGGTTCTTGAAGAAAAACGTGTCCGTGTAGCCAATGATGAGGAGCTGCTTGGAGCCTTGGAAGCAGGTCGCTAGACCAGCATCTCCAACCCAACAAAGCTGCTGTACCGGGCCCTCTCCCTGGAGTGTCTGAAGAACTATGCTTTCCTTCAGGGGTTCAACATTAAAAATGATATTTATGAGACTAAAACAATTTGTAAATAAATTACAGGGAAGAGGTCTAGGGAATAGTCTTAGAAAGACTGATAGAAAGATGGGCTGGAAGTCCGGGAATTATGTGCAGATGAAAAAGAAAATTTCTGTAAATTGCCGCTCAAATAGCAAATAACATGGGTGATACGTCTTAATTATACAAATTAACCAAGTTTAAAAACAAAACAGAAGAAATGTGAAACAAATAAGAGACAAACAAGAACAAACCAGAAAAATGGAGATAGCAGAAATACAAGATGATGAATGGGAGCAAACTACTATAGCTGAAGACGAGATGTTTTTGAAGGACGTTTTGAACCAACCCACAGCAGACTGTGTTCTAATACTACAATGGTGGGTTTCAATGGTCTTTTCAACGGTGCCTCTCTAATAAGGCATCATGTCATCCCATCAGGATACCAGTGATGAGATCTGAAGAGAACTGTTCACCAATTGTTTGTTTAACAAAATGAAGGTAAACAAGCGCTCTCAAAGGTTTTTGTACTGTAGAACAATCTTCTTGACTACCATACTTACATGCAGTGCCCAGATATTGACGTAGCCTCCGGCACAACCTGATGCAAGCAACATTGAACTTGGATTGAAGGCTAGCTGTGTGACAACCTCCTGGTGACCTCTGACCTGCACGACCTCCACAGCACTGTCTGCCTGGTTGGTGGCGGTGTCATGACCCTTGATATGACAACACAAATCATTAAATAAATTGAAATGCTTTGTACAACCAGTCGGCAAATTTTTTCAGTGATCCACGTTCAGATCAAATTAACCAAAGAAAGACCAAGCTTTTTAACAGTTGTTTCAACCCTCAAGCGATTTACCTACCACAATTACAAGTACCCATCCATACTTTACAGGGATGCAAATTCGTGCAATATATTAGAAATATATCAAACTTAATTCCAAAATATGACAAAGGTGGCTACCTCATTTTTTGGCAAGGGTTGCTGCTGGCGACTGTCGTCCCGCTGACTCAGTCTAGCTGGTACTGTGACGTCCGCACCAGTGTGGGGAACCCGCCAAACACGCACACAGCCATCTTTGCAACCACTGTAGGGTGGTATACCAGGAGGAAACACAATCGTGTTTTTCATTCACAGTATACAGATAATAGTATTCATAAATCAGTGTACAATAAGGTGAGAAACATTGGATCGACATATGAAGAAAAAAAAGGGTGAAATGGAGAAATGGAGGCATGTCCCGGTACGTGGTTGCTTGAGTTGGGGATACAAGACAAGACGGACAAACAATAGAATAATAAAAATAAAATTTGTTTGAAAAACTACGCAAAAACACATATAGTTTCTTGTAGAATTCATATGTATGTGATTAGTTACACAAATAACAACAAAATAATTTATGATAAACTACAGCATTACAGATAAATGAGAACCCATCAACAATCAGAAACACAGATGAAATGAAAAAATGAAAAAAATGAAAAAAATTTAACAAAAATAAACAACTATCAAAATATATGTTAATCGGTTTGAACAGATGCCACGTGAACTATAAAAACACAAGTATAAGATTGCAACAAGATGTAAAATTAGGTACGACTTACAAAATACATTCCTTAATAAATAAATTACAATTATGCTCTTACTTGGTGTTATTTAATTTTTAAAAATAATTTCTATATGGTAATCTTTGTTGGATATTTAGCACAACTACTCACGTTGCTAGGAGCAGTATGGGGCTGTTGGGTTGATTCACATGGGGACACCAGTATAGGACGGACAGTGAAGATCCATGATGAAGGACATACAGGCACAGCCAATGGTTGGACCTTTGTGTCCATACCTTGACCTCTTCGTCCTGGGAGCAGGTGGCTAGGAGATGACCGGTAGGGTCCCAGGAAAGCTGATCAACAGCCGTCTATAAAAGAATACCCATGGATTAATATTATGTCAATTCATATAAATAAATGACCTTCATGTAATTTACAGTTGGAGTACTCATATTTGTATTCAAGTACATTTTTCTGTACTCTTACTCATTGGAAAGTATTTGTATAAAACTATATAATTGAAGTACACATCATTTTCTGTAATTGTACTTGTTTACAAGTAGTTGTAAATGCCTTCGCAGTAAAAAAAAAAAAGGTTCATTTTGATGCCAAAATATGAAATGAATCTTTTCCAACCATGTATTTGATGACACAGTGCCTGTAGTTCAACTAGTGTTCAACTAGTGTTCAACTAACAAGTTTTACTCTCTGAGTGACTCAAATTGTATGTTTTGGTAGGGCAGAAATGAGTTTTACAAAATCTTCACTCCATGCACATCATATTCCTTCATCATGGTGAAAATGCATACAGTGTCTTAATGGTTAAGCACTTTGGTGTAAGGTGATCATTGTGCATACACTTTTCTGTCAGCTAATGATTGCTGAAGAACTGTGTGTATACAAACATATATGACTGCAAAACATGCCAAACGTGATGCACTATTGCTGCCCTAGTGATCTAAAAAATGCGCACTCAACAGCTCATGAACAGTGCAGATAGTGTGGATTATCTTGGTAGTTTTCAGGATACGTAACTACAACAAATAGGGACAATTCTTTTAGGGGGCAACTTGTATGATTCACCTTATGAGCATCTAGTGTAATAAGAGGCTCAGGGTCGAAGGTATCTCTGCTGCACAGAGCCAGAATGCCGTCTGAGTAACCCACAGCAAAACGGCGATCCTCATCATACCAAGTCAAACATGTCACCGCAACTGAAATGGCAAGGGTTGAAACAAAATAAATAGTGATTTTTTGGTGAGGTATTCATGACCTTGAATGTTCAGCAATGTGCATTTAAAGAACCATCGTAATAAAGGTGCTTATTATGGCAAACTCTCAGGTCATAATTTTACTTGGATTTGTTTCAAATTCTGTTTGGAGAACAAAATATGCTGATCAGTATTGTAAATAGTGACCTTTTAGCAACAAACTGATGATATGAAAATCCTACAATTGACTCACCCTCCTGCCTGTAGCACTGTTCCAGTTCCACCCTGTGGTAAGTGGAATGGTCCAAGACCTCAATCAATCCTAGGGTTCCATCAATACGGCCGACCACAAGCATCTCAGTCGATGTGCCGGCCCGTCCCTCCAGAAGACCTTTGTATCTTGGCCAAGCGAGGGCAGTAACAAGTTGGGGTTGACAATCTAGGTGGCCTCTCCCACCTTGATTGAACACAAATATATAAAATGAGATTGGGAAACTCTAAGACGAGGCCAAAATGGACTAATTAAGACACTGGGGATATTTTGATCACAAAATGTGTCAAAAAAGTATTCTTCAGAGAAAGATAAACGTCACATGAACATAATAAATCACATGAACATGATAAATCACATGAACAAAAAATAAATGAATGGGCCTGACCAGCTTGAAGCTGTCCCAAGGGGTTTGAAGGTTTTTCTCTGTACAGAGTGTGCAAGTTCATTTCCTATCATTCTTTTACTGACACACTTAGTTTGTATTTCACGTATTCCAAATTTTGTATTCAACACCAAAAGAAATTAAGCTACAAGTTTTAGAAATTAATGTATTGAAATATTTGAAAACGAAACTGATATGGTCTCTCATTAAGTCAAAGGCAATACTCTGCGCTTAATAAAGACCTCTGGAGTAGTGGACACGGGTGATAATGGACCTTGTCTGTGGTTAAGTCCATTTTCACTGGAAGCCATGCCCCCATTGGTCTTTATCCTGAAGTAAATAAGAATGAAGAATGTCCCTCAATTTATTCATTTTGATATAATTTTTTCTCAAAGAAATTTTCTGTAGATTAATAACAATAGCTATGCCAAATTACCTGTGATAAACCATATGTTGACCATGTGGTCAAGAGATGCTGCAATGACCCGGCCGTTGGCACTGCAGCAGAGATTGGTCAGGCAGAGTCCACGTCGCTTGGGACTGATGTATGCCCCGTATTCCTCGTTATCATTGAAGGTGCACGACTGCTGGAGTACAGGCTGGGAGCGGGACAGGGAACTCCACAGTCTCACAACGCCATCGCTACCACTGTGGTGGGAGATGAAATTGAGTATTGTGTGAGCATTGATAACAGGCAGAGAAAAATGTGTTCTGTGCACAGTGTAGCCCTCTGTTGGTCAAGATGCAACCTGTCTCTGAAGCAAGGGCATTGTACATGTATGTGTTAGGTGCTCCAGTTTTTGAAAAATGTTTTTCCTTTCATTTTTTCCTTCTTTTTTTACATTTAACAACAAATTACCGTCCAACAACTCTTTGTAAATCTGACACAACATTTACTTGTTTCTCTAAAACAAAAAGTAAAAGGAAAGCATAAAATAATTTCTGAATAATAATAATAAATAAATAATAATAATAATTTCTGAATGTGATTAATATGTGTACCAACTTTAAACCAAGTAAGTTTTTAGATAATAATGTGTTTATTTGATAAACTGCTAATAATCAAAGTTGAATCTTCTCTTTAATATAGGAGAATTGCATGTTTGTGAGAAAGCATCTACCAAATTGTTTATATTTCACATTTCTACGCAGTCCATGCCTCCTTGACTAATGATATGCACACAGTTTGACAAAACGACTGCATTATGCACATTTAAGTATGAGCGTGACACACACACACCAGCGTGGTACCACCGCAGTAATGGCCGAATACGGTGATTGCTGGATTAGCCTTCAGGAAATGAGATATAAACTCGGCAACAACTCACATGGTAGTGAGTAAAGATTTCATTGGATTCCAGACACATCCTGTCAGTGAATCTTGGTGTGCCTCCACTCGGGACACGGTACACATTGGCAGATCGCCGTGGACATCGGCTGCCATGGCCTCTGGCTGGGTCGTCCCTATCCGGGCCTGGCCCGAGAGTGTCTTGACCAGTTGCTGAGCTGCCCACTCCCTGTGCTGACTGGCCAAGCGGCTCGACAGACAGCAAGCGGCCAGGGCGTTGGCCAGCTGGAGGGGACCCGAGCGGGTCGTTAAGGGCGTGGCTTGCCGTGCAGAGTCTGTTGATGGTTCCTTTTTAGGCTGGTCAGAATCTTCAATGGGAGAAAGAAAGCACAAAGGTAAAACAACTGTTTATAGGACTGACAATTAAATATTCATAGCTATTTGTCAGTTTATAATATTACCCTGTTATTTGGTAAGGACACTCACCCCTAATACTAATGAATAGTATCATTGGTACATATAATTTTTGGCATTCTATAGAATAGTATTATGAAGAAGGGGAAGAGACACTTCCCCTTTATTGAAAGGGTGCCTGGTCATGACAGAGTTTTGTAGGGCACCTGAGGTTTTAATTAGAATAAAATAGAAATTCACTTTTGCATACTATGAAAAATGAAATCTCTCTTGTGTATTCCATTGCACTATGACTATCTTTACCGTGAAAACGATATGAAAGGTCATTTTGCCGTGAAAATTTTTGCTAAGGGCAAATTCACGGTATTTACACGGAAATGATAATCGTGTAAATGCTGTGAAAAAATTGTGAATTTCATTCGCCGTGAAAAGACTGTGTAATCACCGTACTCCTCTCCATGCTGTAAGTTTGGCCAGCTCATTAACTCTGCTAGCCGAGTTAATCCTCTGTTCCATTGTTGACCCTTTTGTATCCATCCGTAATCCCCATGAAAGGATACTTATTGAACGGAGATTTAACTGTTCACATTAGTTAAGACACGTAACTGTTATTTTGACGTTCTAATTGGATTAACGTTAGGGTGGCAGTAAGTTACCTGACTGAGCGTGTACATAGGCCTATACATATTATAATTTGCTTTATTTCTTATGTTTAGAGTCTAAAATAAAAAATTCTTCCCCAACACATCGGGATTAATTTTAATGTATTCCAAGCCTACTGCATGTGGAGCCAGCCGCCCATTACAGTACATGCAAGCTCCGAGTCCATGCTCGCTTGCATGTAGGCCTACAATGTACGATACCCACTCACACCGAGGACGCGTGTAATACCCAAAGTGGGAAATTAAATACCGGCCTTAACGCTTTTTCTACATGGAGTCTGGGCTGTTCCTTGTATGACCATAGAGGTATGATCGTGCATTTATGCCGGTCAAATTATTTCGAGTGTCAGTTGGTAACGAGATTAAACATATTCCGTTATGTGTTTCCGTTATGTCAACACACCATAGACACTCATTATCACCCTTTTGTCATTGGAAAGAATGGTTTACCGTTGTGAATAACAACAGGAGTTTAGACATTATTTTTTGCCGTGAAATCGCCGTGTTATTGCCGTGGATAAAGTTGGTCTTTTCTGGAGCGTGTAAATACCGTGAATTTGCCCTTAGCAAAAATTTTCACGGCAAAATGACCTTTCATGTCGTTTTCACGGTAAAGATAGTCATAGTGTTGCTCATTCCTTTGTACAAGATGATCACTATAATGAGTGGCACGTGAAGAGACCGTGTGTTGTATCATGCATAGTGGTTTGCCAAAATGACAAACGCCCTCAACAGTCTGCTCATTAGTAAACAAGATGCTGCTCAAACCAACTTGTAAATGTTCTGCCATTTAATACTAACCACAGTATTATCCACATACTGCATGTGGATAATGGTAAGTACAGAAAACCATACGAAAATTATAACCCTAATAATAATAATATTGACTTATATAGCGCACATATCCACCAAACTGGTGCTCAAGGCGCATTGCATTATTACCCCTGCTCATCAGGCGCATAAATCAGTCCTGAAACCATCTCAGCTCCCTGGGGAGTATACAGCTCAATTGCTGCCATTTCAGCGCATATGGGCTAATCAAACACAACAACCAACTCTGCCCTCACAGGTACCCATTTACCCATGGGTGGAGAGAAGCAATTATGGTAAAGTGTCTTGCTCAAGGACACAAGTTCCCCGGTTGCGGTTGGGATTCGAACCCACATTCTGACAACTCAGCCATCAGAACACAAATCTGATGCACTAAACCGCTCGACCATGGCACTCCATAGGGTGCGCTCAACATATTAGACACCGAGAATGAATTCAAGTCCATACCTGAGGAGCCCTTGTACTGTTGTCTTTGTGTATTCTGCGTCTTGGAGCTACCAGCAAGCAAGGACACCAGAGCCTGTGTGACGGCAAAGCTGGGGGATGACAAGGCTCTCTGGTCTGAAGAGCCATGTTCCTCGCGGCTGGTGCCACGGCGTGTGTCGATAGCGGCCACGTTAAGGCCACAGGCAGCTGATAGGAGATCCTGGATTGGACAAGATTGGGTAAGAAAAAACAAATAATATAAAGATGTGCATTTAGCAGATTTCGATTTTGTTTGTAAATAAATGTCACAGATGCATAAGGATCAGAAATTCCAATGCGTAAGACAAGTTTCTGGGAAAAAAAAAAAAAAAAAAAAAAAAAAAAAAAAAAAAAAATTAAAAGTATGTTTTAAACATATGCACATGTTTTCATATGCATTGAAATTTAAAATTTCCAGATTGAACATTTCTGATGTTAGCTGCAAAGTAACACTCGCGAAGTAACACTAGCAAAGTAACACTAGCTAAGTAACACTAGCGAAGGAAACAGCTTGTTTCTGGTTCCATAAGGATGTGCAACTGAGCTAAACAATCAATGAAAACACAGTCGTGGGTGGGTCACTTCAAAGCTTCATACAAAGAATATCTATGAATGATCTTATTATTTAACATAGTTCCTTCTCTTTAAGCAGCAAGTCATGACCTATTTTACCAGTCTCCATAATGAGGATACAGCTGAAGGTGAGTCCCTTTGTTTGTTTGTTTATTCTATCTTTATTCTGGATATCTCTTTCAATACAAAGTACTGGTCTCCCAAGAGGTCCAGATTAAAACATTATTGTATTCTACACTACATGTATTTAAAATGTACAAAAGTATATACAAGATATATTTACAGTATGTGTACATAATATACACAGTCATAACATAGTATTAAGTTTAAAAGTGTAAACATATAAATGTACATTAGGCCTACGTATATATCAATATACATGAAATCATAATATGTCAGCATTAATGAGTACTGATGGCATTTTTAAAAATATGTGTAGTCATGGTACTAAAGTTGAGCCGAATGTCATTTGACAACTTATTCCACTTATTGTTGTCCTTAAGTCTGTTTGTCTCTCTGACTGACCTTTATTTCATCTGTCATGTCCCTTGTACTATCTATGTTATACAGGCATTTCTACATAAGCCCTAGGTCTTTTGATTATGCCTCCATATTTGTATTTGTACTTACATTCTGATCAATTTGCTGTTCTTGTATTGTACATTTCTGTATTAAATCTCATCCAATATTGTACATTGATTTCCTTTGTTCGTTGTATTATGGAAATAAATGTTTAATTAAATTGAACTGAATTTAATTTGAATTTGGACCATGTAAGACTGCAATTCGTTGGGCTCTGTATAGAATATAAGCCCCAATATGTTTTGTTTATGTTTAATCAAGCATAGTTGGTGACTCAACCTTAGAAATGCATAGATATATTTTGCACTATGACCTTTGCAACATGACCTTTCAACTGACCTTTGTGCACAACTGCACCAGCATCTTAGCTGCATTGGGGTTACACGAGGCCAATGATCCAATCGCTGCGCTCAAATAGGCCAGACTTGATGAGGTTGCAACCGGGCCGGTCGCCCCCAGTTCCAGAGTACCCTGACTTCCGTAGCTTAGCGATGATGAGTTGGTGGTGGCAGCAAAGTCTGTCCGTCCTGCGGCGGCTAGACACATAAGTCGCACCACCAGCCTGATGTCAGACAATCCTAGCTGTTCCAGACCCTCTGACAGATTACAGGCCGAGCCACTACAACAGAGGAGATCATATGCCGAGATGTTAGAGCTACATGCTTCATGCCATTTTGATTTTACTCTCAAAAACCAATTGAATTTACTCTCCAATTACAATTGGATTTACTCTCCAATTACAATTGAATTTGCTCTCCAATTCCAAGTGAATTTACTTTCCAATTACAATTGGATTTACTCTCCAATTCCAATTGAATTTACTTTCCAATTCCAATTGAATTTACTCTCCAATTCCAATTGAATTTATTCTCCAATTCCAAATTTAATTTACTTTCCAATTCCAATTGAATTTACTCTCCAAAACCAATTGAATTTACTCTCCAAAACCAATTGAATTTACTCTCCAAAACCAATTGAATTTACTCTCCAAAACCAATTTAACCTCAACTTAAAGAGCCAAGATGGTTATTTTATAGTACTATGAGAGTTTGTGAAAACTTATTTCCTGGTTTTGAAAGCGGACTGAATGCTCTTTATTTCCATTTCAAGGGGCACCAAGACACATAGCCTCCATTACCTACAGGAACTGCATATTCTGAGTCATGGCCTCTACAGGGTGATGACATCAGCACCCTCAACGAGTCATGAAGGGAGATCAGATGGTGTGTAAATCCAAATAAAACTATTTGACTTACCTAACAGACAGTAATGATAGAGCCCTCATGACCATGGAGCGAGCTAGAAGCACCTGTGCTGCCGCCGTGGTCTTCCTGAGGGCGACTGCCCTCTCATGGGCAGTAGACAGCAGGGCTACCTGCTCACCCAGACTCATGCGGTGTAGTAAGCTCGAGTCCCGCTGGTTGGAACCATCTATAGACGTAACAAATATTGATTTAAATTGCCTTTTTTTCTAATAATCGAATAAAACAAAAGAAAAATTCATTACATTGTTTTGAATGAACAAAGACATACTGACCTGCGACCTCCTGGTTATCATGCCGCTTCTCTACCAACTGAGCTATCTAGCCCCAAGTTGTCGGTCAGCCTATTTTGTCAAAATAGATATTGACAAAATAAGGAGACCGCCAAATAGTTCGGTTGGTAGTGCACTGGCATGTCAAACCAGAGGTCACAGGTTCAAACCCCACTCAAGCAAATTTTTGTTTATCTCAAACATTGTCTGTTTTCTACTTGTGAAGAGTGTTAAGACTTAATTTTGTTTGCATTAACGAAACCACAAGGTCATGGGCACTATACATTAGCATCCATTAACATCTGAAGGGTTGAATCACATGTTTGTCTAACTTTCTGTAGGAGACTCTCACCCAAGGGGGTGACAAAATATAAAAGTCAAGGAAATACAATTGTTTTGATGTGTAATTCAGTGCTTTTGTTTTGTATAAAGTCACACTCTCCTAGTGGGGTTTTAGGCAAGACTCTACTCTATAATTGTCTCCTTTCAGCATGTTGTACTGTGTGCCACCGAGGGTGTTTCAATCATGACACTAGACATACACAGATGCCTTGTATATCCAGCAATCTGTTTCAAAACTTGTTCTTTGTTTTCCCTTCCATAATTTTGGATGAACCCAACAACGACTTGAGTTTTAATGCATGCTAGAATTTTAGTTCATCCCTGATATATTTCCCCTTTTAAGATCTCTTGTCCAAATAATACCCACCAAGATTCAGTGAGCTGCCAGGACCCCCACCAACCCCTGTGGAGACGCTCCTCGCCCCAAGGGGGTCAGCTTCAGGGAACTGGACAGGCTCAGGGACGGATCGAGATTCCGTCAGGCCAAGACGCCCCATAATCTGGTCGAATGTCTCCTGACCCGAGATCACATTGATGTCGTCTTCAGTGGCAGGTTCATGCTCATCTGGTAAGATATAATGGAATGACTGATTTAATTTTGCCCTACACCGACGTGTGTATAGCACTGTATACTCAGTGCTTTCCGAGTGTCTGTGGAAAAAACTTCACAGGTGACTCTTTTCCACAGACACTCGGAAAGCACCGAGTATACAGTGCTATACACACGTCGGTGTAGGGCAAAATTAAATCAATTGTTTATCACCCAACGCAAGAATTTCATCAAACTATAAATATAATGGAATGATTATAGCTTAATTGTTGAGGGAGTGTTTCCAATTGCCAAAACATTTTATTTGACCACACGACAGCGATCTTGATTTATGTCTATACAATTCACAAGACCATGCTGGTGCACTGGTTCATGTCATTTTTATACATATCATAGAAAATGCTTTCAATTATTGTTATCTTTTCTAAAGAAAACTATGTTAAAATGATCAAGTATCAAAATACTTACAAAATACTTTTCCATAGTTACATTACTTCTCTCTGCCCAGAATTTCCGTGTTAAAACCACTATACACTATTGATAATCTCATCAGACTAAAATGATTTACATAAAATTTACTTGGTGTAAAGTTAATGATGATATCAAACATCCCTTGAAATAATTCTGTCTGAGACACTATAATTTTAAAAGTAGAATTTGTGAATTTGTTTTAAAAATGAATATCGGTCATCCAAAAACAGAAATACCACGTTGGAATGAATATAATCAAACCACACATAAAACTGCTAGTTTGAATTGAGTGTAATAACTCACCATCAGCTGTACCCTCTGCAGCCATGCTGAAGTCTGATGAAATATTCATGTGCCCCCTTGTCCCCGACTGGTACTTCTCTCTACAGTCCACACACATCAGATAGTAGGGGTTACCAGTTCCGCATGCACCCCCAAACCATCCACCGACGTACGCGCCATTGCTCCGGTAGCCCATGTGACCGCAGGTCTGCTTGCAGCCTGGGTGTTGGAGACGCATATGGCGGTTAAATTGAGAGGTGGTTACACCACAGAGGTCACAGGTCACCTGACACTCACTCTCCTCCAGTTCACGACTCAGCTAGATTTGGAACACAAAAACAACTTGGATTTTCAAGCCAAGAAAAACAGTTGCACACTGTGGTTTTATACAGGAAACAAGGACACAACATCGGAGTCCCTAGAAATTTTTGGATCAGAAACAATTGGGAAGGAGCCACCAGAGTTAAATCCAAGCTACTTCCTCCACAAGGGTCAATCAGGGGTCAATCAGGGGTCAGCTCAGAACTCTGAATGTTCCTGTTCCATGTTCCATTTGGAACGTTCATTTCGGGAACACATCACTTTCTCAACAGGAAAATTCAGTGTTCCCAATAACAGCAGCTGGGTCATTCCATGCCAAATCACCTAAATTTTTGAAAATTTGTCAATGACCGACTCATATTTTGCTGATTTTTTTTTTCAACATACCTCTATGGGAGTAATGAACACACAACAAATTTTTGCTCCCAACAATCTAAAGAGTTATCTACCTCGGGACACCAGAGGAGCAACTCTCTGTCTGCAGCGTTATCGGTGACCAGATTGTCATCTTCCTCCTCTTCCAAATCCATATCGTCATCTTCAAAGACGATGTCATCATGCTGGGCATCTGTCCTCTGGATGTGACGGTATGTCTCCTCAAATAATCCATCCGTGTTGACATCTGTCCAAGAAAAGTAAAGGGTAAAGCACGATGGCAGAGATTTCTTGTTATTATTGGGGGATGGGGATGGTAGGGATTAGGGCCCATGACCTACCCACCCAAAACTTACCCCACACTCCCATCTTGTTTAACAGTGACTAAATAAGTTTGAATTCAGTATCAAGTCATGATGGCTTTGGAACTGTATAAGACTCCATTATCAACTGAGACAACATCAAATCCCCTATACACTATTACTATTCTCAAAAAACATAAATGGTCACAGATTGACATGTGACTTACTTGGTGTAAAGTTGATGGTATCACACAAATACGTCTGTCTCAGGTGCTATCAATTGAGTACAATTAATCAAATTATTTTTGCAAATGAATTTCATCCCCCACAGACATAAATTTCACGTTGAAAGGAATATGAAAAAACTGACTGCTATTTTCTCATGGTTTGACCTTTCAAAACCTTTCAAAATCTGCTTACGGGCCAAAATGGCTATCAATAATTATGAACCCTTTAAAACCCTCCAGAATTTGTTGCCACTGAACAACCACACCTTTCAATACCCTTTGAAAGGTATTGAAACATTTCAACACCAGTTTGTTCAGAGAGTTGTTTCACCTTTCGAAACCTTTCATAGGTCCCTTTTGTCAGACAGTTTTCTCACCTTTCAAAACCCTTCAGTACAGCAAACTTGAAAGGTTTTGAAAGGTCTGACAATTCTATGGCAAACTGCACTGTACATAGGAGGGTTAACGACACAATGAAATAAGCTGAATCTTTCACAGGTCGGTTTCATACATATCTCTTGATTTATATAAAGTATGGATGTATTTACAGATATTTAAAGGAGCTATGTGCAATGCCTTGTGACATCTATACAAACACAATGTCTGTCAATGGTTCTTGTACTTACATGGTGTTCTGTCCATGCTTCGTGCCATGGCATTGGCAAGGGAGGAGAGGTCAGCTACAGCACGGTAGCGCTCTAAGCGGGACGGAGGACGTTCTGTGGTTGGCGTGGGTCTGGTGACTTCCTCGGTCTCCGGGTAGGAAGAACTGCAAGTTTGGATTAAAGATAAGGTAAAGAATTGGGCACTCATAAATAACCAAATGCTTGAATTTTAACTAAAACTTGCTTGGAAATGTATGAAAAAAGTTGGTATCAATCTCCCCGATAAATGAATTTGTGAGTTCTTGTCATATTTAAAGAAAAGTTAAACTATTGCCAATCATTTTTTCCCAGTTTGAATTCAGGAATAGGAAAGAGATTCCACACTAGAATGTAACAAACAATTTGAATGCATTTCATTTATATACATCTTAATGACACAACGGAGTGGTCTTTTGTATTGAAACAATCTTAATAATGACTTAAGACAAATTGTTTTTGCCAAAAAACTTAAAAGTAGCATTTCAGAATCTTATGTGTAGAGATCTTTTAGGTTTATCTTTTTAACAAATATTGTTTTTTTCCCTTTTTTCTTTCATAGTCTCTCAAATGAAGCTACATCCAGACTTACTCATGTTTTCATTTGTCCTGTCTTTGTTTTGTGTTATCTCATATTAATTGTACTTTGTCTGTCCATAGGGAAGGGTACAAAAGCTTTGCTTGCCCATGTTCCCTACATGGGTAGCCAAATGTATTTACCACCCTGGCTGTGCATATGCGCATTTGGAGTACAATGCAGCAGGCTGGCACACTTCGTGTAGATAAATAGACTTCTGATCAGACTTACTCGTCTAACTCATCATATCGTCCGGTTGAGTTCTCTGAATCTGTGGCTCTTGACAGACGATTACCGATCGTTCCTGGTGGGTGTTGCCTGCTGCTGCTCTGCTCAACGGGAGTGCTCTGTTGCGGTGGAGGTATGACGGCATCGTCTTCTTCCAGGCATGGATGCTCTAGCATCCAAGAAACTAAGATGGTGATACGCTGGCCATCCAAGTCTCCCCTTGTATCTGATAGTGGGGAAACAATCATTCTTGGGGATCAATGGTCTGATGTGATTTGCAAGGCAACCATGATAACAATCCACTATTTAGAAATGAATGATCTTCAGGGAAACAATTAGAGATGCTAGGTGGCAGCAGACATATCGATTCTTTTCCATCGTTCATATCTTTCAGAGCATGTGCACAAGATCGAGAACAATAAAAATAGAGCCTGAAAGTATACATGTACATGTACATCCACTTAGCATATCCAAGTCTCCCATTGGACTAATCATAGCCAGATATAAAACAAGTACATTATAGATATAAAACAAGTACATTATAAGTTGGGTGCTGACAAATGGCTGACAAACTGTTTGATAATGTGCATAATCTGGCCATTAATGCTTGAACCACGGTTGGAAAACCAACAAATGGTGGATGGTTCTTGATAATGCACATAATCTGGCCATTAATGCTTGAACAACCACAGTTGGAAAACCAACAAATGGTGGATGGTTCTTGATAATGCACATAATCTGGCCATTAATGCTTGAACAACCACAGTTGGAAAACCAACAAATGGTGGATGGTTCTTGATAATGTGCATAATCTGGCCATTAATGCTTCAACCATGGTTGGAAAACCAACAAATGGTGGATGGTTCTTGATAATGCACATAATCTGGCCATTAATGCTTGAACAACCACAGTTGGAAAACCAACAAATGGTGGATGGTTCTTGATAATGCACATAATCTGGCCATTAATGCTTGAACAACCACAGTTGGAAAACCAACAAATGGTGGATGGTTCTTGATAATGCACATAATCTGGCCATTAATGCTTGAACAACCACAGTTGGAAAACCAACAAATGGTGGATGGTTCTTGATAATGCACATAATCTGGCCATTAATGCTTGAACAACCACAGTTGGAAAACCAACAAATGGTGGATGGTTCTTGATAATGCACATAATCTGGCCTATTAATGCTTGAACAACCACAGTTGGAAAACCAACAAATGGTGGATGGTTCTTGATAATGCGCATAATCTGGCCATTAATGCTTGAACAACCACAGTTGGAAAACCAACAAATGGTGGATGGTTCTTGATAATGCGCATAATCTGGCCATTAATGCTTGAACAACCACAGTTGGAAAACCAACAAATGGTGGATGGTTCTTGATAATGCGCATAATCTGGCCATTAATGCTTGAACAACCACAGTTGGAAAACCAACAAATGGTGGATGGTTCTTGATAATGCATAATCTGGCCATTAATGCTTGAACAACCACAGTTGGAAAACCAACAAATGGTGGATGGTTCTTGATAATGCGCATAATCTGGCCATTAATGCTTGAACAACCACAGTTGGAAAACCAACAAATGGTGGATGGTTCTTGATAATGCGCATAATCTGGCCATTAATGCTTGAACAACCACAGTTGGAAAACCAACAAATGGTGGATGGTTCTTGATAATGCGCATAATCTGGCCATTAATGCTTGAACCATGGTTGGAAAACCAACAAATGGTGGATGGTTCTTGATAATGCGCATAATCTGGCCATTAATGCTTGAACAACCACAGTTGGAAAACCAACAAATGGTGGATGGTTCTTGATAATGCGCATAATCTGGCCATTAATGCTTGAACAACCACAGTTGGAAAACCAACAAATGGTGGATGGTTCTTGATAATGCGCATAATCTGGCCATTAATGCTTGAACAACCACAGTTG